>VWZY01006934.1:111483-129544 GCA_013399075.1 Chloroceryle aenea
CTGTGTTATCAGCGCGGGGCTGGGCCGCAGCCCGCAATCCATCCCAAACCGGTCGGCTTTATCATGCTAATGGTGTCCTGTGTCAGGAGGCTTTGCCTGTGAGGAGTCACCCTCTTGGGAAAGCTGCGCTGAGTGACTCGGAAGGGAGTGACAGGAGTAGGAGGCAGTCCTTAATTAGAGGCACTTCTCCCAGATGTTTGAAAGTGATGTAGGTGTTCTGAAAATAGGCAAGGATTAAAAAGATCGCTTTCTTTCTCTCTCTCTCACACACACGTGCTATCTCCACTTCTGAGTCTGCGTCCCTGATAGTTGCTTGTCCAGGGATGGCCTCAAATCACGTATTTCTCACCCTACTGAGAGATAACAACAGCTGAGTCCTGCACTTCCCAACCTTGATCTTTTCAGTCTACGCACTGAAATAACTCCTGCTGTACAAAGGTGCAAGATTTCAGGTTTGGGGTTTTTTTTCCCCCTTTTTTTTTTTTTTTTTTAATTGAAACTCAAGGACAGTTACTTTGCATTTGAAAACAAAACAGTTGCTGCATTAAGTAATTGGCTGACAAAGTCACCCTAAGAGTATTTTCCCTGTGTGAGATTCTGAGGTTGGCTGTCAGGAAGGCATTGAGGGGTTTACTAGGTATGAGTTACATCAAGAATTGTAGAGCCAGTTGTGTTTTCTGTAGTGAAATCGAGGTTGATTTTTGTCTATCTGTTGGTAAGGAATAAATCTAACTGGATGACTTCATTAAGGTTTATCTTCCTGAACAAAGTAGCACTGCAGCCATCAGATGACAGCAATAGTAGTGCTTTTGAAGACTTGGTTTTTATGAGTTTGTTACGAAAGCAAAACAGAAAGCAGTCACTTGCTACAAGTTCCAGTGCTCAAGAAACTCAATCAATGGGAAGGAGTGGATCATAGTGTTTGTCTCAGCAGCCCTTGGGAACGGCCTGTAAGTTACTAAAGCCTCTGAGCTAGAAGTTAGGATGGGGTTGTATTGTTTATGTGTAGTGCAGGTCTGTGGAGAAAACAGCAGGGTTGTATTCAAAGTGTTTCGAAATAGCTGCGTTCCTTGGGAACGGGAGATTGGCTATTTTTACATTTTATTTCAGAAAGAGTAGAAAAGGCTGAGCATTCCTGGTTGGTAGAACAGCTCTTCAGCTTTTCCTGTATATGGAAATGTGCTGCTACTGAATGTTGGCATGTACTAAAGCAAGATCGTGGAAAAAGCAATTTGCACTTGTGCTTTGCTTGTGTTAACACATGGAATCTCAAATCATGGCTGTCCAAGGTCAAAGGTAACTTGGATTATGTCAACATTTTCACATTAATAAGAAGTAATTCATTATTTTGCTTAGGACTGTGAATATTTAATAGCTTCATTCTACTGGTAGAATGTGGTTATTACAAGAACCCTGAAAATCCCACTGGTTAAAATCATGAGCTGCACTTAAAGCCCCTATAGTTAGAAGTTATATTTGAAGCCATTTGAAATGTAACCCTAAGTTGTATTTCATTAAAATAGTAGTGCTTGATTTCTTAAAAAAAAGATAGAAAATAGGAAAAGAAAAAAATCTCTCTGATTATTTGCATTGGCTAAATCCTGTCTCATCTCCACCCCGAGGTTCACCACTTGTAGCAGATCTGTTAAGCTAGCAGTGTGCTTGTCATTGCTCAGCTCAGCAGGAGTGTACTCATCTCTCATTCAGTGCTGAGTTTCTGTTGGACTGCCATTCATTTCCTGTTTGCTTCCAAATTCCTACCTTGTCCTGAAGCCTCCACCCTCTGCTAACATGGCCATACTTGGGTATGTTGTAATTTCAGGCTGTAATGGGTGTGGATGTCTTGGAATGACATCACAGAGATAGATGTATATGTAGGGGGAAAAAGACTTCGATCCACCAACCCAGGTTAAATTAACTCTGAAAACGAGTGGAATAGATGAAAGAAATGGACAAATCCAGATTGTATGTATGGAGCTAGGCACATTTTAGTTGTTCAGGTGACCTTGTGGGTTTTTGATGTTATCTTCCATCCATTTATGCCACCCTTGGTTGATACAGGCCAGAGAATACGATACAATATTTTAAACAGCTCCATATTTGTGGGTCAGTGCACCTCCAACTGCAGGTGTTTGGCACTGTCTCTTGTAGCAGTCCTAAGTTAAAAAAACCCTGTGTATCTAGCTTAAAAACACCCCCAAAACCAAATGGAAATACTTCCAGACTAGAGCAATTCATCTCCTTTTAGTGTTTGAATCTCATGGCAGCAAACACATAACTATAAAACAGTTTAGTGCTTGAATTAATTTGAAGAAGTTAGTAATTAGCTAATTACTAATCTTAATCATTTTTCCCTAGGATACATATAAATGTCTTTATCAACTAATACATTAGCAGATTACAGCTACATATCAATGTTCTGGACACACCAATTTAACCTCCTGAAAAAGGAAGAGGCAAAGAATTTGTTGTAGTGCTGCCTGTGAGCCTCGGATACGTGTCTGGGTGTTGAATCAATTCACTGAGCCATGTCCCTAGATTTATTATTTTTTAATACCCTAAGTATTCTATTTCCACACTAAAACTATTAGGTCTGTTAGATTTCCTAAGAACCTGAATTGCAAAGGCATCTCTTAGCAGACTTATTTACTGTGTAAGTTGTGATCTTCTGTAAGTAAATTGTAGTACCGGGTTGAAACAACCTTGGTAAATTGAAGGCTGATTTTATCTTAATAATTATCTAATTTTGAAGTGTTTTGTTTTCAATTTTACACCTTTCAGCTTTTTCCATTTTTACAACATAGGAATAACTCGGAATGTCTCTACATCAGTTTTTACTAGAGCCAATTACCTGCCATGCATGGAACAGAGACCGCACTCGTAAGTAATACATGAGTTTTAATTTTGAGTTATCTCTCAATTGCTGTTTGCTCTTTGCTGTCAGTTGGTGCTCGTGTAATTTTCTGCATCATGTTTATGGTCAAATACGTAGTGCTACAAGTTAAGTGTTCCACTTAAGATCCAAGAAGCACACATCATCTGCATTGGAACCTTTCTAAGCCCATTACTGGAACTCTGGCAGTTGAGCAAATCTTGTCTTGCTGGCGTTCCAGAAAGCTTTGCCTCTTGGGCTGCACCTCCTGGGAATGATCTGACCCTTCCCCTCTTTCACCCTCTATTTCCATACCCTAAAGCAGCCCTTTCTTTTAAGAGCCTGCTGTTCCTCTATACTGTGGACTGTTAGGTTCCTAATGTGTTGTCTTTCTGTGCCCTATATTCAAGACCAGCTATAATTCTTCCAGCTCTGAAATTTGGGAAAACGGGTTTTGGATTGGAAAGTTTTTCCAAGTAAAACATTTGGTATTAAAAAGCTTTTTGTACCATTGGATTCTTTTATTTCTTCTTCAAGAGATTGCCATTAGCCCTAATAACCATGAAGTCCACATCTACAAGAAGAGTGGGAACCAGTGGGTGAAGGCTCACGAGCTGAAGGAACACAATGGACATATCACAGGTAAGAGAAGACTGCTGTGCCACACAGGAAGCTTTTCCCCAGTTGAGAATCTGAACAAGAAATCTGCAAGTGTCAAGTAAATAGATCTTTTTAAGGTTGGCCTTCCCACTTACGGGGTGCTTTGCAGCCTTCTTCTGGCCTGTGTGCAATGAATGTTAGGAGGACAAGCCCTATTTCATCTCCAGTGGAGTAACTGAACCTTTCTTTCATATCTTTTGCTTATTTTTCATCCATAATGATGTAAGGAGAATAAATATTCAGTCTGCTGAAGTAATCTGGTTGTGTCACAAGCTCTCCTGATGATACATGCTGCTCCCTTTCAAGTGCTAGTATTAAAACTTCATTAACTATACAACTGTTGCGTTGGTTTGTGGGTTTCCAGCAGCAATAAATATCCTTTTTTAGGGACTGTACAAAGAGTTGAAGTGGTCAGGCCTGGATTTATGACAGACCATCAGTGAGCCCATTTTACTGCAGGCCCAGAGCATCTGTAGATGCACAATGGAAATGTAAGAAGAGCAGCCACGATGAGTCACAAGGTGTTATTTTAAAAATGTGGCAGTCTTTTATATTACTTTTTTTTTCCCATGGTGATATTTTTATAAGAGCTTTATTCTCTGAGGAAATGAAAGTAATTAATACAAGCACTTGCCCAAACCAGCAGTATCCCTTATTCTTAGCTCACTAATGGGCAGAAGTATCTGCCCAACAGCATTTTGCAGGAACTTTAGTCAATTTATCTGAATCTTGCTGTCAGAGAGCACAACTGTACGTGCTCTTTCGTGAAGAGTCGTTTGGGCTGCATTTACAAACTACATCCTGTTCCCCAAAGACATTTCTCTGCATTTCACTTGTACCTGTTAGTGTTAGAAGCCAAATATTCATGACTTGGGAGAAGAGCTCTCCCTGCTTTCCTGCGTACTGTATACCTTTGGAATGCTGAATGCTGTGGTTGTCGTTCAGAGTAGACTTAAACTGTGGTTAGACACAGGAGATGGATTGATCAAACCACTGACAGGAGCTGCTGCCTCTCCAGCTTCTGATCACAAGGGACAAAGTTCCTTATCTTGCCTTCTGTGTCTTGATTCTGAGATTTGTGGTGAGCTGCTTCTGCTCATTTCCAGGAAGAGCATTATGCACTCTTTTTGCTGGCTTAGTTTTCTGCTAAGCTAAAACCCTAAACTTGCTGTGGGTCAGAAGGACACTGGAGGTGGGGAGCAAGTGATGTAGAGGGGCAGAATGGTCCCCCTGGTTTCAGACCACCAACCTCTTCAAAACCAGAATGTTTACCATGAGCCTATTTCGAAGTAGACCATATATGAACAGTATGGTAAAAATTCTTACCAAATCTTTTATCCCTTGGTCAGTTTATGTGCTTCAGGAGTGTCTTTAATTCTGAATGCAGTTATGGAGAACCTTTAAAATACAGTTTGGTGGCAGGAGAGTTCAGGATCACACTCTGCATCTCAAAGGAGGATGCTAAAGATGAAAAATAATGTTGTCATAAGACTTTCCAGTTGAGAACATCCTGCATTGCATAGGAGGGGAAAGGAGCAATGGCAGGCTTATGAAAAGCTTCATTTTATTCTTTGAATTTTTTTGTTTTTGCATGGTAAACACTTCTTTCTCATGGCACAGCTTAAGCAGGCTTCAAAAACATCTAAGGATTGTATCAGTACATAAAGCTTGGTAGCTTCTAAACAAAAGAAACCCACCCTGCTATCTAAACTTTCAGATCAGGACTGTGGTCTGGCAGCAGGCAGCTCTGTCAGAGGTTTGTGCATAGTTTCAGAATTGCTGGGTGTCAGCTGTTGAATCAGGTCTCTTGCAGAAGGTAGTGCTGGGACAGGCTGTAGCCAGTCTGCAGAGCTCCATCTGTTGGCCAGTGGGTTTCCTTAGCTGGCACATTCTCTGGGGAATCGGGGAAAATTGGGATTTGCAATTTTGATGAAAGCTGAAGGGCCAAACCGGTATCCCTGCCAGTTTAAAACAGTACCTGGAGGATAAGTGAGCGAGGGGAATGCTGACATGACAGTAGGAACTGTCTCTGTGGTAGAAGGCTGGGAGGCTGTCTCTGTTTTGGCTTACAGTAAAGCAAAGGGCATAGAAAGGGGAAAAAAAATATTGTTGTGAACTCTAAATTGCAGGTATTGACTGGGCTCCCAAAAGCGATCGCATCGTCACTTGCGGGGCAGACCGTAACGCCTACGTCTGGAGTCAGAAGGACGGCGTGTGGAAACCAACCCTGGTGATCCTCAGAATTAATCGTGCAGCCACCTTTGTGAAATGGTCTCCCTTGGAGAATAAATTTGCTGTGGGAAGTGGAGCTCGACTTATATCTGTGTGCTACTTTGAATCTGAAAATGACTGGTGAGCTGGTTAATTTCCATTAATACCATTGATGTCTGCACGGGAAAGCTAAAGGCTGCATTTTGATAGTGGTAACTAGGTTACTATGCTCTTATTTCCTAAAATCCTCAGGAAATATAGAGGGATAGACCTCACCAGTTCCTTCATGGGCTTTTTACTTCTCAGGGAGAGGATTCCCTCTCTACTACTTTACCCTGTTGCAGCACCTGAAGGCCATGGATGCTGTTGGACTGTTTTGGGGTTGTATTTTTGGTGTTGCTGTGGGTGTGCCCCAGCTGACTGCCATAAACATACCTTGCTTTTCTAAAAGTGCAAGAATTTCTGCAGAGTAAAAATTCCTTTTCCACAACTGTATGGTTGAAAAAAGATAAATGTTTCTTCCCTCCAGCTCCTTCCAGAATGAATGAAGAAAGCTTGACTTGACTCTTTCTTCCATATAGATTATTTTGGGTCATTCCTTGCCATTAAACAATTTAAATCTGTCATCTTCAGGATGGTCTATTAGAAGATGTTCGAGCTTGTTGTCTACCTGTTCTGTATTCTGACAGAAATTCTCATCACAGTTATAGATTTCAGACAGGACTCACAAATATTTCCACCAGTAACATCATTTTTTTCTCTTTGCATCTAAACTTTGTGCTTCTTTAATGAACCTACATGAGTAGCTGTACTTGTTGGAGCTACATTTACCATATCACCTGTAGGTGACACGAGTATGTTGAGTTTCCATTCCTTTGGGTTGCATAAACATGCAGGTATCTGTGCCCACCATCCTGGGTGCACACTTCCATGTGGAGATGGTAAACAATGAGACCCTCTGACAATTTCATTTAAAAGATTGTTTTGGACTTTTATGCTTTCTCACATAGTCAGTTATTAACAGTTCTCTGCCTCACATGTCTGCAGAAGAACCAAAACCCCATTATGTTGAAGGCAGATAATGTAAGGGAGTCCTTAAAACTGCTTGTGCCTGATGGAAGTAAACTCAAAGATAAAGCACCTTCATCCCAAACGCCACCAAGCGAATAACAGATTCCCTTAGTAGTCTGTAAATAGTTCAAGCAGTCTCTGCTGAGACATATTGAGGCTAACTGGTGCATTCAACATCAGAAACACGTTGCACAGAACCACAAACTGGTAGAGCTTGATAGGGAGCTCTGGAGATGCTCTGGTGCCACCCCCCTGCTGCACCCAGCAGGGTCACCCAGAGCAGGGGGCCCAGCAGCGCAGGGTCCAGGGGGGTTGGGAATCTCTCCAGAGCAGGAGACTCCACAGCCTCTCTGGGCAGCCTGGGCCAGCCTCTGACACCCTCACACCAAAGAATTTTCTCCTCCTGTTCAGATGGAACCTCCTGGGTTCCAGTTTGTGCCGGTTGGCCCTTGTCCTCTTGCTGAGCACCACTGACAAAGAGTCTGTCGCTCAGCTCCCCTCAGGCTGCTCTTCTCCAGCTGAACAGCCCCAGGGCCCTCAGCCATTCCTGGCATGGAGATGCTCCAGTCAGATTTCCATTGAGATTGATACCCTGGTCATATTGTTGGCAGTTCACCCATCTGCTAGCTGTGTTTTACAGATACTGTTTTATTAAACAACAGAAAAGTCGATAGGCAACTCACTGGAAGGAGCTTGGGAGGACTTTCACTTGGTGATCTAAGAAAACAGTGCTTCCTAGCAAAATATCCCAGCTCTTCTTCATGGGATATGAGAGACCAGGCAATTACTGTGCAAAATTCACACTAAGGAGTCCTGGCTGAGACGTAAAACTTAGATGGGGAATAGGACTCAGGTGAAGAGATATATACTGAACATGAGTTTGTTCACAGCATTTACAATTTTAATAGAGATAACTGTTATATAAAGTTCACAGACTGTACAGGGGAGTGTGAAAGATTTGGGCACAATGGGTTTTTTTTGCATATCTGAGGCCAGGGCTGGTCCTTTTGAGGAGTACTTGATGAATCTGGGGGAGTCTGGTCAACTTCTTTCTTTCATTTTTAATGTAGGTGGGTGAGCAAACACATTAAGAAGCCCATTCGTTCCACTGTCCTTAGCCTGGACTGGCACCCCAACAACGTTTTGCTGGCTGCAGGATCCTGTGACTTCAAGTGCAGGTGAGAGAAAAAAAAGCATCTGAAAGTCAATTTGAATTACTGGCTCAAGTAAGTCAGTAACAGGAGCCTGTTGATCACACACTTGCTGTCAGAGTAGAAGATAGCTTATTGCATATTGTTGTTGTTAGCAAAATAAAACATCCAGCTTGAGAAAGGAAACTTTGGCTTTGGTGCTGCCACGTGTCGAGTTTGGACTCACGTCAGTCTGTAGTCAGACTATTACATCCCTTGTTTCAGAATGAAAGCCATGCATCTAAATTCCCTCCTTTGATACCTTTTGATGTAAGGAGAGACATTAAATGGAAGCCAGGAAGAGGAGGATTGTCTCTCCTTTCCTGCCTTATCTCCAGTTTTCAATAGATAAACCATAAATGTTCACCTCCTTTCACAAAAAAATGGGATGTGAAATGGACTCAGTCATCTTCCAGAAGCAGCTGCTTTTCACACGTGGAAATCTTTTCCTGTGTGTTTATAAAGCATCACAGGACTTTGACATTAGGTCAGCTGATATAGATACACACACAGACCCAGACCCACACACTTATCTGTTAATTGGTACTTCAGCTCTTTTGTCCTAGGCTTTGTTCAGGGCTTGTTACTGCATCTCTGGTTATCTCCTCTTTTGCTTTTTGGTTGAGAGATTAGATTCATATAATTTTCTGTTCAGAGTGATTTTTGGTTTTGGAAGAAAGTGAAGGTGTCATTCAGTCATTTCCTAGGAGCATTCTGTAGCAGACCTGCAGATTCTTTTCTTTGCCATCAGAAAACTCATTCTGTCCTGCATATTATTTCTCTGAAAGTAGGATATATTTTGAAAAACAAAACAAAACACAATTGATCTTGGTTTAAAATATTTGAGAAACTCTCTGCTCTTCATTAGTGTACTTTAGGTTGACTCATTTAATATTTTTTCTGCTTTTCTCGTACAAATTTCCATATAAAAACATTAAAAAGAGGAAAAATAGTGGAGATTGGTACTGCATTTATGTTTCTATTTCTTCCCCAACCATGAAAGAACATTCTCTTTGGTAAATGATGAATAGAGATCTCTAGAATTCCCATTCTGGGGCATGTTCAGTTACATATTAAAGACAATAAAGATACCTGGGCCTGAAATACGTGTCTGTTCTGAAGAAAATGAAATGGATCTGGCAGAGCCACTGCCAGCTGATGAGCAGCTAAGTGGGAGACAGGTTGGAAAAAGAATGGAGGGCAGGAGGAGCTCCAGGTTGATAGGAATTCAGCAGAGGTTTCTTGGTGGCTGGCCTGGATGAGCTTCTCTTTGGAACTCTATATATAGCTAACGGCACCGCGTCGGCGTGCATTTTCTACTCTTGCTGGAACAGTGTTGCTGTGAATGAAAGTCATTTCCCAATGTTCTCTGAAGGCTGGGGCCTTCAAGCTGAGATGATTTCAGTTTTTAAAGAGATGAAGACCTCAGGAAGGGAAAAGACAATTTTTTAATATTTTTTTTTAACTAGCAGTTATCCTCGAGGTCTTGCACTGCTTAGGAATAATTTTTCTGCCTTGTGTCAGAGGCTGTTGCTTTAAACATCTTGTCCTATTTCCATACATTAAGAGAGCTGCCCTTTTAGACATCTCTATAAAATTAAGTTTGGTGAAGGATTATCTTTAGATTATATATAAACTGATAGAGCCAAATATAAAATCACACTTAATTCTCTGAAAATCTGTACCTAATATAGCTGCAGTTAAACCCTTCCTGTTCCAAATGATCAGCTTTATTTGAATAAGCTGAATATAGGTACCTTTTGAAGTGCATACCCCACACGTGGAAAAGATTTAGCAGACAGAGAGGGGGAGCAGCATTTCCTTAAGCTCACTGTAACTGAATTCCTTTTTGTGTTTGACTGCAACCATGCATTTTTGATCACCAGTTTTCGTTGATACAGAGATATTTCTTGGGCAGTAGTATGGCACAGCTCACTTGCTCCTCCTCTTCAATGGACTCTAATCCTATGTTTATGACGTCCCAGTAACTTCCATGGTAACAGTCAAGAACACCATATTGTGGCATGTCTGAATCATGCAGAAGGAATTTGATGAAAGGGGGAGGCTTTCTACTTAAACATATCTTAGAAATTGTAGCACTGGGGAAAAAAAACCCTATAAAAACATTGTGGTATTTCAGGTTTTCAAGGCATTCTTTCAGTAATGAGCCAGAATAAGGTGGCTCAAAGCCCCTTTGCTGGCATTTGAACATCAGTTTCCTTTGAAATCCTGCAAAAAAAGGGAATGTTCTTAAAAAGTGGGTAATTTTGTAGGTGTTTGTATTAGCTTCTAATTATACAGCGTGGTTCATGGGTTTTCTCTGACTGAAGAATTGACTCTGGAGTCATTAGCACTGCAAAAGGATGAAAGGGAGATCTTAGCACAGGGGAAATGCAATGGCAATGTATGGATTTGTGCCATCTTCTGGGAAAAAAAAAGGAGAGAGGCCCTAGAATGGCATTTAGGAGAAACCTATAAGCATTACACCCTTTGTACCAGTGCCTTCTTGTTTAAAGACCCTGTAATATTTGATTTGGGTAGAATTAGAATGCAGCCCTCTGCTTCCAGGGTGCAATCCATCTGCAGCTCCTAGGAGGTTTTTTTTCTGCCTTAGTTCACACTGAGATCTTTTCTTTGCAGGGTGTTTTCTGCTTACATTAAGGAAGTGGATGAAAAACCAGCTAGTACCCCATGGGGCTCCAAAATGCCTTTTGGACAGCTGATGTCAGAATTTGGGGGTGCTGGGAGTGGTGGCTGGGTGCACAGTGTCAGTTTTTCTGCCAGTGGTAACCGCCTAGCCTGGGTCAGTCACGACAGCACCGTGTCAGTTGCTGATGCCTCCAAAAACATGATGTAAGTACTCTCCTCTGTGAGGTATTAGCTGGATGGCATCGAGGGGGTACGTGGGGTGTTGTGCTTGCAACAGGAGCTGGGACTGCTGCTTCCACTTTTGCCAATTTTACTGTAGGTTCTCTACTGATTTGGGAAACAATATTTCCTTGTAAATAGATTCAAGAGAATCCAGAAATATACTCACTTCATAACTACAAAGACATACTGCCCAGCCAGGAAAACAAGTGTTCCTTTCATGAAATGTTCATTCCAACCACTGTCCTTAAGACCCTGCTGCTGCAAGGGTTCAACTTAACACCTCCCAGCCCAGCAACATATTTTATTTACAGCTCCTCCTTCTGCTCCTTACATTCCACTGAGTAACTTTTCAGTGTCTGTGGCTTTCTAACCAAGAAAGAGGAGATTCCCCGTTCAGTTTGGTAGCAGAGATCTCTGGTGGCTCATCCAGGCATTGCTGTGCTGCAGTTTGAATTATGGCTCTGAGGGCTACAGCTGCACTGGTACCTGGCTGGGGATACTGTTAGGTGTGAAGTGGTTCAGAATGCTTTTCTCATTTCTTATAAAATCATAGAAGTTGACTTAATATACAGGCTTGTTCCTCCTGAAAAGATGATGTAAAGCACTAAAACTTAAGTTAACTTGAAGTGGGGTTTTTTTATATGCAAATGGAATTAACAGCTCCATCACTTTGAACCTTTCTGAGGGTATCCTTTCAACTCTTGCCACTGTTTGTGTATAGAGAACTTCAGCCTGTCCCCTGGAACACTTCCTGTTTGTTACAGATCTTCCAGGACACCTCCAGGAGGTTAAAACTTTTGACAACAAATCACAACCTCCTGGTGTCACCTCAGGACAGCTGAGCTACACCAACTCCTTTTCCAATAATGCTTGCGTGGGAACGGTCTCTCTTTTTTTTTGTTAGAGCCAAAAATGAGAGGTTTCCATGAAGTCCTCTAACAAATGTTCTTGTGTTCAGGGTTTCGCAGCTGAAAACAGAGTTCCTCCCACTCCTGAGTGTGTCGTTTGTCTCTGAGAACAGTGTGGTGGCAGCTGTAAGTGTCTATTCTTTTCTCCTCGTAGAGTGTTGTGGTGTTGTGGAGAGGGAGAAACACCCTTAGCTCTAGTTAGTAAGAAGCCAGCTCTTCCATAGCATCACCCTTTGTGCTTCTGCAACGAACAGCAGCAGAAAACCAAAACAGTGATGATATTGCTGGAGTTTCCTGACATACTTTCACCATCTTTGGTTGCAGGGCCACGACTGCTGCCCCATGCTCTTTAACTGTGATGACCGTGGCTTGCTGACCTTCGTTTCCAAACTAGACATTCCAAAACAGAGCATCCAGCGCAATATTTCCGCCATGGAACGCTTCCGAAACATGGATAAAAGAGCCACTACAGAAGATCGTAACACTACCCTGGAGACCCTGCACCAAAACAGTATAACGTGAGTGTCTTGGCTGCCAGGATCAGGGGAAGGAGTGCTCCCCGTGGCACTCTGGGCTCCCAGGGTCTACTGTCAACCTGGGAGAGCTCAGATTGGCTGTCCCAGATGAGTTTAACTGGTATCCCCTTTCAGTTTAGTCTTTCACCACCAACTGTCTATTTCTGGGACTTTTATGGAAGCTGGTAAAGTTACTCATTAACACGGCCTGCATACTACTGCTGTTTGCTCAGGTTTCTGTAACTTGAGCACAGTTTATCTTAACAGCTACCTGGCTGGTTCCCAAGAAGGTGGTGCAAAAACCTCGTCAGCAAAATTCACCCCAAACCAGAGTTCACATACCAGCTTCCTTTGCAGAGGTTATTTCCACATGTATTTATTTATCAAAATGATCAATTTGGGTTAGTAGAGTAAAGTATCCTTTCATTTAAAAAAGGATGTGAGTTGAGAGGTTGTTGACCTTTCTGAAGGAAGCAATTTATTGTTATTCAAGGAAAATGTTTAGGCTACAGCCACTGGGTGACATAAGAACTTTCACCATCCTTTTTCTTTGCTTATTTTTCTGAAGCATTGTACCAAAAATCTCGCATAAGCTCTGCTATATTCACATCTCCCTTTGAGAGAGTAGGAGTTGAATTCAGCCCAGATTCCCCAGCTTTTTTGGCTCTCTGGAATGGGTGTCTGTTACAGCTGCCACTCTCTGTTTTCAGCCAAGTGTCTATTTATGAGATAGACAAACGAGATTGTCGTAAATTCTGCACCACCGGCATTGATGGAGCAATGACCATCTGGGATTTCAAGGTATGCTTTTACTACATGTTTATGGGAACTGGGTGCACTGCTGGGGGGTTATTTTCATCTCGGGGGCTCAGGTTTTATTAGCAGTAGGAAATACAGACTGGAATATTCAAGACCATTAGTACACTCCATAAGGAGGGCAGATCCAAGATTCAGCATAAGTGCAGATACACTTTGCTTAGCAGATGGTGCTAATCTAGACTGAATTTTTTAATGGAACCATTTAATGCCCCCAGAGGAATGGATCCCAATAATTCTTTCCTTCTCTGACCTCTACCTCAGCCACAGTAGAGCTGGAATGAATGATTATTGTTAAGATATGACCCACTGCCTCTGCTTGCTCCCATCCCTTTGGACTCTGCTCAGTGTCTCTGCAGAACCTGATTCTACCCTCTCACCATTAACTTACCAAAGTATTAAAAAGTTGCCTCAAACAGATACAAAATACAATCAGCACTTTACTGGTGACCCAAAAACGATTTCATAAAGCAAGGGCTTGCTTTGCAGAGGACTGGCCAACAGAGGTCTCTGCTGGCCAGCCCAAGCTGCTGAGAGCTGGCCACTGCCTTTAGGGAAGAGGAAAGGCTGAGAGCCCTGGGGCTTTTCAGCTGCAGAAGGGAAGATGTGAGAGGAGCTGAGTGATGCTGATCAAGAGCTAAAGGGCTCATTGGGGGCAAGAGGATGGGGACAGACTCTTTTCAGTGGTGTCCAGCCAGAGGACAAGGGGCAACGGGCACAATCAGGACTCCAGGAGGGAAACGTCTTTGGTGCGAGGGGGTGGGAGCCTGGCCCAGGCTGCCCAGAGAGGCTGTGGAGTCTCCTGCTCTGGAGAGATTCCCAACCCTCCTGGACCCTGCGCTGCTGGGCCCCCTGCTCTGGGTGACCCTGCTGGGTGGAGCAGGGGGGTGGCCCCAGAGCATCTCCAGAGCTCCCTTCCAACCCCTGCCAGATTGGGATTCTGTGAAAAGAATCATTTGTCAATATTCTGGTGGGGACAGGAGCAGACAGGTAACTGAGGTGATCATCAGCTGCTTTAATGCTGTTTCAGGGCAGGGCTGGGGTCATTGGTCTTGAAAGGAACAACTCTGGTGGTCCCTGGCTCTCAGCTATAAATCTGATCTCAAATATTCAGAGCTTTTACTCCTTTTTCTTAGCATTGACACTTACACTGAATAACAGGATACTGCAGCAGAGTGCAATTGAGATTTTTCTCTCTTTCCAGACCTTAGAGTCCTCTATTCAAGGCCTACGGATCATGTAAAGGTGGATTTCCTGGTCTGGCAGGACAGACTGCTCGGCAGAATGCAGCTCCCACATCTGCACAAACCCCAAAAGGGAGGAGAAGGAGGAAGGTGGAATATTTGGAAACACTGAGAAAATACAGCTTGGCAGATTTTCTTTTGAATCTAAATTTGGTGAATTGTGTTGGTTTCAAAATCAGCTGTGATTGTTCTTTTTTTTTTATTATTATTTTATTTTTATTTTTTTCGGTTGGTTGTTTCATTCCATTCTTTACCAAAGCTGCTCCTTAAGTAGTTTATTGCAGGAAGTTATGAATCACTAACTTAAAAGGGGAATTTTATGTAAATTGTCTGCTAGAAATAATAATAATAAAAAAAAAAAAAAAGAAAAACTAATTCTGTGTTTTGGTGCTCATTAGCAGTGATTAAAAAAGGGATGTTAAGGGAATTAACTGGGGGAGAGAGGATGGGAAAACCCTGCACTGAAATTTTATGACCTTAAAAAAGGAAAGGATCATTTTTAACTGGAAGTTTCTTAAGTTGACAGATGAAGACTGGGAGTTCTCATGATCTGGATGTGAAGGTTCAGCTTCTTTCGGGGGAATTGTTCCCTTGAGGAGATGATTTTGGAGGATGAACAGTTTTGTCCTACTGCTCTAAATGCTGTCTGCCTAGTATTTAATCCAGTAATAATCACAAATTAACCCAAATGTCTCTTTTATTCTCCTTTTAGTCGGGCTATAGTTTTCCAAAGGCAAATGACCAGAATTATTTGTAGTTGCTTTTCAAGATTTGTACAAAGAACTTCTCCCAGCGCAGCATCTCGTGGAAAATGAGCCAGAAATCCTCTGAGCCAGATCTTAGGAGAACAAATGAAAAGCAAATCCTTTTGTAAGTCCATGAAGCCACACAGGACTGCACCTTGTGTTAGAGCTGAGCCCTCACCCTATAAAACTCCGTGTTTGAATGGTGGGTGGAGGGATGAAGCTCACCTCTCAGAGGTGTCAGCATGGTCTGGCTTCTGTGCAGATCCTTTGTCTCCAGGTGACTCTACCTCCTGAAGCTCAGTCTGAGCCTCGGTAGCTCACAGAGGCATTTGAACCTAACTCACTGGTCTGGTTACTCTCGCCCTGAGGCAGGCACTGCTCTGCAGGGGATTATCTGGCTCACTCTGTTGCTTTACAAGGTTTAAGGCTTTGTCATTTCTGTTGAAAATGCAGAAGTGTCTTGAAAAAAAAGAAACAAAACCCCAATGACTAAATTTACCACTTCCTCTGGAACCAGAGTTGCTTCACACTGCCCGTTTCTCAGCTCTGAGTGATTGAAAAGGGAGGGGGGAGGATCAGGGCCGAAAGCTGACTACTGCTGTTGTGCGGCAAGCGAGCCGTGTCCGGCGCAGAGCGGGGTGGTTCTCAGGTGTAGTGTTGGTCCTGTGCAGAGGATTACCTGGTTTTCCCAGTTCCTTCAGGATTTCTCCTGTCTCCCATCTTCCTCCCCTGGCAATCAAGCGTGGCTTTGCAATTTCCCCTCCCTTCTACACATAAAATAGTGACCACTGAACCTCTAGCCTCGCAGTCTGCGGGCCCGACGTGTACGGTGGCTCGTGGAGGGGTGGGGTTTATCGGCTAGAACACGATGCCCGAGTGTCTTCTGGACTGAAGTGACCTTGGCAGGTGGACAGGAGCATGGCTTTGGCTTTGTCCATCTCTGTACATACTGTTAGATGCTTTTATGTCAGCCAGTGACAATCTGGGTTCTGAGATCACTTCCAAAGTGCATTGGTTATTTCCAAGAAGTATTTTAAAGAACAGATTCTAAAATGTATGGTCCAAATAACATAAAAGGATGGAAAAAAATCATCTACTGTGAGAGTGGAAAAAATGGATCTTTCAGTGTTTATGCTGTGTTCTTTTTCTATGTGGGAGAGCTGGAGAAGGGAGGACGAGCCCCTTCCTTCCATAAAGCCAACAAACTGAGGTTTGGTGAAAGTGCTGCCAGAAGGCCAAGTTTGGAAACAGATTTGTTATAGGAAAGGCCCGAGCGAGGGGAGCACACCAACCATCGCTCAAGGCATGGTCCAGCCTCAAGCTGCACAGCCTGGTGCACCATCCAAGGGTGGTGACAGTGCCTCTGGGCTCCTGGGCCCTCCCTTCGCTCCGGGGGGTGGCACCAGAGCATCTCCAGAGCTCCCTTCCAGCCCCCACCGTGCTGGGATTCTGTGAAAATGGAGGCAAAAGCAGGGGAAGGATTTAGCCAAACTTGGAGTTGGATCTCACCAGAGGTCCAGCAGGGCTGAGCCTTCACCCCGGCCTCCACAGTCCTGGCTTGTTCCCCAGGGGCTGTTGATCCCGAGGGAATCCAAAGCAGCATTCCAAAGCAGTGTGTCCCCAGGGGAGGCAGCTCGCTGTGCTCATTAGCGCAGGCTCCTAGAGGAGCCACAGCAGGAGCAGCCTGGAGACCAGAAGGGGTGAGGAAATGCAGTGACAGACAACGAACTGCTCTGCAGGCAGCGCTGGGGGTGATGCTCTCCCCTCCTTTCTCAATAACACATCGTGATTCCTACTGCAGAAGTCAAACTGGCCTTCATTTGCATCCCCCCTGCGAGGGATCCAGTGTGATGGGGTGGGCAGAGGGATGGTCTCCTGTCCTGCATCCTCCTGATCCCCACAGGTGAGAGCTGCTGGTCTTGGTGCAGGTCAGACACCTGGAAAGCCTGGTGAAGAGCAGAGGCAGAGCAGCTCATAGCCAGAGGACTGGAGGAAATGTGCAGACAGCAGGGAAAACAAAAAGCTGCAGCTTTCAGATGTGTGGGAGCTGTGTCCCTCTTGCTGCATTTGGGGCAGCAGCGATGCTGGGGGTGAGGCTGGGCACTGGCATGGGCAAGCTGCTGCTGGAGGACAGGGCAGCTCCTTCCAAGAGGAACTTTAACCACTGTGGGGTTTCACTACCAACCAGAGCCACAGAGACCCACAACCCTCTAGGAACATCTTGGGATGTCCACGCGTGTCTGCTGGGATCACGGCAACACGTGAAGGGAAGCGTAGCTCATGGACTTGAGGACCAAAGGAGAGAAGAGCTGCCTGCTCAGTGCCACCCCGCAGAGCCTTTCTCTACAGCTGACCCCTCGCATGGGGATTAATCCCACGGCTCCACGAGGACGACGTTATTGTCTCNTTGTCCCCACACCCTGCCCCCCCGTACGAGCCCCCGATGCGCTGCCATCCCGCTTCTGCCACACTACTCGGGCAGGGAAGGGGTGAGTGCTTCCCTCCACGCTTCCCTGCAGCCGGCTTGCGGCAGGAGAGTGAGAAGCTGAAATCCTTCTCTCCTTCCCAGCGCTTCAAGCAGGAGCTGAGCTGCTGGGAGTTGCCCTGCCTGGCTGGGAAAGGGATGAAAATGAGTTGCTCTGAAGCAGGAAGGGAAAAATATAGAGGGGTGCACGGCTGGTAGGTGGGGCGAGCGGAGCTGTGACTGCAGCCAGCCTGGGCTTGGGTCCCACTGGGCTCAGTGGGATGCAGGAACCGGCAGCAGCTGCCGCTCAGGGTGACCAGATCCAGGCGCCGCGGGGTCCTGCCGAGCTGCGAATGTCCCTGGCCGTGGGAGGCGATGCCGACGCACGTCTCGCCCCGGGTGGGCTCCGACCATAGCTCTCCCCCACAGCATCCCAGCACCCGCAGGCAGGGCCTCCCTGCTGCACCCGTTCCCCCCCCGACACCCCGCCGAC
>VWZY01006934.1:166956-180432 GCA_013399075.1 Chloroceryle aenea
CTGTTGACCAAGAATATATTGTAATTTAAGAAGTGGAGGCTTCTCAGACTTCTTCCAGGGCTCACCTGCCCTCCCCTGCAGTCTTTTTAGGGGGCTTCAAGGCGAGAGGAGGAATGTGGAACTGTATTTTTCACAAGGATTAGGTGAGAGATGAATAATGTACCTTGTGGTCCCATTTCAGTGCCCACTCTGGACTTTTCCCTGTGGATATACCTGCTGAATTGTACCACACCTCCCCTGGAAGGACGTTAAAGGCAAAAGAAGAAGCTGGGTATGGTGGAAGGAAACCTGCATCACCAGTGTGGTAGAAGAGCTAATGTTTAGGTAAAGACAATTTTTGCCTTGCTGCGTTAAGAAAGAGCCCCCCTGATTTATTTCGTGCTCTTAAATGTCTCTGGGTGGGGATTTAGCACACGCAGACCCCCAGAAGGTCCACCGTGGGCAGATAAAACACCTGCAGAGCTGGCAGTGGTGGGACGAGGGTGGGTTAGAGGGAGAGGACTCCAGCAGGTGTCACTGGCGCTCAGCAGAAGGCTGCTGCTGGGAGGTGCTGCCGCTTTCCACCAGCCCGACCTCTGGAGGCTTCCCGGCGGATCGGCTGGGTGCAGAAAACGGTCAGCTTTGGTTGGTGGTTGTGCTGAATCTGAAAAGCGAAGTGATGCAGCAGTAAAAGAGGGAGCAGCCACCCGCAGCTGCTTCTGATGGGCCAGCCAGGAGCCCAGGTTTCCCAGATAGGAAATCTCCATCCCACTGAGAAGTCTTAGAGTGGACTGCTGCTGCTGAAGACTGAATTAAGTACACAAAGCTCCTCCTTAAACACCAATCTCCACAGCTTTTACTTCTCTCAGGTCACAGAGTCTTACTCCACTCCCACCACTGCAGGATTCTTGCATTATAATCTGAAGGGTTTGTGTTGCTTGGTACTAAAGAAATTGAGGCACAGGACCTCTGCAGTCCCAAGAGATCCAGTGCTCTGTAACACATCTCCGAGGCTGGGCCACAGCCTCTATTTTACTGCAATTAATTTATTTACATCGACTTAAAAGCAGAAGGAATAGACTTCTGCCTGTTATTATTAGTTTTATTTATTTATTTTTTATTTCTTTTACTCATTACAGAAAGTAGGCTCAGGATGGTGTAGTGTCCCTGAGCACTTGAAGAAAAGGTTCCAGATTTAGTCCCTGTTTAAATGGGTTAAAAATGCCCTTATTAAATTATCCTTTATTTTATTATTGGGCTTTACCGGTAGCTGTCATTTTATTGCTGAAGCGTCCCCCGATGAACTACGATGGGGCCTTTCTCCAATCCTTCCATAAAAGCTTGCTTCAAACTCTCTCCCCTCGCTCTTGCAAGGCAACCTGTTGTTTTAAACAGGATTACTCGTGCAAGGCAGATTAAGTCACCTGCAGGAAAAAAAAGCCAGTGGCAGGTTCCTCCTTTGGAGGAGTTCTGCGCAGAGCAGAGGAGCACCGAGAGCTGCTCAAGCTGCCTGTAGCAAATTCTGGGGAGATTTGGTTTGTTACTCTAGGAATGGGAGGCCCCTGTCAAGGCTCCATCTCCAGTGCAACTGGGGACAGTGGTGACCCAAACCTTGGCCTGAGCTGCCCGCTGTGGAAGAGCAGGAGAGGAATGGTGCTGTTGTCTTTGTGCCACCTTAATCCTGAAGCGAGCAGGAAGAGTTAAGCAGTACAGATGTGCACGAGGTTCTGCAGCACACGTTTCCTCCCTTTGACCTCTGGCGTTGGCCAAAATTCAGGGTCTTGTTGGCAGATCCAGATGGGAGGAAGGGCGATGAAGAAAGAGGATTTCTGATGTATTTCTGTTTGCTTACAAGAATGCTCACCGCCCTTCTTTCCTGACCATCGGACAAATCACGCAGCTGGGAGCTGGTTTCCTCACTTGTAGCTCCAGACCTGCTCCAGGCAGCAATGTGACCCCAAATTCTTCTCTTTCTTGTATTCAGTCCAGGATTTCTATCAATGATTGTTCAGGCTCTTTGAAGTTTCCGTTCCCTGCCTGTTTCAATAAGCTCTCTTTCTGTCTCCTCTTCCACCTGAACCGAATTCTCCATCCACACATAACCTTTTATAATGCCCTACCCAAAACTGTGCCCCCAGAGCCTTCAGGTACTTGAGCTATGTTGCATTGTGGGTGGAAATAGACTTAGATTAATAGTGTCCTTCAGCTACCCTAAAGGAACGCAGTTAAACCGACCAGTTTCAAGAAGGTTTAACCCAACCTATAAAAATAAAAGCCTAATGGAGTGTTGCCCTCAGGTTTTCATCTTACTAAAGACCCCTCTAGAAAATGCTGTGAAGTTTAGAAGTAATGGCATGGAAATAATGGGGAGTACATCATCCAAAAAACCCAGAGTGTTTTGCAGAAGACGTCAGGAGGTACGAAAGACGTTTCCTTTTTCTGTTAGCAACCCTAACACGTAACACTGCGGCTCTCGGTCCAAAGAGTCAGTTGTGGCCTGAAAAGTTAAGTAACGTTCCTCATTAAAGCTGCTGAAAAGGAGATGTCAAAAGCCTAACACAGCCTCTCTCAGACTGGAAGATCTTAGGGGCTGGGATCATTTATTCTGATCTGTGAGATGAAAACAGAGGGTCTTTGCCTGGGTGTGGTGGTCGGTGATGCTACAGCATGCAGACAGGGTGTCCATAGGTGTGTGAAGTAGCAGAGTGGCCTTCAAGAAGGTCAAGAGCTGAGGATTTACCCAACTGATCCTGCGCCCGCTGAAAGCGATGACAAAGCACCCAGTGCTTTTAATAAAGGATCAAACCTACACAAGTGGCCAGATACGGTCCTGAAACGTGTGGTTTGGCATAGGATGCTGCTTGGCTCCTGAACACTTATTTCAATCCGATGTCTTCCCACCAGCACAGGTTAAGCAGCTGCAGCCACCAAGGAGAAAGAGAAATCCTGGGCTACCAGCGCTTCTGGAAGCAAAATGGAGAGCTGCATGTTTGATGAGCCAGGAACTTGGAGGAAAGTCCTGATCCCAGGTAGCTCGGTCCAGTCTGTAATTTTTAACTGTACAAACAGTTTGATGTGGTGAGAGCAGGGCAGCTGCTCAGCCTTGAGCTCAACCTCATTCGTCTATAATTGTGCTTGCAGTGGAAACCAGACTCCTGGGTTGAATAGGATGAGAATGGGATGTGGAGTTTGGAATCTCTTCCATGGCCAAACTTCCTCAGGAAAATGGTGAATTGCCTTGCAGAGATAAGAGCTAGGGATTGACCCAGCAAAAGCTGTGGGGAGAATTAACCTACGACTGCCAGCAGACCGCTTGCTCTGTGGCACTACAGAGTCACTTTCCCTAGTCAACCTCAAAACACTTCCCAAAGGAGATCACTTCCCAACGATGAATACTTTAGCATGTACATATTTTTTTTCTCCTTCACAGCACTGGTGTATCAATGTATCTTCATGCTCCTCTGGCAAAATGTGTAACTTAATGTCATCTTTTCAAGTGGAGGAATTGGAGCTCTGTGTTTAGGAGTGGGGAGAGGGAATTTCTCCCTCTTCCTCCAGTCCTGTCTCGCTGGCCTTTGCTTGTATCTAGTGTCAGTTGCAAAAGTACCTTATTTTGTAGGTCTTTGATCAGCCTGCTGGTTAGCTAAATATATACCTGTGGGGAGATAATTACATGCTATCAGTAGTAAAGTGTTGTAAAATAATTTACGTTAATTAAAACACTTGCAAAACCAAAGCAGGAATTTTCACTAAGATAAATCTGCTGCAGTGACAGCTGTATCTGGGACTGCCTGCTACCCACAGACAAACAGGAAAATAAAACCAAGGACCAGTAAAAACCAGGTTTTCCATGCTAAAAAGAGGATAGCCATGTACCCACTGGGAGAACTGTGGCAGTATCAATCCAGGAAGGCAGGGCTGAACACATCTTCCATCTGTGCAAACAGATCTGCCTTTGTGAGCGTGGGGAAGATGGGGGTGATGAATCCCCTCTTATCAATGCGTCTGTTTGGAGAAATGTGAGTGGCCCAGCAGGAGGGTTGTACAAATAGGCCTCATATTATCGGGGGAGGATTTAGAGACTAATTAAATAGTGTGACAGAGGCTTATAAAAATCACTGTGTGCCCATCTTTGAATCCACTGTCAGTTCCTCCAGCACAATCCTTGGATTCTGATGAAAATTCTTGCATGGAAACTGTCTACCCAACCTTCCCATCTGAAGCAGTCTATGGCTATTCTCCCTCTGCCACCTTGTATCCTGGAAGAAGCTCAGTTGCTTACTTGGGTTTAATTCAGACCAAAGGCACTAGCAGGTTTGGGATGTTATCAAAGAGTCATGGAATGGTTTGGGCTGGAAGGGACCTTAAAGATCATCTCCTTCCAACCCTCCTGCATGATATAAGCATCTTCTTCAAAGACACAAAAGCATCGTGAGGTTTGTGGGGCTGCAATGGGAGAAGCTCAGCCCCCACCCTCCAGTTGTCTCTCACTGCATGTGTAGCCCAGGCCTTCCAGTCTGGCAACTGCACACGCAGAGAGCTGGCCCGTGGCTCTCTCCAGCCAATAGATGCAGGGTTCACGATTCTGTGTGATGAGCTGGTGAGGGAATTGGTGACATACCTGCTCCTCCTCTCTTCTCCCTGTCCTCAGTGCTTCTCTGTGGTGCTGTGTGGATGCAGACATGTATCTTTGCATTGTTCTACCCCCCGTCACATACCTCTGTGGTTTTGTGGTCTACTTTGCTTGCAAATAGCAATGGTTTGCACCCCTTCCCCAGCTTGCACCAGATTTAATTCTAGCTTTTTGCAAGGTAGTGAGGGTGGCATAACAGAGCTGGCTAATCGGCCTGGCCCAGTGGCCATGTTATCCTATATGCTTGGCAAGAAAGGAACCTACAGCCAGGGTGAGAAAATTCCTCTCTAAAGATCACCTAAGAACTGGGTGGGATTTCAGCCATGCAACTCTGATGTTCAAGCAGGGCACACAGGCACCCCCTGTCCCTCTCCTGCTCTGCCGCGTGAACTGGGAGGGATTGCAGGAGACTGGGACAAGCTGCAGCAGGATGTATTCGAACGTATTTCATTTCAGGGTGACCTTTAACAGGTGTGGATTTACTGATGGGGAGGGGAGAGGGAAGTAAGCGAGGGATTAAGGGGACTTTACCCTCCCTCCACTTTAAGCACCAGCTTGCACAGCATTCCCCTACTGTGAGATGCAATTTGTGGCTGTATGGTTTTATATCTTCTGCCTCTGTCCGTTCTGGGCAGCCTTGTGGCTGCCCCTGGTCTTTAGCAGTGCTGGGGATTTAATAGATGAAATACTCTACTGCTGCTGTCTCAGATAGAAACCCGGGGTGCGGGGTCAGGGAGAAAAATCACCCTCTGATCTGCAAGAGTAGGGATTTAACCCACAGTGGAAGTGCAGGCTCCAGGCAAACACAAGGTGTGCGGTGCAGTCCCCGAGTGACTTTGCCTGGAGATCTTCTCCTCGTGTCCTAGTGCTGCTGCTCGCTGTTGAACAGCTGCTTTCCTCTAACCCTGTGCCTGCTGCAGTTCGGTGATGGATTAAGGCAACTCTCCATTTTCTTTATCCCTCTCTGAGGGGTGCTGTAAAGTTTAATTAATTACATTTTGTAAAACACGATGAGATTCTTGGATAATAAATGCTACACAAATGCAGAGTATTTTTTAACGAGCACTCTATGACGGCTGCAACAAAACGCTTGTTTAATCAACCCATCCGAGCTGCAACAAAAACCCTCACCCTGCTGCTATCAAACAGAAATGTTGCCAAGCACTCTGTCCTTCATGAGCTACTTGATTTGACAGTCCCAAGGCCTTTCTTCAAAACTTTAACAAAATAAAAAGGCAAGGAGTGTATGTGTCTGTCTGTATGTTGCAGGTTTTCCCCTCTGTGCAGGCAGGTTGGGTTCTGTAACACCAGCCACGGGGCAATAGGGTAGGAAAGATGAGCCAACAGCCTGGCTCAATGTCACGGCTACCTGCTCCAGTTTTGCCTCTCCATGTCTCTGGCACCATATATGTTGTGCTTTACAGGTTTCCCACAGCTATGGGTATGTGAAATCAGCCTGGCTGCAGCTTCTCTGCTACTTCCCTCTGAAGCAAACGAGGTTAAAACAAAGTCTGGGAGCGCCTGCGTTTGTTGCACGCTGCAGTGTAAGTCTACCCGTGGAACTGGAGGTAGTTTCCATAATGAAAACTGCAGCCTGCTGTAATTGCAAGCAGAGTGCTATTTCTTGTGCTGGAATTTGGTCAGGAAAGAAAAAAAAAAAGAGAGAGTAATTTCTTGAGCTAAAAGACCTGCTTTGGGCTACTTGGTGGCTAGAACTTCAGCCTTACACTTCCTCCAGAAAGCTGCTTCTGCTGTTAGTGGAATGCTGAGGTATCAGATCACTGGTGACTAGAGAGATATGGCTTGAAGCAGCACGTAAAGCAGAGCCTGGAAGAAGCAGTCTATGGATTTCTATCCAGTGATGACACAGCCCAGTCCTACCCAGCCTTTGGGATCCAAGGATGCTCTCAGCAGAGGCTGCTATGGTTTCTGGCACCGGTGTTGCGGGACTGAAATGGTGGCAGAAATCAGTCAGAGCCCCCCTGTTCTTCATCTGCACTTCATCAAGCTGCTGCTTTGCAAAATTTGCCTTTTCTGGACCTTTTATAATCTCTGCTGCTTTTGGCCAGCTGGTGTTTTCCTTAAGGGGAGAAGAAGAGGAGGAGAATGGCCTCTGTGCAGATATTGGCTGGCTGTGCCAGGAAGGGAAAAGAAGACACAAGAAATGAGCTATTGAACCCATGGTGATAAGAGAGGGATGAGTGAGACATTTTAGGGAATAACCAACCAATCAACCAATCTCACAGGCAATTTGTCTTTCCTCATTATAAGGCAACACCATAGCAGGAGAAATGTAGGGCCATTCTTCAGAAGATTTATTGCCCTGTAGCATCTGTGTGAGAAAACTAAGTGCTGAGTAGAGCAGGAAATTGGAAGTAGATTGCACAACCTGCAATTCAACAAAGTTCTTAGACCTTCTGTGGCAAGAGAATGCTGAAGTTTCAAAGGCTGCCTCTAGTTTTTTAAGACTTTCTCAGTCCTGGAAGAAGAGTAGATTTGGTTAGAGCTGATGGAGGCTTTGTCATTTACTGGGCTAGATAAAGGAGCATCCCCGAGCACTGCTTTAACCAGTACAGAGGAAAACACCTCCCAGTGCTGTGATGGGTCTGACTGTGCCTAAGATTAGTGAATCAAATGCACTCGCGTGAGCTGTTGGAGTTTACAGGACCTCTGACAGGAGAGGGGTGCCTGTGTTTCCTGCCTGTGAACATATCTCTTTCCAGCCCTCTGTATGTACAGCATTTTCTCAGAAACCAGCCTCAGGGACAATTATACATTAATAGCTACTTCTTTCAGAAGCAGCCAGCCCTGCTCCTGAGAAACAGCTATTTTCAGGCAGTCTTGTTCCTGAGGAACTGCTATTTTTAGTGAGTTCTATTTCTGAGGCAAAAAAAAAGAAGAAGAAGCCATTTCTGTATCGCTCCACCATGGCCCAGACCCACTGGCTGTGGTTGACTTGCATTTTGCAATAAACATTTCCTCTTTACATCTCAGTAGCTTGAAGAAAGTGGTTCTCCAGCCATTACAGAAAGCAGCAATCTGAGCTGGGACTAATTATGCAGGGAGGGCTTGTGGGAGGCAAAGCCGTGCTCACATACTATAGATTCCATTAGAACGAGCAGGGAGATGTAATGGGGCTCTCCTGGGAGATGCAGGACTTTTAGATACCTAATTTGGAAGTCCGTTCTGCTATCCATTTTCAACATCCCAAGAGTAATGATTAATCCTGTACTCCAGGTTTCTCTGAATCAGTTTGTAGCTGTAGTAAATACGGGCTGAGCATGAGAACGTCATTGATGCTACGGGTAAATGACTGGAGGCAAAGAGAAGCTCAGGTTTTGTGGCCGTTAACTCACCGTGCACAGTCATCTGGCAGAGATTTTGACTCGGGAATCTGCAGCTGAGATAAAAGAGGCTCCGTCAGAGCTGCGGAATGTGGTGTTTTGCAATAGAAGTGTCTAATGTGCTGAAGGCCCCAGAAACGCACCCCAGCGATGCTGTGTTCTCATTCCTGCAGCATCCCGACAGCGTGGACCCAAAGATCTGCTCTGTCTTCTTCTGGCCGTGGCCTTTCGAGGGGCATTGGGTAGATGCAACCACATGAAAATTCCAATAATATCTTTTTGTTATTCACAGACTAAATGCAAATCCCAGTGTCCTGACACAAGGGTGAATTGATTCTCAACCGTGCTGAATCTGTCTGGAATTTCATCAGAGCTTGTGCAAAGTTCATCTCAGGTGTGTTCTAATCTCTTCCCTACAGCTACTTCTGCCTCCGATGGGTGTGTGTCTGAAAGCAGCAGGTTTGGCTAACGGTGGCATCAGCAAAGAACACACACTGGAACCATGTCTTGGTGGATCTCTCTGTACCAGTAGGTCTTTCCTTGGCAGGGTGTTGCTATCTGGATTCAACAGAATCAGCAGCTTTAGCCTTTGAATGGGGTCATGGCAGGCTTGAAAAGAAGCCACCCCTCCTTCCTCAGGCCCCATTTGCTCAGGGGCTGCTCTCTAAAGACTCTGGTGTGTGTGTGGTCTGAAGGTCACTCCTTCTCAGAGAAAGGCTCTTCTTTCCTGTCTGAGTGAGAAGGGGAGGCTGTCAGTGGTTCAGCATTGTAAGCATTTTCCCTCTGGTCTTGTGCAGGCAATACTGATGAACTTGGGCTCTAAGTGAAGATTATTTATCTTGGTTTTAACCCTCTGCAAGAGAGGAACTTGGTTGTATTCATCCTGCAAAACCAGACACTCCCCCTCACCCCTCTTAAAAAAATATTCCTTGTATCCTCCCATCTCCAGGAAAAGTCATTATCTCAGGACAGTTTCTTGAAACCCAATTTCTTTTACATTCTGGTCATAAGCAGAGCATTGTTCAAGGTGCAAGCACGTCCTGGCTGCTTTTATGACAATGAGAGCCCATTATTGGCACTTTTCCCTTTTTACCGCTTCAGTAGAGAAAGGCAGGCGAAAAATGGGACAGAAATCTAGGAAATGAAGGGTAATTTACAGTTCACAAAGGAGCAGTAAAAATTAATTAGCTGTCTGAGGATCCATTCCGACCTGGGCCACAGAGTTTGTGCCAGCTCTTTGCCTTGCATAAAGTGTCTGTGCTGTGCAAGGCTGCTGAAATCAGGCTTGTGCTGTGAAAATTGAGGCTCTTTGCTGAGGTAGAAGTCCTTCGGGGCATGCAAAGTGTGTATGCACACCTAATTTGGTGTGCCAAGGAGACATGGTGGTGCATATAACTCAGGTCATTACATGCTCAACTGGCTACTTATGACGTTCACTATTAGTTGTCACAGAAACTGCTCATGTAAATTACGGATGCAGTTATCCACATAATTTAACACTGAGCATCTTTGAAAATCCAGGCCTAATTTCTCCTCCTTTTCCATGGTGATGTCTGCAGGGATGAAACACAGTTTAGACACCATGTCCATGTGGTCCAATTCCAATTCCAGAGCCCCAGAGGGACCACTGAGGTGACAAGACACAGGCCCAGCCAGCCTGTGGGCCAGTTTGGTCCTGCTGTGGGATGCGGGAACCAAGCGACTCCAGCATCTTGCCAGTCATGTTGCCAGCCCTCCAGTCAAGCCTGAGATCTCCACCTGGAGAAAGAACTTCACAAATCAAAAATGTCCTAAATTGGATCCTTTTTTGGTGCATAATTTTCAAAACTGTAATTTCCATTTGAGAACTATTTGTCCTGATCCTGAGCGTCAGCTGAACTCATTTTTTTTTTTCCCTGTAGTTTAATTTAGGCAGCAGATGCCATCAGAATGTTAATGCCTTCTTAATTCTCACCTACATGCTTTTATTCTTATTAATTTGTTATCTGGGGTTTTAATATTCTATTTTTTTCCTACTTTGATCAGTTGAAATAATTTGATGGCAGCATTTCAACAGGGCTTGCAATGGGAAAGTGTGTAATGGTGCCTCACCAATGTATGTTGCTGTGTATCCTGCAGCGTGCTCAGCTGTTGTGCTGTGAGAGCATGAATCATGTGATGTTTTTAGGTGATTATAGATGAGGCCTCACTTATCCCTGCTGTGAATAAGTAGAGAGGGAACAAGCTTTAAGGATCGTTTCCCTGGTTCGGGATTTTGCTCAGTGCAACCTAAGGGCTGGTGATCTGGGAGTGTGATCCTATCCTGTGGAAGTTCAGCTGAGCTTGGACATTCAAAGTGCTTGGACAACTTCCCAGCCACGGTGGATGCTTTCAGTCAGCACCCTTAAACCCTTGGTATGGGGAGGTGATGGAGGTGTACTCACAGGATTCCCCATTCTCAGCTCAAGGATTGTGCTTCCTAAATGAGAGCCATGGGGAGTGGAGAAGGGTCGGTTTCCAGCTGGGATGCAGTGCTGGAGGACATCACCTGCCAGGAGCAGAGATCAGCAGGAGCTCTTTGCAGAGATGTCGGGGTGGGTGGGTTCATTGCCAGTCCCCAGCAATACCAGATCCGACTGCACAGGAGTGTCGCTGGTGTTTGGGTGCAGAGAGGCATCAGGTTTGGCTTCAGGGACAGGTGTAGTGAATGTTACCTAGGAAAGGATGTTTCAAGCTGGCTAGAAGTAAGGAAAATAAAATTAAGGAGTGCCAGAAAAAATGAACAGTTTTACTAATTTAGTCAAAACCCTTCTGCTTAAAGGAAGAGAAGAAAAATGTCCCAGGTCACCCACAGTTCCTCAGCTGGTGTGGTTCACTCCCTCCTGGCAGTGGGGAGAGGGGAAGCTTCACCAAAACTTCCTGGCTGCTTTGGTACAACTTCAACAAAGATGCCCTTTTGCCCAGGAGAGGATGGGAATGACCTGAACCCACTCGAGGGAGGTAAAAAAAGACAGGGAGGGGGGAACTCTTTGGCCCTTTACGTTATGACAAAACTCTGCCCTTAGGGCACTAACACTTTGTTTGGAGTTGGCAGCTGGAAGGTTATTTTATCACATCTGAAGGATACAAGGTGAGGTTTTCTAGAGAGACCTCCCCATTGTGAGAGGAAAGACAGAAGAGAAAGAGGTGAGGGCGAATCAACAGTTTCCTGTGTTGCTTCTCAAGCCTGGTTTCTACAGAGGGTTCCAACATGTGCAGTCAGTGCTCTACAGTGGGTTTACCTGCCCTTAAACTATTTGAAGTTTCTCACAGGAAATCTAGGACTGTGGGCTTGTGGATACACCTGCTGCTAATGCCACTGGTTCAACTTTGGGAGACACTAGTTCAGGAATAAGGGGGTGATTCTCTCTGTTGTTATTCCTTGTTCTTTAAGGGATGGAATATGTGTCTTGGGTTGTCCCCCAGACTTTCTGGGAAAAGCAGGAGACCAGGTTCCATTTTACCCCTGCAGATACCAAAGGGGCAGAGCAAACATCTCTTTTCACTGGCTCCTGCCTACAAGATGAAGGGTGCAGAAAATCACAAAGTCACATGGTTGGCTTTTTGCAAAAAAAAGTTTTTGAAGGTGAGGTTTGTCTTCAAGTGAGCAATGGTCTTCGTTTGCACTCCCAAACATGCCTGAGGAAAGTCCCAATCCAGATGTGCCCTTTATAGACTGTTATTCATAACTGGCTGGTCTGTGTGGGGTTTTGCACAGGATCTGTGCTCCAAGCCAGGCAAACGCTGGCCAGTGCTGTGTGCTGGGAAGTGCTGATTGTGTTTGTTGGATCACGGTGGTGCCAGATCAGGGCTTGCTCGTGTCCAGGCAGCCTGAAGGGTGATTGAAATGGTAACGAGCTTGTGAAAGAAAATCTCCACTTTCAGACCAAAGACTGCATAAGGCAGGGGTCTGGGTAACAGATGCATCCAGCAGTGTGGTGGGAAAAGTCTCCGTAGGGTGAAAGTGTGGCTTTCATTTGGACAGATGTAGTCCATCTGCTGATGGGATCAGGGATGGGACAGCATCCTCTGGAAAGCTGGGATTAAAATACAGAAGCGGTGCATGCCAATTAGGCATCAGATTATGCACATGCAAACCATGATGGTCTTCTGGTGTTTGGTTGGCTTCCAGATTTGGAGGTGGAGTCCTTTATTTGTGGTGCATGAAGGCAGCAGCTGATGTGCTGTGCCTCAAAAGATGCTTCTGCCCCTGACGTCCGGATTCCAGCGTGACCCAGCACGGTGACAGCCACACACTCAGCACAAGCTGTGCCCCTCTCCCTCTATACTTCCCTGCACAGGAAAGTGGATCCTTCTGCAAACCAACCCCAGCCTGGACAGAGATGCCAGAGGAAAAAGCTTCAGAGGCCAGGACCTTCCACGGGCTTTGCCCTGTCCATCATCCTTGAAACTCAGTCCCATTAAGAGATGATAGCTTTCTGGCTGATGTGAAGTGCTGCATGACACATCGGATATTGTGTATGGGACCTGAAGAGGTTGGTGAGAGCCATCTGAATCATTCATCACCCGGTGAGGCAGGGGACTGACTGCTGTTGGCCTTATCCTTTTAGAGAAGGATGCTCAAGCACAAACAAGTTGAGAGATTTAATGAAGGTCCCGGAAGGAGGAAGCATCAGAGCTCAGAAGTAGTGCTTGGTTCCATGCTCAGACAATTGTTCTTCACTTGTTTCTCTCTGAAAATCATGTACTAAGGGTTAGTGTTACTATGGCAGGTCAGCTTATGCCCTAGAAACACCATAATGCAAATTTAGTCTTTTCAGCTATTTTTTAGTAGTCCGTGAATCAATCCCAGTTCACCAAACCTTTCTCACTGTCTCTCCATGATCAACTCTCTCTCTTGGTAGGTGTTCTGTGTGCTTGGCTGGTCATTTGGTTCACGTGTGGTTTTTCCTGATTCTTCTTCAAGGACTGAGGCTTTTTTTTTAAAAAAAAAAAAGAAGAAGAAATCCTAAATGTTAGATTGCTGCTAACACTCCCTGGGGCTGCATGGAAGAGTTCATTCTTTAGGCTTCCTGAATGGTTTCTTTGGTTCTCAGCAGCTCTCGAGCCAGTTCCTGAACAATGCTGTTATTTGAGTCGACCCTGACTTGGGCACCAGCGGTGCTAAGTGCTGTACAAACACAGAGCAGCTGGGTGGTCCTCTTCCTGAGCAACTTTTGAGATCAAAGTTTGCAGTCTGCTACAGGTCGGGGCTGTCTCTAGTGAAATGGTGAGAGGTAAATAACAGAAAGAATGAAGTGAGAAGATCTTCTGTCTGGGATGTGGATCTGGCGTAATTCTGGGGTAGTGGAGGGTAGAGAAATTCATGTATATACACTGGTGAATATGTATCAATGAGGGACTTGAAGAGACCTTCTGTTTGGGAACAACTAGAATTCCTACTAAATAAGACTCAGCAGTTCATGTGACAACTGGGGTGGTCTTGATTTTTAACCAGTAAAAGAACCAGCCTCTTGATCCTTGGCTTTTTTTTTTTTTTTT
>VWZY01006934.1:180439-203307 GCA_013399075.1 Chloroceryle aenea
TTTTTTTCCTTTTCCCAGCCAAACACTCAAACATACCCAGAAAAGCCTGTTCTTTTCCCAGCTGGCTGCATCTCTGTGGAGAGAGCCTGTGGTCCTCTCCCATTTCAGGCCCATTTGACCTTGCCTTGTAACCAGATGTTTCACTGGAGTACTTACACTTGGGAGAGCCTGGGTTACGTTCAGCTGCTGGTGAACTCTCTGCCTCGGTCAAGAGGCTGTAAACAAAACCAGCCCAAGAAAAACAAAACCTTTTCTAAACTGGGTTGGCCAAGGACAGAACTGAATCCAGAGATGCAGATGGCTGTTAGCGTGTTGACGAGGCTGCAGAGAGAAGTTCATCTGCCATCTCTGATCTTCAAAGATGGGTTTCGCTTAGCTGAGGGATTGGGTTTTTGGGGTAACTGTTGTTCCCCTGGTTTCCAGGGATTTAGAGATACGTGGCACAGAGACCCTTTCCAATCCTGCCCATGGTACCCCATACTGTTTGCAGCTGTCCATGCATCTGAGTGAGTTTCTGGCCAAGAGTGTTTAGAAAGTGGTGTCTTGCTGGCCTGAAAGTCTCAGAAGAAGGAATCACAAGAACACCATAGCAAAGTGATTAGTCAGGGACATTCTTTCTTTTCAGAATAATATTCTGTGGAAATTATTCACCTGGTGCTTGTGAGCAGGCTTTCTGCAGAAATGTCCCATCTTCCACACTGGATCAGAAGAAGGTGTGAGCAATGGTTCTGGGGTGAAAGCTACAGCGAGAATCTAGATCAGCAGAACATTGTTCTTCAGTTTGGGAAGTTGCCAGCTCTCAGAGCTCCCGCTTTGCACAGTCTAGTAGTGACAAGTTACAGGAGTTGGGGGCTGCTGCCCCAGCTTGGTTTGGACTTGGGGTTCAGGTCTGAGGAGGCTTTTTCCATTTCAGTTGTGCTCGGCCAGGTTAGAGGTCAGAGGAGTTGTGCAAACAGCGAGATTTGCTCCATCATCTCTGAACAGAATCAGTTCTCGAGTCAGAGCCGTTCTCTGGTGAAAGGGTGTTTTATACTGAGTTGAGATGGCTGGGAGAGGGGTTGCTTGGCACATGATCTCTGCTGTACCAGGGAGAATGGAGGCCTGTGACTGAGCACTGTACACACACAGTCGTGTTGATACCCACATCAGTGATTTCTCCTCCACAAGGGTCAGGCTTGCTGGTCCCCGAACATCTGCTACCGCTCAGCAGCCATCCACCACTGCGCCGAGATATTTATCCAATATTCAGTGTTCCCTCAGAGGGAAATGTGCCAGCTCCTGCTCCTACATGTACACTAGCTCCACTTTCTACAGCCAAGTACCAGCTTGCCGTAGGAAATGTCGAGGTGATCTGGCTACAGCCCATGGCCACTTTCTCCTCTGATCCATCTCTGGGCTCATAAATCATTTTTAATAACCAGAGTGCTCTTAATGCAGCAGTTCTAATGTGGGCTAGATCTGTTTAACCTAATCTGAGTATTAAAGCTGGTCACAGTGATATCTGAGCACCTGTGACTTCCTCAGACCAGCTAGGATTCAGGGCTGTGAAGCCAATGTCTTTTCCTGTTCATGCTGTACCGACACATCCCTCCTGGCGTGATGAATACCTTCCAGAGATGGCACTAAGGTCAGTTAATCCAAGGTGAGGAAGAGATGGATGGGGCCATAGGGCACATTTTCCTTTCAGATTCCCAAATGAAAACATTTTCTGACTTCCCAGACCTTGGCTTCAGCATCTCCGGGAAACATTCTTCTTTTGTAAGAAGCTCTGGGACTGTCGTTGCTGAGCCAACTGGGCACAAAAGAGAGAGCTGGAAAGAGGAAGGGATCTGATAACAACCCTGTTTTGCCTTCTCTGCTTAGATCGACACTTCGCTCTGGTTTAAACATCCGCTTCATCATTCCTGCTGTCCAATATCCCACTATGGCTCCAACAAGAGCTATTTTAATCCCTCATCATTCATCAGGAGGCCCCTTCCTGTTCCCCTTCTATCTGCTCCCTCATGCACGTATGTGCATCTCCAGCGAGAAATCCCCCGCGCGAGCTGTTGTCGGAAAGGTCACCCAGGCATATTCACAAACAGCAGGTGTAAAATTAACAGCTGGTGTGATTCCAATCATCTGGCAGGAAGGAAAACGTTGGACAATAGGTAGAGCCAGGGTAAAGTTTCCAGCTGAAGGCTCATTGCCTGATATAGGACGGCAGATCGGTGGGCTGGGAACTCTCCTAAGAATGTGAAACCGATAGGGTATTAGCAGGCCCTCTCTGCCCCTCCAACACAATTGTTTTCAGCTTGCTCCAAAATATTTGGAAATGTTACCGAGCAGGACGTGTGGGCGAGAAGGCCTCCTCCAGCCAATCAGCCGAGGAGATTTCAGCCCTCCCCTTGAATTTCAAGCTTTTGTTTTCCCTGATGGAAAGGAAGGTGAATCCTCCATGCTTAATTTAGGGATCTTAAAGCATTTTGAATGAGTTCCTGCAGCATGCTAACAAGTGGTGCTCTCAAGGATTATGGAGATTGAGGAGTGATGGCAAGATAGATGGCTGCAGATGTGATCGATACAGGTTCTCACCCCTTATTTTTGTCAGTGGAACTGATTTTAGCTGCATGAAACAACGTGAGTGTCACTCAGTAGTAACATCTTGATGGTATAAGTCTTTCAGAGGCATGAATGGTAGATCCTGTTAGACCTCCATGGGTGTCAGCAGCCAGAAGGGTGGCTTGAGCACATTGTAACCTCTGCTGTGTAATTCGGGCTGCGGATGTACCCAAGGCGAGCTGGCAGCAGTCAACACAGTGAGGACAGTAGAGAATGGAAAAGGTTGTTGAGAAGTTTAGTTTATACCACAGTGAGCTGAGTTGTTCAGCAAGTCTTAGAGAGAGTGTAGTAGCTGTTCCCACCACAGAGAAGGAATTTGGCCAAAGGTTTTAGCCAACAGGCTTTCCTCCACTAGAGCTTGAACACAGAGGTCTTGCCTCTGTGAAGTGCATGGGGATCGCTGCACCTCACGAGCAGTAAGTCAGTGCTTCTTTAGTCTCCTCTGCCCTTCTCCTTCCTCACCCTCAAAGCTATCTGTTGGTGTGATGTAAGACCAAGTATCCTTCGGCAGAATGATACCACACCACGAGCAGAACTTGTAGGTTTCTGTCCAGCTCACACAGTGTCCATTAAGCAGGTTTGGTACAAGCTCCATCCACAACACAACTAGTGCTGAGAAAGTGTTCTCGTGGGTCTCTGAGCCTATGGAGGATCCTGTTGCTCTCGCTTAGCAGGGTTCTCACACGGACTGTGCTGACAAAGGATGCCTGGGCTAAGAGGAGGTCTGATAACGCAGCATAACCCTGACACACGTTGTCAGCAGCCCTGCCATCGCCAGCAAGAGCAAGGGGGAGGACTGAAATTCTCCCGTTCAATTGGGCGAATCTGACACCTTCTCGTTCTTGTGTCCTCGTGGCTCGGCCACTTGACATTTCTAAACATTCTCAAGCAAGTTCACTGGAAAAATATCCCATGTCAGGAGCTGGTGATGTCAAGGCTAATAACAGTCCTGGGGTCAAATCCTTCCGATCCTTCAGGCAAGGACCTCAAGATTTGGCTCCAAGTCAATAACAAGGTCTGTCACGTTGGCGATGGCTTATTATGAATCCCAGCGCAATTCTTTCCCAAACAAAGTGCGTTCATTTGGTTTTCTGTGCAGGAAAAGGTTACCAGTTTCCAAAGGAGGGTTCTCTCTTCCTTGCGTGGAGCAGCGAGCAAAACCGGTGAGCTTGGAACGAGCAACAGCCCTTTGCTGTAGAGCAGAAGACAGGGACAGTGATAAATCTTTATCTGGAAAATTCTTCTCTTCTGCTCTGGAATGGTGCAAGCTGATTGTTTGCATCTCTAGAGATGCTGTTGTTGTTTTGGTTTCTGTGTCCCCTTCCATCATCTGGATGTTAGCAATACCACTTGGCTGCCTTTGTTTATGTTATAATGGACCTCGGCAAGAGGGAGCTGGCCATACTGGGAACTGCACGGCTGGAAGTCGGGGAGGGAGATAGCACGGATCTTACTGGCTCACACTTCTGCTGCAGTAAAAAAAGGAATTGTAGGATGACATTCACTTTGCTATTATGTTGTAATCCCGACAGTGTGTTGAGAGTGATGCCACTGGTGTGGTGTCCAAAATGATAATTATAACCACTTCCTATTTTTAATTTCCTCTTAATAAGGGAAACAACGGTCATCATCCTAACAATAATGATTCTGCTCTGCCCTTCCAGATGTCGGGACATTATAAAGCGTGGCTTAACAAACACCAATGGCTCTCTACAGGCCTTCCTTCTGAACTGAAAACTTCTGTGCAGCCCAGCCCACCCAGACACACACATCAGCAGGTGCAAACCAGGGCGCTACAGAAAATGCTGTACCTGCTTTTCTGGTGGCCTCATTTTACAAGGGACTATTTGAATCATGGAGAAATAAGGTGACTTGCTCCATGTCCCTTGGTGAGTCAGTGGTAGAGAACAGATTCAGCTGTTCACATCTCCCCATTTTTCTCTGTCAAATGGCCTTTTGGCTATTTTTTTTTCCCCCAGAAGGCATTTGACATGAGTTTCCTAAATATGTAAGCTGATGTTCAGAATTGCTGAGTCCTCACTAGTTCCCTCCAGGTGGTACCTGAACAAGATCTCCACAGGGAAAGCTGTCTTGCTTTGAGTATCAGCAAACACTAATGGCTATTCCTCTTTATACACTCCTCTGTGTTTTTCCAGGTGGAGCCCAGCTCTGCCCACCTGTCCAATCTGATGCACATGGAACCAGCACAAGACAGGGAGGAGCACAGCAGACAGCCTCAGTTTCCTAAACTGCTGTTAACAACAAGGTGACTACTTCACACATCCCTCCTAAAGCCCCACCTGATTGTAGGAAGTCCTTGAGCTGGGAGGGTTTGAACTATGGTTCTAAAAGTCTTGGCTACAAGGGAGAGTTGGTTCATGTGGCTTGGCTGAGGGAAGCTTTGCTTCTGAACAGCTCTGGACTCCAGAGAGACAGGGTTTCTCATTTTGCAGAGCACTACTCTCCTGCTGGTTTATAGGAAGCTTCTGTAGGATCTCTCTCCATTGAAGGTCAGAATTCATGTATCTTCTGTGATCCTAGAACCAGGGCACTGCTGTGCTAGAAATGCAGAAAGGAGAAGACTGTATGAGGTTAGCAACATCTGAGAAAACAGCGTTCTTGGCTCAGACAGCAATTGTAATTATCAAGCACTTAGGCATCGAGAAGATTCAGATAAGAGGTCTCAGATTTAGCCCTCGCTTCTCTCTGCAAGTTAATGTGCCACTTCTTTTTTTTAAGCAGACAATCAAATCTGTGATAGCAAATTTCATGTCAAAAGGGAAAGGTTGTTTCTGCAGAGAATGGAAGGAACCGTTTGGCTTCAGGGTGAGTTTTGTGATCCTCCTGAGGCACGGGTAGCTGCCCTTCCACACACGTTAAATAAAAGCTTGTTGCAAGAGTAGCTGGATAAAATCCTATGGCTTTTTATATACAGGGTATCAGACCAGATGGATGGTCCTGTCTGGCCTCAAAATATATGAGTCCATGATATATCATTTGCTGTACAGGGTAAAACCTAACGGAGCTCCTGTTATGCTTCCACCAGGGCTATTTATACATCGTGACAATGCAGGAACCTAGTTTCTGAATCCTGTATTAAATCTGAGAAGAGTCAATTGAAAATCATATAGTTCCTGCAGTGTTAGATCACGTGAAAACCTTAACAAAAGCTCTGCTCTATAGCCCCATCCATTTCATCTCCATTGCAAGGATTGCCAAAAGAAGAGGTGTGATCTTCAAGCTGATAGGAAACGTCTCCCTTCCTTCCCCGGAGTATTTATACAGGTCAGCCCCTCTAATACGTAAGCTCTCATCTCCTGGCAGTTTCCTCATAGGAGAGCTTCCGAATTTGCCTTCTCTCCTTGCTGCATAGCCACCCACAAACAGCTTTTCAGTCATCTGAATGCTCGTAGATCAGTAGCATATAGCAAAGCTTTAAGGAGCGTGTGCAAACAACCTATATACTAATCTGACAGCACGGTGTTGAGGCTTGTCTTTATTTGCTGGGATAGACAATCATCATCTTTAGAAGAGGTTCTTCCTTAGCACCTTGTTTCTAGAAGGCCATCGGTCCAAGCCAACCGTGTTTTCCACTGAGAGCTATGGCTCTGAACCCTGTTGTACTTCTGAGTGGTGCCTGTGGCACTCACCCATTCTAACTGCCTCTAGATCCCTGGGCACGTCAGCAAAAACTTCTGCGGGATCCTGATGCCTGGTGTGAGGGTCAGGCAGCAGCAAAGCTCTGCTTCTCTGAGCCTTTTCTGTCTACCACAGCACTGATTGAATCCCCCTCCTTGCCCTTTGCATTATGCTATGGGGTGGAGAGGAAGCAACCCTCTGAATCTATAACTCTCCTACCCTTCTTTTTCCCACACAAGTTAACTCCCAGCCCTTGCTTCCTTCTGCTCCAGCCCCCTTCTGAGCGTGCTCTCATTAAGACCCCAGAGGGAGGAGGTGATGCTCTGAAATTGTCTTAATTGCTCTTGTTTATGGTGGTTACGATGGCAATAAGTTGCCATGCAGAGGAGGTTTTCTTCAGATGTGCAGGTTCTCCATTGTTCTGTATTCTGAAGGATCGTCTGTAGGCAGCTCCAAGTCATTTACAACAATAGATTAATATGAAGATCACTAATACAGGGTGACTCACAGTCACACACATGCGAGACCCGACAATCGCTCTGACCTGCCACTGGATTGGAGGGGAGGTTAGATGTTGCTGCCACACTCCTGCGAGGTGCTGAAGAGAGGATGCTCTGCACTTGCACGGTTTCTGCTACCCAGGAGCTCCCCAAACACGAATGGCGAGCGTTACATCGCCGGGGCAGGCGGTGACTGTGATGCTACCTGGAAAGCAGGGAACTGGAACAGCGTGTGTCAGTTGTCCATGTAAATCTGCATGTGCTGGAGTTTAAACTGGGGTCAGGAATCCTGACTTCTAGTCCCTGATCTACCTGCCAGGCACTCTGCCATCCAGACCCTAAAGAGGATCGTTTCTGTGTTGTATGATTCTTGTACTGTATCCCATTCATCACCCTGACAGATGACAGAGAATAGCTCCGTCTCACAGGCTCTTCTCGAAACCTCTGCAGTACAGTGCCTGGGTCTTCACTGGCAGAGACAATGTGGAGATATTTTGCCTGTGGTTTTGTCCCTTCTGTCCCACTGTTCAGACTTAGGGCTTCATGCTGGGACTGGCTTCACTGGACAGGGGTACTTTGCTTTCCATTAGTACTTTTCTGGATACTCCCAGTCTGCCAGATCAAAATTGGAGACACTTTACATCCCTCTGACCCATCCCTTGAATCAAGAGGTCTGTGTGCCATCCTTTCCCCTATATCCTTGGCTCTGGGATATATGTGCCCTCCTACTGTGCCCTCATTCCCCCAGGATCCACTGTTCTCCTTCCACATGCCAGACACTCCACTGCCTCTCTCACCCATCATTCTCCTTACTTCTCCCCTGCTGTCAGGGGCTCATCTTTCCCCCCATCTTTCCTTTCCCCCATGTTGGTTGAAAGGGGACATGGCCTCTCTCATTTTTCCCTCTTTCTGCCAGTAGGGACCACAGGCAGAGCCAAGAGGAAGGCTGGGTTGTGCTGGAAGGGATTAAGAGCTGTCATCAACCTCCTCTTGACTCTGAAGTCCATTACGGAGCTGGGTCAAGCTGCTGAATCTCCTCACCAGTTTCCTATTTGCTGCCTATTTTCAGTCCTTGGATGTTGACAACAGCTCTATAATTCCCAGTGCCAGGTTTGCTGCTCCGTGTTACCATATTGCACGTACTCCAGCAGACAGACAAGTGGTGAAATAACTTTCCAGCTGGGTGTGAAAAATTGCCTTGCTCAGGCCATAAGTAATGTGCTTTGTTAAGTCGAGCTAATTTTCTTCCCCATATAAAACAGTGCAGTTTCTGCATAATTTTGTGCATTACAAAACCACCAGATCTCAAGAGCTTGATGGTGGGCCAGGTCCCAAGTGTGTTGATAAGCAATTACTGAGTCCCCACCTGCCTCAAGCTGACTAAAACCTTGAGGCAGAAGCTGAGGAGCTGACCCCTGATTAGATCTGTGTGCTTTTCCATATTCATAACAACAAATGTGTGCTTATACTGGGTCAGCAAAGGGCTGATTCAGTACCCTGTCTTATATATAGCCCCAAAGAGGGTGCCTAGGAAGGACTAGGAAGACTTTTCTTCTATAAATATGTGTTTCATTTGGAAATATGAGTTATATAAATGGTTAGAAGTTCTTTGTAGTTAGTAAACCTCACTGGATTACTCTTCCACAAACTTTTCCAGACTCCTCTTCAGTTCACATGTGTTTTTAGCCTCTTCAGCATCCTGTGGCAAGGAGTTCCTCAGATAACCACACATCTCCTTTCATTGGAACCTGAAATCCCCCTGTCCCCAGGAGGTTTTGAACCACCAAACCTTTTAGCTAGCAGCAGTACACCTTCACAAAGATCTTGAATTAGCCATGTATTTAGCTTTAAAGTTTGTCTGCTCTCTCCACCCATTTGAATCCACCATCTGCTGTAAATCTGCACTGCAGCCTAGTCACCGTGCTGGAAGGAGAACTGCAGAACCTGAAGCTCTTTGAACGAGACAGTGCAAAGCAGCTGCATGAGGTACCAGGAGTCACCTAAGGAACAGTCCCCTTGGAGTCACCACATGTTGCCAGCACTAGACAGTGGTATCTCCCAGGCTTTGGAGCAGACTCGGTTGCCGATCCAGAAGAGGGCAATGGTGACACATCCTCACTGATGTTCTGAGCACCAAATCAGCTGAGGACAGCCACTGTAGGAATGTAGCCAAATAGCCAAACCACCTTGGCTAGCGAATCTGCATGTTCCTGGCTGTTTTGTGGCAAGCAGATTGAAGTGGGAGGCAGCTTTCAGCTACTGTCTCAGGTCAGATGGGACTGTCAGTCAATTGTTAATTATGACTCTTCTCCTTACTAATTTCTGTAACTTCTATCACCATGGCAGCTAACTGCCGTGGAGAGATTCAGCCAGAAAAAGGAGAAGACAACCAAACTTTTCATAGCAAGGGAACAGGAACAAGCTACAGAGGAGGGGGGGAGTGGAGGAAGAGATCTGTAAATTGTCTTCTGGGAGAGTCTAACGTTAGCCATGCTTTGAAAGCTGGTCAGGTTCAGCTTTGTGTGGTCCTATCAACAGCCTTTATTCTCACTGTCCTGTGCTTGAGCCCTTTTGTTCAGCTAGACTGGGCCCAGTGCAGTGTGTGATGAATATATGGTACCTGTTCACTGCACAGGATGCTGTGTGCTACCATTTCTCTTACTCTGTGCCAATTACTGGAAAACTGCATTATTATTCCATCTCCTCTGCCCTGACCCGGTCAGTCAATCAGTTCTAATCTTTGGTGATGGCTGTGAGTCTGCATAGGGAGGGGGGAGGAGCAACTTGACAGCACTTTGAGCTCTGATTAATTTTTAAACTTCCTCCTTTTCTGCTTATCTTGTAGCTTTTGTTCTGATGCTGAATGTTTTCTTTCCCTCCGTGTCACTTCCAGAGGAATGCTGTGGAGACAAAGTGCCACTCAGCCATCACTGGGCAGTTTACCTAGTGGGGGTGGATGGAAAGTCAGAGGCTGGACCACACAGGACAACTGGCCACTTCTGCCACTCACAGGAGCACGGTGACACAGCGCCTGAGAACATCTGTAGCCTGGGCACAGCAGGGCATAGGGGACTGGTGAAACAACAGCCATTTTGTTGCTGGTTTGCAGTAATACCAGACAATTCTTGCCAAAATGACTGTGTCTGGTCCATTCAGCAACTTTCATTTCTGATTAAGCTCTCCAGCCTGTAGATATCTTCTCTCACACCTGTCTTACCATTTCCATTTCGAAGGGTTTAATTTAGAAACCCATTGTACCTGGCCCTGCACAGACTGAGCCAATTTATTTTACATAATGCCTCAGCACTTGAGGGGAAACAGGCTTGTTCTAAGTCCTTTCTGGAGGGAAGGATGGACTTGTGCTTCAGGTGTTGGTTTGAGATCCAGCAGAAACAGCCCCTGTTCTGACAGCCTTTACAGAGTTCCTAAGACCTTTCTCAGATCACTTCCCCTGCCTTGAACCTAACTTCTGTATCTGGAAAATAATGAAAATAACAACCCCTTCCCTACCTCTGGTTTTAGGGGGATAAACAGAGTATCTTGATGGCATTAAGGTCCTTGCCTTCTGTGCTTTACAAATAGAATAAAAAGCTGATTTCTGTGCCGGAGGGACTTCAGTGGCTAAGTTCAAGACGGGGACAACAGGCAGGAGCAAGTCTGCTGAGAAGCAAGGAAACAAAGCAGTGCTGATGAGCAAACAGACCCCGGGCATTGCCCACCAGCTGCCTAGCTGCTGTCAGCCTTTCCATCGGCATCTCAGCAGGGATGTGCAGGGAGAACGAATCACTCCGTGGGCGTTCACAGGAAGCTACCCCCGAGCACGGGACAACGCACACGAGGGGTGGTTTGAGAATCCATGTGGGTGATCTTCCCAGCAAGCCCGGGGGACAGGAGACTCCGTGATATGCCTGAAGGAGGCACAAACACCCCCCTCCTTGGCAGAGAACTCAACTGGCAAGATTTGATCTTTTCATTCACTTGAAGTTTTCTGTTTGTTTGCTAAATGCCCCTGGACTTTGCTTTTCCAGGTTCTTTTCCTTCTCTTTCATTGTCACTGCCACAGCAACATGGGAGCCTGAGAAGTTACACGCAGGGAAAGCTGAGTTTGCACTGAGAAGGTGACTTGAATCCTTTGCAGACCCCACCAGAGCCCGTAGATCTGAAGACAGGCGCTCTCCATCCACGGGGCCACAAGCATGAGTGAACCTTCCAGTGCCTGTGCGCCTTCCAGAGCTCTCGTCACTGTCAGTCAAGCTCTTCCCCACAAAACAGTAGCGGAGGAAGCTCGAGAAGTATTGCTTTTTAATTTCAGCACTGCCACAGTCACTGACGTCCTCGCTAATCCTCTTGCGGCAGCAGGCTGCTAATCAAAAACTCTTTGCTCGCCACTTTGGCATCATTCTGGGAAGCCAACGGAGCGCAGAGATGCTCAATTCCTCCCCCTCCACACACCTTCCATTGTCTTCAGGACTGACAGCTCTGATGTGGAGCGGTGATAAAAGCCAGCTGATGCTGTCAGGGCCTCCTTCAATTGCACCGCAGGGAAAAAGGCGACTGGCTCTGACTCATCCTAGCCGCCTGGAGCTCAAGATACCTTGCACGTGTGCTGTCTCCTGGTGCAGCTCATCACAGAGTGATCCACCTTCGGTGGGTTCTCGATACTGCCCTCTGAGGCAGGAGTTGACCTTTGAAAGGGATACCAGTGGTGACCAACAGCAATCCTTTCAATACTAGAAATACAAGGGGGGAAAAAACCCGAACAAAAGGCTTCTCTGCAGACCTCTGCCAAAGTCTTTGGTGTGTATATGGGAGAATAAAGGTAACTGGTTGGATGGTCCTCTTCTTGACTGGTGTTCAGGGATGTTTAGCAAAGGATTTGTGTGACTCCCGAGTGATTATCTGTGACAGCAGCACCTCTCCATGCTCACGTGCCCATCCTTATGGAATATACTGAGCCAGGGTTGAATTTCTGGGAGGATCCAAAGCACAGGGGGTCCAGACTTGAAAGGCAGCAAGACTGCTAAGCCAAGATGGGAAGGACATTCAAAGAGGGGAAGCTGGACTGTGATGTGAACTTCTGGGTGACCTTGAGGAAATTGGCTCAATGCTGCCCATCCTGGCCAGGTCAGCAGCTGAATTTTCCATTATTGAACACAGAAACTCAGGGGTCATTTCTGTTTCATTTTTCACTTTTTCCAAAACATGACAATGAATGAGAGGCATTAGGAGCTCCTCCTATAAATAAGCTCACCCCTGTCAAAGCTGGTTAAGTCATATCCAGTGTCAAGCCCATAAACAAGGTGCCTCTCAGATGCACTGTCTGGAGGGTGCAGAGGGGTGTGCAGGGAAGTTTGACAGCTCCCTGGCTGATGGGTTGGCACTGGGACACACCAGCTGTTTCAAGGCAACAAACACAAGTCTTCCTCAGCTCCCATCTGGAGGATCTGGGGAGTGGCAATGTAGCCAAGGACCACTGCTATATGTTGTAGCAGAAGCAAATTCTCCTGCTGTCTTGTGAGAGGAGGCTGCTAAGGCATAGAATCATAGAATCATTTAGGGGGGAGAAGACCTTTAAGATCATCAAGTTCTACATAAGTGTGCAGGTGCTGGGACCTCCATGGCTGCCATCACAGCAGGAGTGAAATGCTCTGAATTCATCTATTCCTTCAAGGTCTTACCCAGTTACACCCCAGAGGTCTGGGATGGCCTGAAAACCCTGCACTTTCAGCTGCCTCAGTTTCCCCTGCAGGGAGCTGGAGTTTCCTCTTCCTTCAGAGCTGCCCAGTTCTTTAGCTCCACAGAAGCAGCGATTTCAGCCACATCTATTACAAAGCAGCTTTGCCATACTGGAAGTCAGCTGGGGCATGGCAGTGAAGCCAGAGACACAAAGCAAAGCATCTCTGAAAGAAGAGAGTGTAAGTGTCTCCCTGTGCCAGCTGCAGAGACATCTGGATGGAGCTGGCTTGGCAGAACTACAGGGGTCACCTGGGTACTGCATCGTGGGTGACTTCATAGCAGAGCACCTCGGGGTAGCGGGAGCTGGAGGAGGGACCCTGAGGCCCTTTTCACTTTCCTGCTCACCCCTGGAAGCTTTTTCCCACCTCTTCACCAAACTTTGTGTCACTCTGAGCCTGGGGGCTGCAAGGAACCTGTTCTGCTGAAGTGATGTGAGTGAATGTGCCTTTAAAAACCAACCAACCAACCAACCAAAAACCACAAGCAAAACACCAAACCAAAGAAAAACCAAAACCCAAAACAAATAAAGAAGGATTTTTTTTAAAAAAAGAAATAGATCATTTCTCTGTTCTGATTTCCCCACAGATCCACAAGCAGTTGCATCAGTACAGCTGAGGGGGTGGAAAACTGAAGTGGGGGCAGAAAGGAACAGAAACTTTCTAAGTCAGCTCTAGCACTGAACGTTTTCTGTAACTAACTGGAGACCTCGAGCCGCTTGTCCCTTCCAGACTTTTAGAGCTGTCTGCTCCTTGTGTGCAGAGCCACAGCCAGCAGAGCAGGGAGGAGAGATGATTTGTTTGAAACTGAACTGAGAGAAGCTTAGCAGGGGAGGAATCACTACTTGTTCTGAGATAGGCTAATTATATTCTGTGTCCTTGGAAGCCAACACTTTTCTACTCTGCTTGCATAATAGAGATCCTATAGCTTTTTACAGAAGTACAAGGGTTTCCCTCCCATCACTGCCATACACAGCAGCCTGTCCCTCTGCCAGCCTCCACCCCAGAAGCATCTGGATGTCAGTCCTGCATTCCCTGGAGGGCTGCTGAAGCACTTTGGATTCCGCGGAGATGGAAACCTTTCTAGAAACGCAGGGTAGAGTTACTTTAATTCCTTGCTGTTTGGGATCAAACTGAAGCCTGCTGCTTAATGGGGGATAAGTGGATGTAATGCAGTCAGTCAATAACTTTACAGACACACGCAGAGCCCTTTGGATTACTGATTTCCAAAAGACAGAGTCTCCCTCACGAACTCTGCACCACACTGACTCAGCCCTGAGCCTTTTGACTTTGTTTTTCCTTCTTTACAAAGTGACTTGTTCTTTTAATTCTTTTCCCCCTCCCCTTACTCATTTTTTTTTTCCCACTTACTCATTTTTTTCCCCCATAAAAGTTTTCAGCTTGTCAAACAACTCTCCCTCTCACTCTCTCTTTTCTCTTTGCTTTTTGCAGTGGGAGGAAAGATAATAAAAAAAGGAGCAGTTTTCAAATAAAAAGCCCCACGTGTTACCTGGGAACTGTCTCTCAGCATCCAAATACCCGCTGGGGCAGAGATCGCTGAGTTCCTGCTGTTGTTTTGCACCTGCCAGACACTGTTTGTGTTTTGTCACTAAATGCTCCTGTCAGGTTTGTCACTTGGTACAAGCAGGACTGACTGGGCCTTTGTAAACTAGGATTTCCCTTTACACCTCCCTGCTAAGCGTTCCTCACTTCTTCCCTTCCTCCTGACAGGGAAATTGCTGCTTCGGCTGCTGCCGTGGATGTTCCCAGGCTGGAGGAACAGGTTTGGGAGGGTTTGTGCTCTTTGCCTCATTACTCCAAAATGCTCCTCGTCTTGGGTAGCTTTTGGTTCTGCTTGACATCTCAGCAGGCAGGGAAGGGTGAGATGAAGGAGCTGGTGAGCCTGTCTTCCTCTTTCCATCAGTCTTCAGTCCCTGCTCAGCATCAAGCTGAGCCCTTCAGAAGTTCAGCACTCTCCACAGCCTCTTGGCAGATCGAGGTTTTGGCCACCTTCTTTTAAAGCTTTACTGAATTGCTCCTAGAAGGAGAAACTTGCAGGAGAAGTTGCTCCAGCGTGAGGGATTTCTGTAAGACCAAATGGCTCCCTTAGTCCCACCAGATGGGGAGATGCAGGAGGTGATGGTCCACACTGCCACACTTATCCCAGCCCTCTGGAAAGGGATTTAGGCATGACCCCAAAAGCTTCCAGGTAGAAGGGCCATGGCATTTTCCCTCCCTGCTCTTTCCCAGAGCTCTGACTTGATGACCACAGCTTGTCCTTTCCACTTCACCAGTGATGGGGGTCAGAGGAATTCACTGACCTCGAGTTCTGGTCCTCACACCATCAGTCTCCCACACGCTGAGGGTCTGGCTTGGGTCACTGCAAAGGTCAGAGCTGGAAGCAACCTTTGGGAGCTACAGCAGAAAAGCTCTTTTCGTACACCCTGCTGGGGTCTGTTGACTGTAAGAAACCTCTCTCCTGGCTGCTGGGACTGAGCTGTGGGGCTGGGAATGAACGTTGCTCATCCATTCCTTATAGGAGTTTTGGGAATCTTTGTAACTAAGCCAAGAACATGAGAAATAGAAATTCCTCCCGTTCCAGGCCCTGCCTGACACTGCACAGATCCTGTGTTCTTGGCTCCTTTCTCCCTCTCAAGGCCCCAGAGAAGCTCTTTTGACAACACACCACCCTGCCGGGCCTCTTCCACCAGTTAGCAGTCACCCATTAACAGGCCATCAATAATTCCACCAATTAGCCCATCTCTTGAGGCTCTCCTTCCCCAGTTGGTGCCACTTGAGCACCAACAAGCAAGGAGCACTCAAGAGCTGTATATATATATATATATGTAAGTGCTTCAGGACCTCTTTGTTCTTGCTAACTATGGTGCTTCTGGCTTCAGCTAGTCCCCAGTGACCTCAGGCTCTGCCCGTGTTCTTCCTACTGCTAGGAGCCCTCCATTCTGGGCTGGCACAAGGGAATCAGACCTTTCCGGCATCATTTTTCTTGCCTTCTTTTTTTTTGTTGGAGGGAGTGTGTAAGGAAGGCTTAGAAACAGCCTGTGGTATCTTGTGACCTACTCAGGCATGATGGATCCAGGATGGTAAGAAATAAGCTCTATGTGTTGGCAGTGGAGGCTTGTTAATAAAATAAATGCTTTCAAAGGAAAAGGAAAGTAGCAGGAACTCATAGAAGAAAGGATGTTTTCAGCCCTTGAAAGGGAATCTGGAGAAAGAGAGATCCTCTTTAAAGTGTAAAATGGTGTCAGGAGGAACATAATGTTGTTGCTCCTTTGATGAGAGGAGTTAGCTGAAAATGGGAGGGTTTGTAGGTTATCCCAGGCAGGAGGAGAAAGTGGCAATGGAGTGGAGGCTTCTTTGAAGTGCTCTGGTCCTGCACAGAAAGGACACGCTCCTGCTCGCTTGTACCCAGCAGGAATCTGAAGCAGAGGACGTGGCCACACTCGCAGCTCTGCCCTGCTTTGTCAGCACACAGCACAGATGTCTCTGGCCCCGTCTCTTCTCTGGATGTGCTCTCAGAGCCTGGCCAAGCCGAGCCTGGCATTTTCTTGCTGCTTTTCTCCCTTTTCCATGGTTTCCCCTGCTTATTTCCCCAAGGCGTGCGTGCTGCTTTGCATGTAAGACTGTCACCTAGCAAATTCTGACAACCTGGGTGCATCCACGTGCTTTGGTTTGGCATTGTTTGAGGTGCAGGTTGCTGCTGGTTTGTTATCTTCTATCAGTGCCAGTTCTCATGCTAAAGGTGAGCCATGGGGACAAGATTGAGGCATGGGATGAAGAGAGAAGGTAAGTGGATCAGCCAGGACAGCTCTGCGTGTCTAGGAGCATTTTAGATCTGTGATGGGCTTGTAAGGGAAGTGATGGAAGACTGGAAATTGGGCATACCCGAACCCAGCCCGAGGTGGAGGACAGAGAAGGGGGCAAGATGTGATACTCCCTGGCATCTGCTTCAGTTTTCAGCTGCTGGTACAAGCAGGGTAGCACCCAGCTGGCACAAGTGGAGCTGTACCTGCTTCCATCAGCTGAGTGGGGGGGTTGTGTGTGATTTGATGCTACACTTTTAGTGCCCAGATACCTTTTGAAAGCTTCTCCACCTCGTCTCTTTTCACGAGGCTGCAGAGGAGGGTGACCAGCTATTTCCTAGTTCCCCGAGGGGAATGCTAAACAGGGACCCCAGAAACTCCATACTCAAATCCCCTGGGTAAGCTGCGGGTGCTGTGCTGAGCTCACGGGGTTCTGAGCAGGTGACACAAAGAGAAAGGACAGTGGCTGCAAATTAATTACTGTTAACGAGGCCACCTTCCTGCAGAGCACAGTGAGTTCTGCAGAGGGCACAAGGCTTGGGTTTGGTGGGTGCCCAGCCTGTAAAGATGCCTTCTGGCATCTCCGCACTGTCCGTGAGTCCATATGTTCCCAGTGGGAGCCACGGAGCCATCAGGCAGCGCCGGATGGAAGCATTTTTTGAGTCACGGGTCAGAGGCTGCGCAGAGAAGTCTATCGTTCCCAGTCACTTCTTTAATTGACACAGTGAAAGAAGCCACATCTTCCTGCCTGATTCTGACCAGGTCTGTAATTGAATTCAGCTCAGCATCTCTGCTTCAGCCCCCCAAGGGCCTGTCAATTAACAATGGATTTTTTTTCTCGCCCTGGGAATTTCTCCTTGCTCCCATTCTTTTTATGTCATGGGATCTAGGGAGAAAACCGGTAGTGGTAAATCTCCCACCCCTCATTTCCTACCTTTCCCAAAGGTGCCTCATGAAGAAAAGTGCTTGGGCATTGAAAGGGAGACAAGTGAGCTTCGGGGATTGAAAACGTGTGCAGCTTTCTTGTCTTTTGTTCATTCATTCATCCTTTCCCTTGCTCCTCTCAGGGCTTTTGTTTCTCCTTGCGAGAACTGCTTGCACACACTTCACTCGGGAGCTAATGAGACTGTTTTAGAAACTGCAAAGCTGAATTGGATCCTTCTTTCCTCCCCCCCCCCTCAGAGTGCAGTGTCTGTTTAACCTTTTTCCCTTGGCATCTGTCTCTCCTGGCAACCTATTTGCAACTCCTGTGGTTGCAAAGAAATCCCAGTGCTGACTGGGTTTAAAATGGGGGTTGCTGGGGACACAAGCAGGAGTATGTGATACGCTCTAGGGTACAATTTCAGGCTGGCTGCAGGGGGAAGTTGCTCCGTGGATCTGGCTTAGCCTGGGCTCTCCAAACCCTGCCAAAATGTAGAGGCTTTTCATTGCTCCTTGAAAGGGATATGTGATTTGCATGTCAAAGAGTAAGATGGGAGAGGGGTTGGCAGTTCTCCACCCTCTTTATCCTCTTCTAGTCTCTCTCCCCCTCCCCACAGCCCCCCATTTGGCATTTCTATGCCACTAACAAGTTATCGCCGCCTTAAAGCATCCGCACGTCATGGGCGAGATCTTGGGGTTTCTTAAACTCTTGGATCCTGTTGAACACCCTTGTTCAACTTTGCCCTTACTGCTGCGTGCGGGGAGCTTCCCACGCGGACTGAAGTTCGGTCCCCAGCCCACAGGTTCTCCCCCACAAGCGGTGACGTGCGAGGCTCTGCACGCAGGAGGCGGTGAGGGGAGGGTGTTGGGGAGAACATGTCTCTGAAGCAGTGACTGTTTGGAGGACGTGCAGAGAGACAAGTGGATTGGGTTTGGTGGTTAACCAGGGGAGAGAGGGGTGTCTCCAGTCCCTGCTTTTAGAGCAAGCCCACTGACCCTGCTCCTTGTCCTGGCCAGGCACAGCTGGTGGGGGTGGAGGGGGCAGTTTCTCCCTGCCCCTCTCTTGGTGGTCCCTTTTCCTGTGTACACATCTGAGAAGGGATGAAGTTGCCCAGGTGTTGTAGAAGATCTGGGCCTTGTGTGATGCCTGCCTGAAGGACTAAAAGCCAGAGAGCCTTTTTCCCCCTCCTTCCTTCCCTCTGCTCTTTGATTCTTTCCCATTTTCCAGGTGTTTTTCTGTTTTGTTGTTGAGTTGTGTTTTGTTTTTTTCACATGTGGCTGCCAGGTCTATTCTCCACTTCTCCATAGAATCATAAAAGGGTAGGGGTTGGAAGGGACCTCTGGAGATCNAAGTGTGTGAACCTCAGGAGGCTGCTTTCAACCACTTGCTCCCAAGACCACTAAGACAGTACCTTCACCTGATGGGCACACCAAGAACTCAAAGGACAATGTAACCCTGCAGTGTCCCAGAGATACCAGCAACTGCCACGACTGGTGAGAGCAATAACCTTCTCTTCTTGTGCTGAGACCCTCTTTTAGCTGGCAGAAACAGTCCTGGAGGCAGGGACAGTCATACCAACATGTGCTTGTATCCTGCCTCCACCAGCTGTGAGGAGGAGGAGATCCTTGTTGTTAGGTTGTGCTGAGACATCAATGGGATCATTGGCTTAGGGAGATTAAAGCATTTGTTTTCTATTCACAGTGTCTTACTTCCTCAGGCCTGGCAGAGAGTGGGGAAGAGTCATCTGCAAGTCCTGAGTTCAGCTGGGTGGGAGCAGGGCTGTTGCCCTGCGTGTGTACAGGCTCGTTCTCACGCCCCGCTTCCTTTGTGGACAGAAAAGAGTTATCAGGAGCCTGCACCTGCTTCCAGATGAGGAGAGGAAATGCTTTTGGAGGGAGCAGAGGATGGTAGTGGTGTCTCAGGAGTCCAGGAAAGATCAGGGCTCTGTTAGGCTCAGCATGGTAGAGATTGATATTGCAAACCTTGTAGTCAGGATGGTTGGAAAAAAAATCATTGTTGTCAGCAGGAAAGGACTCAGAATTAAAGTCATCACCCCAATGAGTTGTAGAACTGAGCCACTGGTCTAAGTGTGAGCTGCCCCAGGCCACAGAGGACGTGTTCCTCAGCCCGTGGGTCAGTAAGGGCTGTAGAGTGCCTCCTTGTGCTACCTGCTGTTTAGCTGCTCACCAGTGAGGAGCACCTCAGCTGTCCCCCTTACCCTCTCAGCTGCTTTTGGGCTCAGCTGGGGCTCTTGGCTCCATCCCACAGCAGTGCTTTAGTCCTTGGGATACTCAATTCTATCCTGTCTGTGTCCCAAAAGCCCTGGAGAGGTCCAGAGAGCTAAACTGCATGGTCTGAGGGAAGGGAGGGAAAATACATCCGAGTATCACGATGGGGTGATCATGTCAGTGTGATGCATTAGTGGGGAAATGGAGCTAAAGGACTTCATCAGGGATGTAAAGTGAGTTGGTGGCAGGCTGGAAGTCTCCTAATGGGTGCTCTCCCCTGGGTTTTTGTGAAGCCAGGCTGTGCTGTTTTGAAGCAGTGCATTAACTTGGCACTAAGAGGCTTCCTAAGGGTGGGTGGGGAGGAAGAAGCCAGGAGATGGAGAGAAGCACTAGCGAGCAATGCTGAGGAATGTTCCCCTCACAGAGTTTCGTGCTGGATCCAAGCTCCCCTGTGACTTTGGGCATAATCAAGAGCCTGGACACTCCAGCACAATGAGGTGCTGACTCAGTTCTGGACACAACTCCAGCCTTTCCCTAGCACCAGTGTGTCCTTGAAGGCACCTTCCTACAGGAGGAGTTGGGCAACAGCACAATCAGGTCCCCCTTGGCACAGGGCGCCCAGCAACTCTACTTACCTTTGTGTAATAAGGTTAAATCACTGCCTCAGTGGAGCCCTCAAATTAAGTCACCACCTTGCTGGATCAATACTATTTTCCATGATGCACTTGTGACACTAAGTCTGGGCGATGGATTGATGCTGGGAGGCTGAAGTGCTGCAGGGCAGCTCCACTTAGACCCAGCACTGGGCAGCATTTGTTATCAGGGGGGGAAAACAGCAACTTTCCATGGAGAGCAGCAGCTGATGGCAGAGGCAGGAGATATGGTGGAGTGGGGACAGGAGGGCAGCACCTGTGTCTCCTCATGGGGCTTGATTCTGGATCCTGTTCTAGACTTCCAGGGCTATTGCAGAGGGAAAGTCCTTGTCTATGAGGAGCCTGTGGCAGGAATGATCTCCTCCAGGTGTCTGCACTGGGAGCTTGGGCTAAAATGGGCTGTGCTGTGGACCAGAGACCACCCACCTTGTCCCAGCCACCAACTCCAGATGCCAGGGCTAAGGTCACCACTGCATCTCTCTCCCCCTCATGCCTTTCCTGCTGCTTTGCCCCCGGGACCACTAAGCCCATGATTCCCCCAGTGCTGGGTGCTTGTTCAGCTGGCCAGGAGGAGCAGGCAGAGCAGCTGGGTGGGTGGTGCAGAGCGGGGGCTACAAGCCCCTTCCTGCTGCTGCAGCTGAACCACACACCCCTGGGCGCTGGGGAGGGGAGCAGCACCAGTCTGCTGGGTGGACTGGGTGGGTTTAACCCTTCCACGACAAGCCTCCTCAGGGTGTCCACCTTGCTGGCAAACCAGAACTCCTGGGTATTTTCTCTTTAAACCTGTAATAGCACAATTTGAGACATTTAGCATTAAAAAAACAAGGGGGTTTCTCTTAATCCCTCTCCAGGCAAGCCCAGAGGTGATCTAGTGGCTGTCACAGCCTTGTATTTGGGCAGGGGCAGAGCAGGGGGTACCATGACAGCAGGTTGCTGCTCACCCCAAGGTGGGGCATGGTTGGGTGGGTGCTGCTGAATAAAATACTAAGGCAATGGGAGGAGGGCAAAGCTGATAAAATGCCCAGAGCAGCTTTGGCACTGTGGGCAATGAGGTGACACCACAATTTGGTCTCACTTATCTTGGGACTTATCGTCTCTGGCTTGTTTAAGAAACCTTGTTCTTTCTGTCCCAAGAGCCCTCGAAGCATTTCTGCAACCCAGATGTCTCTGATCTGCCTCCAGCAGCGATGCAGGAGAAAGTCCAGGGAGCAGGACAGGACCTGTTGTGAGGAGTGGGGGCTGCTGGCCTCTTTGGGCTGAAAAGGTCTGGTTTAAAGCTGAGAGGGAGGAAGACACTTCCATGTGTTTCTGGCTCACATCGGGAGTTGTTCATGAGCTGATCCCCACACCCAGGAGCTCATCCCTGGCCTGGGGAGCCAGGAGAGGGCACACAGCTCATGTTGGGGCTGTTCCTGCAGAGGCAGAGAGCTGAGCTCTTTGTTCAGCCCTGCTACGAAGCAAGAGAAAAACACTCCTGCCGAGAGCAGCCAGAAATAGCCCAGGCCTCCAGCAGCCAAAAAGCTTCCAAGGGGGAATTTTAAAGTGCTGGGAATTTGGCCTCTCAGCCTGTGCTTTGGGCTCCTCTGCTGTCGTAATGTCCCAGGCAGGGAAAGGCAGACCATGAACACAGCCCTGTTCTTGATGTCCAGGAACCAGCATCTCCATCAGCATCTCTTCTCTCCTGGGTCACCCCAAGACCCAGCTCCTCTTTCACCCCAGTCTTTTCCAGCACCATCACCACTCCTGCCTTGAAAGGACACTGGTGATGGACTTCACTTCCCCTGTGGGATGTGCTTCAGGGGTTGTGATGCCCCAGCATCCCCCAAGAGCCCTTCCCTGTGCTGCAGCATTGGCTCTGATGCCCTGAGATGAGGCCACCGTGCAGTGCCAGCCCTGCTGCTGCTGAGGCCAGAGCTTGGGTGTCTGTAAGGGGCACATAATAAGGATGAATAAGCTTGAGTGGCCCTGTGGCCTCCAGAAGGGAGGAGTTTGGGGCAGTTGAAAACAGGCCTTTCTTGTCTCTGGAAAGGACAGCAGATTCCTGCACTGTCCAGATGGGATTTGAGTCACACCATGAAGTAAAGGATCTCTCCGTGGCACATGTCAGAGGCTACAGGGAAAAGAAATGTTGCTTCATTGCTCTGGCCCCACTGTTTGTTCACCCACAGGGATCTCCTGACCAGCTCTTCCATATGTCAGCACCTTCTCAGAGCAAGGGCATCGTGTGGCAGATGCTCCACAGAGGAGGAGACACCTTGACACCTTGTCATTCAGCAACAGCTCTCCTCCAGCTCCTAGGGTGGCTCAAGGCTGCTTTGTCCCTTCTCTCAGGGATGTAACCCAGAGCATTGCTCGGCTTCCAGCATCCACGGGCAGGCTGCAACCTTTGGAAACCACCCGTGCCCCTGCTCTGTCCCTGCACACCCCAAATGGCCTCTCTGGTCTGAGACGGAGTGAACCAAGTGGTCTGGGCACACGCAGGAGGTCACTGAAGATGTGTTGGCTTTGCAAGGCAGATCCCGTGATGGGTACAGGATTGTCTATTTTAAGTTTTATAGGGGGCATTTTCCCTTGCCAGGAGCTGGAGAATAGAGGACCCGGGTACCATCTGCCCAGGGGACTGGTGAATCATCCTATTTTCCAGTTAACCGCACTTGTTTGCTTTGGGAGATCTCCAAGTTAAGGGGGAAGAAAAAGAAAACCCAACCCATGGATCTTTTCCCACACAATAAGAAAAATGCCTTTTTTTCCTCTCTCTCTCTCTTTTTTTTT
>VWZY01006938.1:2931-14489 GCA_013399075.1 Chloroceryle aenea
TTTTTTTTCCTGTAAGTGGGACAATTTACACTCTTCCCAGGAGGTAATTTTTCCACTTCAAAACATACATAAGAATAACGTGAACTTCTGTTCATGAGATGCTAGGTGCTTAAAGCCTGCTGAGTACCTCAGACTGATTTTTAGGAGCTTTTGGGATACTCTTTTACTCTTAACGTGCAGGAATGTTTTTGACATCAGTCTCTCAAGGCACAGTGAAAATGCAGATCTTGGGTTCTACTCAGGTTTCTGATCACTTGGTTGGTTTTGGTAGCAACTGTGCTTGGCAAAGTGGATGTGAGATCCTGGTCTTTTCATGAAACACACTGCACCAAGAGAAGTGTTTGCAGAGGAGCCCAGGCACTGGCAAGTCCCATTTTCTGTACCTTGCAGAATGGAAGATGCAACAGGCTTTTTACCTTGCCAGCCTGAGTGCTGTGGCAGCACGGTGAGCTCTTTCTGGTGAGCTGTGTGGATGCTCTTGGTCCAGGGAAAGTGTTCATGAATCCCAGCAGCACTGACAGAGGGTGTCTGAGAAGCAGGCTCTATCTTCATGTGCCCACCTTGCACCTCTGGGAACATCAGGGAGAGAGGAGTGAGACTGCAGGTAGAAGTAAAGACTTCAAAATAAAACAAACCGGCACCAAAAAGGATGACTCTTAATTTCTTGTCAGATTTCATGATAAATGTCAATAAAGGGAATTAAAACTGCTTGAGGGACACCTTTAATTCTTCCCTGTCTGCAGAACATTTGCCTTCAAATGTTGTACAAACTGATGGAACGGAAGCTGCTTTTTAACAGGTATAAAATTAATTGTCTGTCTGGTCCCTCAGATTCAGAGATTTCTCCCACAGTGCCCAGGAGGGGTTTAAGGCAGGTTTAGATGTGGTGTTGGGGGTGAACTTTGTAGAGCAGGGTTAAAGGTTGGACTCGATGGTCCCAAGGGGCTTTTCCACCCTGGATGATTCTGTGATTCTTGTTTAATCTGTCAAGATATGGAGCAGCCATTCTGAGCCTAGAGCTAAGGGACCTGAGCAGTCTTTCTGTGAATAACCTGTAGAAGACACAGGTTTGGACTGGAGCTGATGCTGTGCTGGTTGTCCCTGTGACTTGTAACTGCAGTAGTTAGTACATGCTTTCCTTCAAGGAAAGAGGAAAAAAAAGAAAAGAACAAACTAACCATCCAAACCAAAGCCCCAAAACAACAACAACAAAAACCCAAAACCCCAAGGGTTCCTTGCTGCATGCACTGGAAAGGTCAACACCCAGCACTGAGCCTCACAACTTGCAGGGGTTTGGAGCAAGTATTACAAAGACCCAAGCACCAAGAAATCCCAGGATTTAATGTATAATCCTGTGATTTACAAAGAGACCGTGGGCTGGTTGTCTGGGAAAGGAGGAAGGCATGATGACATGAGGTTTCTTTCCCTCCCTTTTCAAGGCTACAGCTTCATCTTCATTTACACATCTCCTTTTCTATGTCAAATCTTGTGTGTCACTTTGTGTCACCTGTCCCTTTAATCTGCCTGCAAAGCTAGAGAACAAAACTGAAGGGACCAAGAAGCTGTTGTGAAAGCACGTGTGTGGGGAGGGAAGAATGAGCAAAAGCACAGCAACCAGAGCTTTAATGATGAGTGGGTTTTACCTTCTTCTTCCCTTAATCTTTTTTGTAGCCTGGTGTCTGACAGTAATTGTTCGTTGAGCGAGTATTAGAGGCTTTTCTCTGAAGTTTTTTGTCCAAATTGTCCTCATCCCTTAGGTGTGCTGAAATGGAAACCTGCATGTTTCACCCTGGGGCGATAAAAGGAAACTCGAAATGCCAAGTGCTGGGCACAGCTTTGCTGCCCAGAAGAAATGAGTGTGAAAAAGAAAGGAGGTTGAGTTTTTCTGGGTTTGGTGGGTATTTTTTTGTACGAGCTTGTTTTAACAAGTTGTGTGAGGTACTTACACCAGATATTATTTGAACTCTTATTTGTGAGGTTTTTTCATTTGGTTTTCTCCCATTTCTTCCCCCAGGGTGGCAGGGACAAGTTGATTTTTTGAAGTTCCTGTGCTTGCTACTCTCGGTGCTAGACCATCTCCTGACCCACAATGGGCGAGCTCACTTCAGGACTTGCTAGAGTTGGGGGGCGAAGAGCACTGTGTTCCCCACTCAACCCCTTGCTTCATGGTGCTTTTACTCTCTCTGGTGAGAGCAGGCACCTGGGGATGGTAAAGGTGGTGTCCACCGCCTTCAGCTTCCAAACCAAGCTTTGAAAGACTCACTATGGACCTGCAGCTTTTCTAGGTTGCATATTTTCTGCTTCTGTATTTTGTGTTCAAGTTCTTGCATACAAAAGAAATGGCTGCAAGGAAACGCTTGGCCACTCAACACAAACACTTCCCTACAGACAGACAGAAGGAAAACATGCAGTTGAACCCTGAATGTGTCTGTTCCTCCCTCCACTTCTAATTCATCATAATTTTGGATCCTGACTCGTGATTTTGAAGCATCTCTTTGAAGTGTTGCCCTTATTCTGTGTGACGTGACCAGGGCTGTCCCTGCAGCCAGAGGCTATCGATTGGGGCAGTGCAATTGCTTTTTGAAAGGCACATTGAGCCTGGTAAAGGTTTTTTGTTGAAAGTGAAGTTTTGGATGATGTTCAAAGCCTATCCTGGAAGACTGCCCCACTTGCATGATCCAAGGTACCTGTGATAGCCCAGCCAAGCCACCTGTCTGGAAGTAGCAAGAGTGAGGACAACAAAGTTATCTTTATTGTTAATGGAACTGTTTTTCTGTGTGTATGATAAAACTGGTCACTTGCTGTGATAACTGTCATCTGTCAACTCAAACACACGAGAACATCCTGTCCCTCTGGATTATCTGGTATCCAGCAAAACAGCCCAATGATCAAGCGTATCAGCTCTTATTAATCTTTCCATAAAATTAAAGAAATTATGGAGCTTAAGGCAGTCACTAATGAATCAATTTTAATTTATGGGCTCAAATAAAATCCTCATTAAGGCTGACAAACTATAGCCTCAGGTAAACACGAAGCATTTCCAACTGCAGAGCTAAATGAGTTCTGTGCTGGATGTTGTGGTTTCTGCCAGAAGAGCAGGAGGGTCAGGGGTCCCATGTTACATCAGAAGAGGCAGCATCTCAGGGAAAGGAGATGCAGTGGTCTAGCCCTTAGGAGGTCTCTTTCTAGCATGCAAAAGCATAAAAAAAATCAAAGACTAATTATATTTCTCTGTCTCTAATATGTTTATTTTTCCTTTAAACAAACAAGCAGAGGATTTTTCTCTCTAGAACGCTGTTTGCTAAATGGTTTTGCAGCCCCAAAATGCACAAGCCTTGTGCACAGATGTGCTAGCACCACAGAAGCAGAGGCAGATGTGGGTTCCCCCACGTGCAAAAATCAGCCACTCGTGGATGGGAGTCGTGGGTGCCACGGGGAAAGCACCTCTCAGGGCCCAGCCTCTGTGTGTGTGTGCTCTTTACCTGAGAGATGCTCACGGCAGCAGGTGGGGGCACTTCCTTCTCTGGCTGGTTTTATGGTGAGATTTGCAGTGGAAAACACATCCTCTCGGGAGATGCCTCTGTGCTGGGCAGCATTTGAATAAAACGTAGACATTTATAACTAATGCAAGTGTGTTGGCTGTGTGTGAGAAACTACTATTTTGGTTTGAAGACAGCTTATTTAGTGATTTCTTTTTTCCTTTTTTTTTCCCCACTCGAGTGTTGCTGTTCCCAGTCTTTGCTTTGCAATAAACAGCATTATTCACGATGACTTTTTTGGTGGGAACACTTAATAAATATTTTGTAGGACATATTTTTTATGCCTGCTATAATATACAATGATTATTTTTGCCACGGGTGTCGCTGGTTTAGTCTTTGTGGGGATGTTGGTATTTAGGGTTAGTTGAGGTCGCTGGGATGGAGTTTGGGTTTCAAGAATTAGAGGAGCACGTACCTGTAATCATGTTTCTTTAAAAAATATTGCTCTCAGTTTAGGTTTAAAGAAATATCCTGGTGCTGTAAGAACTGCTTGGAGGGGAAGAGGTTGTGCCACCTTGCCTCTTCTCTTCCAGCAGAAGCTGAAGACACCATCAGTGTTTGCCATCAGCCTTTGCATGCTCTCTGACAAGCTTCCCCAGCTGATGTTGAAGTCCTGGCATCTTCCCTCCTGTTGATGCTGGAGAGGCCACTCAAGCTCTTGACCTGTCCTTCTGTCTGGGCTGTTTTCTGACTCTCTTTTTTCTTGCTTTACAGATGCAGTAATCGGACCCAATGTGCAGTTGTCGCCGGCCCTGATGTGTTTCCAGACCCTTGCCCTGGGACGTACAAGTACTTGGAAGTGCAGTACGAATGTGTCCCTTACAGTAAGTACCTTGATATATTTGCATTTGTTTGGTTGTTTTTTTATAGAGACCTGATTTATTGTGGAGACTGGGCAAGCCTTGAGCTTGTGTCTTGTTGCCTGAGGGCAAGTAAATATTCAGTGAGAAACCACTTGCATCATTTGAGACTGAATTCTCAATGGAATGAGGAGGCAAAGATACTCTTCAGCATCTCAGCACAAACATCTGTCAAGTATTTGTATGTGCTCTCACCTTAAAAGGCTAACATTTCAAGGTTTGGCATGTATCTGAGTAAACCAACCTATATCTAGTCCATTTAAGGAAAACCACAGGACCTTAGGAAAGGCAAATGGACAATTCATATGCGTTTAAAGTCTTTTTGAAGGACTCCAGCAGGTGTTTGTGTATTTTCTTCCTAAAAGCATTTAGAAAGTCACTGCCAGCAAATCTGGTAATAAATGATAAAATATGATAAGAAGTGAAAAATTGCCCTATATGCAAGGTTTGTACTTAGGCTGAATTATCCTAAGGATGCCCCCTGTTTTCCTTGTCACACAGTGTCACAGTGACACACCATTTTTTGGAGAACACGTAGGAAGCCCTGCAAGTGAAAGCAGATGAGGAGAATGAAGCACTATTACTACCTGGTACCTTCTCTTTCCAGGGTTTTATGCGTGTCATCATGTAGCAGCACGTTTTGATTGACCTGTGTCCGTGACATTGGTGACATTTGCTAAGTGCCTTAAATACAGTGACAGATCACTGAGGAGGTGGAGCACTAATGTTTTGGGAAATTTGATGTTTGCTTGTAGAAAGTGGTATTTTATAGGTTTCTGAAGTTATGAAGGCAACTTCCAGGCAAAGCATTTAACCTGCATTTCTGAGGGTAGAGAAAGACAGTCCTCTGGGATTTACAGCAGCATGCGCCGAACGGGAAATGTCAGAGCTCCAAAAGTCAAGTGCACCTCAGATTTTGCTTTCTGCAGAAACCTAATTTGTTAGATGGAGTTATGCTCCTACTGTCCAAAATGGCATGCTTCAGAAAAAGAAATGACAAGGGTAGTACAAGGAGTGCACCTTTTATTACAGTCGTAAAGGGCTGAGTGGTGCCCAACAGCACTGTTCGAGGTGTCCAGGTTGAGTAAGCCAAAGCTCATAGCACACCTCTCAAAATACAGCGGGTATGGCAATGGATGCTCTTGAGGATGCTTCTTGAGCTTTTTTTTTTTATTATTAATATTGAGAGAACAGCAGAAGACTTCAGTTTGCTGAAACTCAGGATTTGGCTCCAGTGCAACTGGACAGCAAGTTCTCCATGGGACACCAAGGGGCCCTTCTGGCCAGGAAGGCCAATGGTCTCTTGGGGGGCATGAAGAAAACTGTGTCCAGCAGATAGAGGGAGTTTCTCCTCCCCCTCTACTCTGCCCTGGTGAGACCACATCTGGAGTATTGTGTCCAGTTCTGGGCTCCCCAGTTTANCATCATAGAAGGTTCCACATCAAGATGAGAAGGAACTTCTTCCCTGTGAGGGTGACAGAGACTGGAAGAGGCTGCCCAGGGAGGCTGTGGAGTCTCCTTCTCTGGAGACTTTCCAACTCACCCTGGATCTGTTCCTGTGTGGGCTGCCCTGGGTGACCCTGCTCTGGCAGGGGGGTTGGACTTGATCATCTTCAGAGGTCCCTTCCAACCTCGAACACTCTCTGAGTCTATGATTCCTTGCCATGAGCACAGGCTGCAGGAGGGCAGAGATGGCTGAGAAATGCTGGGCACGTTGGCCAGAGGGGAAGTGAGACCCCCTTGGATGGTCCCTGTCCCTCGTGCAGAAGGTAGCTGCCTGCCTGACACTGTGACAGAAAGGCTGTGCAGGGTTTTGCTTGTTGTGGAACCACAAGGTGAGGGGTGCAGCTAAGGGAAAAAAATTGATGATTGCTTGTAGAAAGTAGTATTTTATAGGCTTCCAAAATTATGAAGGCAACTTGCAGGCAAACCTGCATTTAACATGAATATTTGAGTGTAGAAAGTCTCTCTGCTGAGGGACTCTTGTCTTTCTGCTGGCGAGGGCCTTGGGATGGCCATATGTGATTTTCCTAAACAAACAAAAATTAAAATAGCGTGGTGGAATATTATTTTTTTTTATTATAGAGCGAGCTATTAAACCCCTGGGAGGAGTGACACCAGGAGCTTAGGGTCTGCCCTAGCAAGCATGTACCAAATTACCAGCTTGGAGTTATTCCACTCTAAATGACCCCTTTCATTTTACAAACGACCCTGTGCATGGGTCGGTTTTCCCTTATCATAGCAGGTTCTATTTCCTTGTGATTTGTGATTTGCTCCCTCCTGAGACTGGGCTGGGAAGCAATAGTCATTACCTCGTACCCCTCCGTAGCCTTTGCTGCATGTAAACCAGAGAGGAACAGCGGTGCCATGTGGGAAAGGTAATCTGTGGATATTATGCCCCGAGGTGTTAATCGGCCCGGTGTACGAGATGTAAAATAACTCTTGTGAGAGGTTGCTCGGTACCAAATGTACAGTGGGGATTGAGTTTGTGTTAATGATCTGGATGGGAGGAGGAAAACAAAGCCGAGGAGCCGCGCTGCCTTTGCAGTTGAGTTAGTGGCTTGATGGCTGTTGCCTCCCTCAGTCAATGAATCAAATCTAGTAGCTCTGCAAGGAGAGTTATGGGGGTGGGGGCAAACGAGGGGCAAACACATTGTAAAATAGGATACCTTCTCCTGGGATTGTTGCTCTGCGTTGACTGGGAAATTTGGGGTCAAATCTTCATGCTCTGTTAGTCAGTGTGGCACCAGGGAAGCTGACTGTAGTCGGGCAAGCCATGTCCCTTCATCTGCAGGCATGGAGTGGGAAAGCTTGGGCTTCTTTTTATTCTTCTCCTACCTCAGTCTCTGCTTGGCTTTGTTGCCACCTCCATTTCTTCCCTCTGAAAATGGTCAGCTCAGCTTTGCAGATGGTCCTTGCCTGGGCCCCAGGAGTGCCCCCCAGCTGAAAGCTAGGCAATGAGGAAGGTGTCAGCTCTCCATAAGGAGATCAGCGAGGCTATGGCTGGACTAAAGCTACTCCTGGTGGATGAAATCTGTCTCCCTCTCAATGCCAGGGTAGACCTGCTGGAAAGCAACAGAAGGACCCTGGAGTTCTGGTGGATGATAAGTCCTCCATGGGACAGCAAGGGGTTTTTGTGGCCAGGAAGGCCACTGGTCTCCTGGGTGCATAAAGAAGAGTGTGGCCAGCAGGTNTCCATTCTGTGATTCCGTGATTTGCTGTAATTCAGTTGGTCCTCTTGTGTTCTTGTCACTGATCCCACAGTTTTCACCCCTCTAGCCAAATTTGGGCTGTTCCTCAAGTCCTTTCAGGTCCAGCTTTCTTTGACTTGCTACCCACACCCAGCTGCCTCTCCCAGTGCTTCTCTGAACGAGGAGAGTGGGCTTTGCAGACTCCCTGACACTGCTGAGGAAAACCCTTCCTCAGCCAGTGACATTTCCCCAGTGGCTTTGTGCACCCAGCCCTGGGTGAGCACTGGTGTCTGCCCTGTGGCCATCTCCTAAAGAAACACAAATTAATATTTCATCAGGAACTTGGGTGCAATTCCATCCTCCTTCATCTGGTTGGATGGGTTACTCATTCGGGCTTCAAATTATTCCTCATGGCCAGAGAAAGCCAGTTTAGCCAAGGGACAGGGGAGCAGCAGAGGGGAGCGTGTGTGTGGCTCAGGGGAGCCGTGTTTAGGAGTCATCTGTAACAGATCTTGTTAGGACTGACTTTAGGTCCTCTCCTCGATTTCCTGATCCTATACTCAGTTTATGGGGTGGCAGATGCTGTCTACAAAAATGAACAGTCTGGAGGATGTTTAACCTCCTGGGGACCTCTGGATGTTTTATGTTGCCCTCTGACAACGAAAAGCAAGTGAAAAGCAGATGATTTCAGCAGGTGAAAAGATCCCAGGCCTGATCTGACAGCCTTCAGTGGCATCACTTGGCCTATTTTTCTGGTATCAGAAAAGCCACCAAATTCATTTTGTCTTTCTCAAAGCAGGCCTTGGAATGTGGTGTTTATTTCTGTGACAGCTGCTTTAAATATTGTCCCTTCCAAAATACTGAAATTACTGCTCCACTGTTCTTAAACTGATTTTTCTCTTAGTCATTACTGCCCAAGAGAGCTTTTCCATGGGTTTCTGTTCAATATGTCCTTTGCCAGAGCTGTGGACACCTGGCACATTGCAGAGATGTCTGAAACTTCATTTTAGGCTGCGTTACGCTGTGTGTAGGTAGGAGAAAGCTCAGTTGGCAAGGGTCCCTTTGATCCAACCATGTTGTTGTTTGTTCACCCCTTTCTTCTTCCCTTCTCCCTCCACAGAGTGATGTTAAATGGATAAAGGGAACAGCAGTCATGGAGGTGGGTTTGTGGAGCTAGGTCAACTCTCACAGGAGGAGCACTTCAATATCTTCTCTGGTACTTGTCCAGTCCTGTTGTCATGGTGCCAGTGCACCTAGGAGGGCAATTTCTCTTATTTCACCTTTGTGCTAAGGGACTTCTTTCCCATTTTACTCATGAGCCAGTGCAGAGAGCAGATGAGCAATTCACCCCACGCTATCCAGGAGCCTGGTGACAAGCAAAAGAGTCCAGTTTTGCAAGACCAGTGCTGGTGGGAGAGCTGCTGAGCTAGTTGTCATTATAAGAAGACAGATTTTCTGTTGCTAATCTGATTGATCTGAACCCCCATGTTGGTTTCCTCTCTGCAAATAGAGCCTTTGTAGGCACTAACCCTCCTCAGCTTACTAGTCCTGCCTTTATTTCCGAGGTGGATGAAGGGGAAGAACAACCCACTGTAGACTGGTGAGCCTCCTTTCCTTTGCTCTCCTGGGCACGCTGTGCTCCATGGGCCACAGCAGCAGTGCTGCCCTTTGTGGGTGACACCCCAAGGCACAACAGGGGAATGTTTTTCAACATGTGAGCAACTACCTCCCACTGAATTTGGAATTTAGGGATTGTCTGCATTTAGACTGTACTTTGGTTTTGAAAAGTGTGCAAATTCACAGAATCACAGCATGGTAGAGGTTGGAAGGGACCTCCAAAGACCATCGAGTCCAACCCCCCTGCCAGAGCAGGACAGAACTAGAGCAGATCACTCAGAGATGCATCCAGACAGGGCTTGAAAGGCTCCAAAGGAGGAGACCCCACAGTCTCTCTGGGGAGTCTGTTCCTGGCTCTGTAACCCTTACAGGAAAGAAGTTCTTCCTCATGTTGAGGTGGAACTCCCTGTGCTCGAGCTGGAATCCATTGCCCCTTGTCCTGTCACAAGGCACAAGTGAAAAGAGGCTGTCCCTTCCTTCTTGAAGCCCTGCCCTTATGTATTTATATTTGTTTTCCTGAGCTCTCTGTCCCTAGGTTCTAGGGTTTGGAGTTCAGAGAGTAACTGTGCACTGTTGTCCAGAAGCAGTCTCTTTTTTAATAGACACTTGGAAAAATTTAAGCTATAGGGCATCACAAAATGGGAAAAAATCAGGGGCTCAACGAGGACCAGCCCATTGCTGTGATGATGGAAGGGATGGCAGCAGCAGGAGGGAGCCACACGGCCGCCTGGGGCACGGCGTCTCCCACTGTGATGATAACTTGCCTCGCACCCAGGCGACAAGTCTTCCATCAGCCTTTCCTATTGAGAGATCTATTCAAACAGCTGTTTCCTGCAAGGGAGAAATGTTTGTGGCTTCCAAGGAAGGATGAATCATCCTTCCTTTCCATTCTTCTGGGTAAACAGGCCAATAAATGTTACGAAGGCACTGAATGTCTTTGGTGCTTGCAGAGATTTTCCTGCTTCTTTAACAAGGTGAAGGAAGCCAGCGCTCAAGCGTGGTTCATCTTTTTTCTTTTCTTAAGACTTTTTTTTCTTTTTAAACATGGAACCTGAAATCACATTTCCCAATTGCTGTATTGATGGAAGGAAAGGTCATTTCTTTGCTAGAAATATTCCTTTTATTGCTGACAGAAGAGTAGATGGGCTCACATATCAATAAAAGTGAGGGATGGTAAGTGTGATGTGGGAGCAGAATTCAATAAAGTTTTATTGTATCACAAGTGGACTGAAGTGCAGTTAAAAACCTGAAATGAAGGCTCACAATATCTGCTCCGCTGGACCTTAGGGGCAGTGAATAGACAGATAATTGAATAATGACATTTTTAAGAGAATACAAGCACTAGAAACCAAACTGGTATTTTCATTGCTCCAAGATTGCTGGTGGAATGGGAAAGACGGGGGAGAAGCTGGGAGAAAATTGCAATCTGAAAACAATTTAATGAGTCCACTTTTCCCAAGAATACGGTTCTTAATTATTTCTGGAGTGCTGTAAGACCATTCATTATGTGCCTCCAGCCTTGCCCTCCCCGCTGGTTGAGAAGCCAGTGTTTGCCCGCCGAGAGCAGCGCTGTGTTTTGTTAAACACGCAGCTTCTCCAGTTTTCTTTTGCTCTGGGTTTGTGTTTTGTTTTGCCTTTTTTTTTCTTTACAGAAGGGAACTTAGTCCCCTGGGGCCAACCGGTTGCAATTTCCAAGCATCCCCAAGGGGTTAAACTCAACTGTTGGCACTTAGGTGAGTGAGGAGTGGATTCCTCCCTGAAGCCAGGTGTCCTTTGGGTTATTGAGTTAAATATATGATTTGAGTGCACGGGCTAAGAACAATCATTAAAAAAACACCAAACAACCAAAAAGAAAAAAACAAACACCCCCACCAGACCTAACTACCCACTATGATTATTTCTGAGCAAAGAATCTTTACTTTGTATCCTGCTGACAAATTGCCTTTCTTCCAAGGCATACAATTTCCTGGGCATTGCAGCCAAAAAACCTCCTTTTTTGTATTCACGGAAACTCCCACTTTGCTTCTTGATTCTTTATCCGCAGAGGCAGAAACGAAGGATGTGTTACTTCCCCTATCAGTCTCCTTTCGCCCTGTGTTTGGGAGGAGAGGTCACCTACCCAACAGCCAGTTGGAGAGCACCCTTAATTAAACTAACCCGATCTTACAGGGCTTTGGGAACCTGGAGGCTGAGCTATCCATGTAGATGTGTGTGTGGAGTATTCAAGAAGGGGAGGAAAACTAAATGCTGAGACCTGGAATCTCAGAATGTCAGGGGTTGGAAGGGACCTTTGGAGACCATTGAGTCCAAACCCCCTGCCAGAGCAGGGGCACCCAGGGCAGCCCACACAG
>VWZY01006939.1:851-16960 GCA_013399075.1 Chloroceryle aenea
GGGGAAAAAAAAAAAAAAAAAAAAAAGCGGTTTGAGACTTTAAGGGTCTATTGCAATGTGAGGAACGGACCAACCTTGAGGGCAAGAACTCACTCGGACCAAGGTGGATGAAACCCAAAATCCCGGCGTATTCCGTGTAACTATCTCGTGGGAACAAACGAGTCTGGTGGGACCAACCAATTAAATGTCTGAAGTGTTTGTTTTTTTTAGTCAAGAGTTCTTCTAAGCAAGGTTTGGCTGTAATTAACATTTTGTTTTGTTTCTCTTTGTTTGGTTTTTTTGAAGCTTAAAGTGTTGGGTTTGGTTTTTTATCTGTTAAATATGTATTTATGTTCTGTATTATTTTGTCTTTTAATTAATGAAGTAATTTTGTGGAAAAAAAGTAGAATTCTAAAAGATTTTTAAGATGGGGCAGGGAGGGAGCATAAAAATAGTGGAGATGATACAATAAAATGGTGTAAAGAGTCTATAGATTTTTTTTTGCCATTGGGTTTTGTTTTTTTCTTTCATTTTTGAACCGCTGCAGCCAGTCTTGTTTGAGGGAGGGACTGAACCAGCCTGCCCAGCGCAGACCTGGTCGCCAACAGGGAACTCAAATGGGACAGTGAAATAACGAGGTGGGGAAAAGTTACTAATTCAACTGGCAGGCTCAAAAGGGCAGGTGATTTATTATTTTTTTTCTGGCTACCTGCTTTTGGGTGTTAAAATTGGATCGAAGGCATTGCCGAATCTTTGTACACTTCTGGAACCAGGACTACTTTAGAGGAGGGTGTAATTTAATGAGAAATGATCAACTTCTGCTTTAATTTTTGGCTTCTAGGGCCCAGATCTCATCCATCAAGCTGTGAAACTAAAATCTTCTCCACTAAAAAAAAAAAATCTAGGTACTTAGTTTTTAGACTAATATTTCATTGATATATTTCTACTTCTTCCATTGTATGCTGAGCATATAATAACCATCTATTTTATGGTAACTTGTGCCTTTAAAAAACTTTGTAAATCTAAAAACACATTTCAGAGGTTATCATCTTTTTACCTTTTCTACGTTTCCTACTTTTTTTTTTCCTAAAAATATTTTTTTGCATATTTCCTTTTGGGGACGTGGGGGTGGGGGAAAAAAAAATACAGAAAACTCATTTTTATGCAATCTATTTTTCTGTATAAAGTTTGAGAGACTTTGGCTGTTACTTATCTGCTCTCTTCACTAGCTTCTGACTAAGCAATGCTAACTTTTGTACAGATCAATTTGATAAAATTAAAAATTGCTTTTTATCAAGGACGTGTTCTGTTTTCTTTCTGCTTGAGCCTATTTCTGTGTGGAAAAGAAACGTGGGGAAGAGCTTTGAAGGAAAGGGGCTGTTTGGAATAAAGTATTTTAACCAAGGGGTTTTTTTCTTCTAATATCTTGTTGGTTTTGGTTTGTTGGGTTTTTTTTGGGTGTGTTTCCTTGTTTGTTGTTTTTTCTCCTTGCTTCCTTTCTCTCTCCTTAGACACTGAGATGTATTTTCTTTAATTTATTGGGTTTTTAAACTGAGAACTGTATTTCCACACCCGTAATCCTGAGGATTTCATAGGATTTCATTGAGACTGCTCACATGAGTCAGGCTGTGCAAGGTCAGGCTGCACTCTTTTAGACCAAATTCATTTTTATTCTGTGCAGCCCGGAGGAATTTTACAGGAACAAATTCTGTTTGCTGGTCGGGGAGCCCTTGTAAATTCCTCTTCATTACAATGGCAGCAAAATTACACCTTGGGTGTAGGGTTGGTTGTTTTATTTCTAAATACAACCATTAAAATAAATACATTTGTGACTTTTTATATGCTTCTAGAAATTAGAGCTGCACTTTGACTTCACCAGTTCAGCTGAACCAGTGCAAGATCTTCAGCCTGGGCCCTAAATGGGAGGAAAGGGTTGGGATGAGGGAAATTCAGCTGCCCCTGCCTGAGAAACATTCTCTGGGCTTGCTCGTAGCACAGGGCTGTGGAAAATGTTTTAACATGGGGAAAATCAATGTGATGACAATTAATGGAGCCCAAGAACATTAACCAAGTCCGAAGAACAGAGTCCCAATGCAAATGTGCTGTTTGCAGCATCTGCCAAGAGCTATCTTGCCAGAGTGTCTGTAACTGGACACCATTTTCCCTCTGCTCATTTACAAAACTGCTGGCAAAACGACTTTACGGGATCGGCCAGACTGCGGAATAACTTTCAGAGGAGACTTTCTTCCCTCCCTTCTCCTCCCTCCAGTTCCAAGGCAAGTTGCAAGCCTTAATCCTAATTTGTGCTTGAAAAAGAGCTGCGGTTTGGCTTTGCCCTGTTCCTTGAGGTTGGGCTTCTCCAGTGTCACCCACTTGGGGGGTGGGGGGGTGAGATGAGAATAAAAGTGCTTATCTTTCTTCTTGGTGCTGTTTAATAGCAAAGCTTCCAGTGCCTCAGCTGGCTTAATCTTTAAACCAGAGTGAAAATATCTCCATGTGCTGCTATCGTGCATCACCCGAAAGAGGGACGTTAAACATCGCCCTGGGATGATGCTGGCTGACAGCAGAGCTTGAGGGGGGTCTGTGCACCCCAGCTGCAGCCTGGGGAATGTTGCTAAGCTCTTCCTTCTTTTTCCTCCTTCTCTCCGTGTATTCTACCAGCACAGGGATCATCCAGTGAGCGCGATGTCCTCGTACAGCAGGAGCTGCAGGGTGGTTGTGCAGAAACCTCCTCTCCTCCCACAGGACAAGCGGGTGGCCCCTGGACCAGCCTGGCTGCTGCACCAAGGAAAGGCACATCCAAAATAAGCAGATTTTAAATCCATTCCCTTTTAGCCACCCTTGTTTTTTATTGATTTTTTTCTTTCTATAAGCTTTGCAAGATCAGTTTGGCTTTATTAATGTTTGCAGAACAAAATGCTGGGGATCTAGACTGTTCGGTGGGTACCAGGGCTGGTGTGAGCCCTGGAGACCCCTCTGCAGCTCCCCTTTAAAGAGTTGATGCTGAATGCTGGCCGTCAACTTTCTTTTTGGCACCCCACAGAGTTGGGGATACTCTCTGCACGTTTGCTGTTGAGTAAAATTTAAAGCCAAGGTTGCAGAAGGTGATAGGGAGGTAAAATTCACCAGCCTGAATAATCCCCGTGACTCAGGTTTTAGGGTGAGCTGGAAATTTTTAAGAGCACCAGAATTTCATGCCCAGATTCTCACATAAACAAAACAAGTCTCCCATTTCTTCTCCCAAGGAGAAAACCACTGATTGGGGTGGGGGGTTTTATTCAGAGAAGAGGATTTTGAGTTGAAATTACTGCACTTGGCATCAACGTATTTTCATGCGTTGTCCTTTTCTTCCGTTTTATGTGTAGAAGGAGAAGTGATTTTCCATGAACCGGGCATCTTCCCGACGTGAATGGCACCATTGTGTGTCCCCAGCTCAGCTCTGGTGGCGTGGATCTGGAATGGCTCTGCAGAAGTCAGTGAGATCAGGTGAAACCAAGACCAACTTTTGACCCCAGGCTGTCAACAAAAATAAGGGTTCACAAGATAATTGCAGGAATATGCAAGTGATAAAAGTTCCTCTTTTTTTATTGTTATTATTTTTGGTGCAGAGAATAATGAATGTTGCTATTTATCTGAGCTGCTCCAAAGGTACTGCTCAGTAAGAAAGAGGAAATTAATTTTATAGGCTGTATCCACATTCCTTCTGCATGATGGGAAGTCCCTTCCCATCCTCATTATTATTTTTCCTGGAGTGACATCAACTTTTGTTACATGTTTTTTTTACAGTTGGGTACTGGGTTTATGGCAAAGAAATTCTGAAATGAGGATGTTCAGCTTTAATAAACTTCCACAGGGGTAAATCCCTGCTCCCCCTCTATGGATTGACCTTCTCAGGCTCTGGACCCAACCCGTAGCTCTGCTCTGCTGGAAGATGTTGGATCCTGAGAGTAGGGATATAGGACAGCCCCTGCTGGGTGAGCTCCCCAGGATCCTGGGGAGCTGAGTGCAGGGATTTGCCCATCCTCACATGCTGCTCCTGGGAGCAGCTGGGGAACTGCCTGTCCTCGCCCAGCATCTCCAGCCTGATGCTCCAGGAGACATCAAGAGGGGTGCAGCCACCCCTTCTCTCTGCCACCTTCATCCTCCCATTGCCAAGGCCGGGTGCTCACAGCCCCTGGTGACTCATTGCTTGTGATCTAGAGGCAAAAACCCCTTAAATGTAAACTACAAATGCCTCGAGATGTGAGTGCTGTTTGAAGGACATGGTGTTTAAACACCAGGAGAGCAGCAAAAGCCATTTTCAGGTGAGCAGGTGGGTGCTGAGGCCAGTGACCCAGGTAGGCAGAGCTGCACTGCTGTGCAAAGCCAGAGAGACCTGGGGAGCAGGAGCAGCAGTGTGTGAGCCCTTGGGAAGGCTCGGTGGCCACGGGAGCTGCAGGGCCAGGGCTGGGCAAGTGAGGAGGTGCTGTGGTGATCACCATGTGGCACAGCCCCAGTCCCCAGGGAATCTGGATGAACCCCACCCTTGGGGATGGCTTTAAAGAGACCCCAGTATTGCCCTGTGTTCGGTCTTTGAGGGCATGAGGTCGGGTCCAAACATTTTAAGGCTCTTTTACATCCAAAGGTGAATTCTTCAGCATGAAATTCACCAGCAGGAGGGCTCCAAACTCTTATCCTGGGGGTGGGAGTGAAAGCAGGGTGTTTCACATCAGCTCCATGAGCAATGCACAGGGGAGCCCCAGCTCACCATCATCCCGCTCTTCCTCGGAGACCCCTCAGAGCCTTCCCGGGGTTTGGGGGGTGGGTTTCATCCCACGGCAGCCTGATTAATGAAGGGAGAGGAGCTGCACAGGACTGTGGGAGCCAGGGAGACCGAGCCCAGCTCTGGTCCCATCTCCTTCACCACTGCCCAGCTGAGTGCATTTCAGGTTCACCTTACACGTGTTACAGGCAGGAATTAAGGATGGCACCAAGTGGCAAAGAATGAGGCTTGAGCAGGGGAAGCCATTTCCCAAATGAGTCAGCGGGAGCTAAAAATAGTCCCCCAGAGCCCAAACCACAGAAAATGGTGCTTATTACAAATTGCTTCGTCCTCCTGCCATCCTGCAACCCCAGCCCACGTGGAGCCCCGGAGGGTGCGGGGCGATCCCCGCCGATGTGATGCGAAGTGGGGCAGGGACCGAGTGGGGGTTTCCTTTTCTCAGCCCGGGGGGCTCGTGGTGGGACTTGGGCCGTGGGGTTTATTTGAAGCCAAGTGCAGATGTCAGTAGCGAGGCTGCGGCCGGAGCGGTGGCTGATTTTTGTGGCTGAGGTGGAAAGTGAGTTTATTTTCTTGCAGAGCCTGGCTGCACGATGAGGGAAACGCCAGGCAATGTCTTCCCATCAAAGCACACGGTCTGCACGGAAGGAAAGCAGTTTTACCAGGGTGCAGAAACCAAACCTAGCCCCAGCTTCTTCAGCCTGCCCGTGGTGCTGCCCACAGGAGTCACCACAGCAGGATGGGAGTCACCAGTGGAGCACCCATTGCTACCAGCCTCTTGAAATGGTTCAGTGCTTGGAAAACCAGGGTGAGTGCTGCTGAAAGTGGGGCTCTGCCCTCCCCGGGCTTGAAAGAGCCGCTGGCGTTGCTGCTGACCCCTATTAAGCCTCTCCCATATGGCTGCAGAGCTCAGCCATGCACAGTGTGTCACTGGCTTAACTGGAGTGTTGGTTTTGACCTGATTTAGTGAAGCCTGTGGAAAAAAAAAAGAAAAAAAAAAAGTGCCAAAAAAAAGCCAGTTGGACACACTTCTTGAGGTTTTCAAGCCTCTTTCTTTCAGTTTATCTTAAACCAATTAGGAATGAAAACCAAGGCACTCCTAATCCAAAATAAGAGGGTGTCCCTCCCTGCCTCAGCCATCGCTCCCGGGGCTCTGTTGGTTCAGGAGAGCGGTGCAGAGCTGCCGGTGCCGATGGGGACGCGCTGCCCGGGCAGTGGCGATGGCACCCGCAGCCCGGTCCCACCGCAGCCTGGCAGCCGCCTGGCAGCGGCTCCCGCTCCCCAGATTTGTTTGTGGCTGTGTGCTCAGGCAATATTGTGACTGTCAGAGACGTGATATTAAAACATTTACCCAAAATACCTCTGCCTGCCTTTCTCCTCCCCTCGCTCGTCCTGCGCCTCCTCCTTCTCTTCTGTTTTTTTTTTTTCCCCCTGGGTACGTGTCTCGAAATTCCCCACGTAGTGATGGAGGTCTTCACCCAGGAAAGGGTTAAGCATTTTGAAAGGTCTTGTTTGAGGTAGAGTGAATTTTAACCACCACACACATAACGAATGCGAAACAGCCTGAATTGCTGGTGAGGAGCCAAGAGCACAAGAGAGGAGCTGCTGAATTTTAATGATTCATTATTGCATGGAAGGCCTTTGTCTTCCTTTATCCGGTGCACAATAAAAGAATTAATTGGACAGAAAATGGCAGGGCAAAGAACTGACAAGTCATTAAGGGGCTCTGAATGGCTGATTAGGTGCACATTGGGGGTGGAATTTCAACTGCACTGTTTCAGCAAGGGCTCCGGAATAATAATGGCATGGCACAGTTTATATTTTGTATGCAGTACCAGAAAGGCCTTTATGTCAGTATTGTGGTGCTATTTATTATGCTGTCTATTTAGCCATTGTTGGCATTGTGTTTGCAATAAGAATGCACAAACAAAGTTGGGATTTTTTTTTTTCTTCCCCCCCTTTTTTTTTTTAACTTCACCAAAGCAAAATAATTGGGAATCAGAATCTCGCTCCGCGGAGAGTTTTATTAATTTATTTTTTTTCTCTGTGTGTGTGTATCCGGAAACGCCAGTAAATATTTAGACTTGTGAGAAGTAGCTTCACTTAAAGAAAAGAAAAAGAACTAATAAACTTCTCCCCTTTCCCAAAGAGCCGCCGGCCGGGGAAGCCTCGTGCAGCTGGTGGAGCCCCCGCGAGCGATGGGGCACTGACCACTTCCACACCCCGACGCCGGGAGGATGCGGCTCAAGGAAAAGCAGCCAACTGGAATTATTGGTAGCTAGGAAGTTCATTGAACATCTCGCACACGGGTCCTTCGAGGAGGCTTCTGCCAAAGTTTCGCCGTTGTTGTTGTTGATGTTCGGCCGTTGCCTGCGAGTTAGAATAAAAACCACACAGGCAGAAGGGGAAGGAGGAATTAAAAGGAAGAAAAAAACCATCCCAGCAGGTTGGGTAGGTGTGATTTTGATGAGGAATGCAGGGTTTTTTTAATTATTCAAAAGGATGATAAAAAGGAAGAGGATTTTACTGTCCGGTCTGTGCACAGTTGGTTGAAAGTTTCAGGGGGGGAAGGAGAAAGGGAACTTGAATGAAAAGGACTTTAATGACAGCTTTTTCTTTTCTTCTTTTGCCTTGCAAGTGCTCATTGCAGCCCGATGAAAATGGAAAGCTGTCACCTGCTCATAACCTAGAGATCTTCAGACGATAACAATTACATTCTAACTGTGGCTCAACAGCTCACAGAGGAGAACTCCATTTCTGGCAACCTCCTTCCTGTCCTCAGGATGCTGCCCGACCTCGCTGCTGTTTGATAACAGTGCAAGATGCTCTTCCCTTCCTGCATCACCAGCAGCAGCCACTCCTCTGCCTGCCCAGTACTGGGGAGCTGCACAGTTATGTGCTGGCTGCTGGCTGAGCAGCTGTGTGGTGCTGTGGATCAATCCCAGATTTCCAAGGAACAGAGGAGCAAAAACTGCTGAGTGCTGATTCACCTCATTCCAGCTGCCCCCAGAGCCTGCCTGAGTCCCCCTGATGACTTCTGGGGGAGCTGGGATGGACTGGGATCAATGCTGATCAATATCTAAAGAGCAGGGGGTGAGAGGATGGGGCCAGACTCTGGTCAGTGGTGCCCAGGGACAGGACAAGGGGCACCGGGCAGAATGGGAACCAGCTGAGCAGGAGGAGCAAGTTCCTTGGTGTGAGGGTGATGGAGCCTGTGCCAGGCTGCCCAGAGAGGCTGTGGAGTCTCCTGCTCTGGAGAGATTCCCACCCTGCCTGGACCCTGCGCTGCTGGGCCCCCTGCTCTGGGTGCCCCTGCTGGGTGGAGCAGGGGGGTGGCACCAGAGCATCTCCAGAGGGCCCTTCCAGCCCCACTGTGCTGGGATTCTGGGATTCTGTGAGATTGATTGATCCTGGCTGACATGGGCAGCACGGAGCTGCCAGCCCCATCTGCATCCCGAGCCATACCCCATCCCCATCCTTCCCCTCCCATCGCGGGAGCCCCAGTCAGGGAGTTTTTAGCAGCATGTGCTTCACTGCTGCCCCTCTGGGATGAGCTCACACACACACAGCCTTCAAAAAATGACCTCTCTGATCCCAGCTGGAGGAAACAGCAGCAATAGTTCAGTTTTCTCCTCCTCTGCAGCCTTTGCTCCCTGGTTTTCTTGTCCTGCTGAGTCTCATCCTCCCCATGATTTGGGGCAGAGTGGGCTCCGCAGCCACCAGCCCAACCTGAGGCACCCTCCCCACCCCACAGCTCCACTCAGGGCCTGGCTCTTTCTTACACTTCTATTTTTTTTTTCTTCATGGGTTCTAGGAGCTAATAATGGGTTAACAATATATATATAAATTTGAAAACGTGAGAGGGGATTTGGGTGTCAGGGAGATGGATGAGCTGCAATCTGAAACTTTTTAGGTAAGAATAAGTGAAAAGGAAAATGGAGTTATTACAAAAAATGCCATTCTCAGTAGAATACAGCCCTTCTGTAATCATATTTTAAGAGGCAGTTAGTGGCACTCTTCATTTGGGAAAGTAAAGGTGCACGTGTCAAACAAAAATAAAATAAAATCAACCCCCAAAAAGGGGTGAGAAGGTAGCTGGTCCCACTGGAAATTGTGATGCTCCTCCTGAGACTTTTTCTCTCTGAGAAAAAAAAACCCATAGTGCTATTTGTGCTCCTCTGTTCGTGCTGCAGCTGGGAAGGAGGCAGAAGGAAAAGCTGCTCTTAGTGACAAGGAGTCTGTTGGCTGGAGAGAGCTGGTGCCTGCTGAGCTGGGCTACACCACTGCCACTTGCTCTGCCACGGAAGAAGACGACAATGGTCTTGGCATCTTGGGCCCTGGAGCTGAGCCGTGAGTCACCCACATGCTAGTGGAGGTCAGTGAGTCCCCTCTTCCTGCAAACACCCCCTTTTCCTAACAAGGAGGATTTCAGGCGACCCCTGGTGAGCCCCTCTGCACGTGGGTAGCAATTTCCCAGGCTGTCAAGGTCCCCCAGCACTTGTCCTGTCTCTCTGAGGCTCTCGCTGCTCTGGGGCCACCTGAACTCCAGAAGGTCTGTTGGCTTTGAGAAACTCTCCTGGTCACCAGATGGAGATGAGGGATAAAGCTGGACCCAAACAGAGAAAATTCAGGCAGGAATCCAGATATTCTCAACATTTGGGAGAAATCAGATCCGTGGAGGGGGAGCTTGGAGTGACGTCTATCAGAACGAAGTCAGGTGAGAGCTTCAGAGCCAGATTCCGACCATCCCTTAAGAGCTGAGTGCTCAAGCCCTGGAATAATAGTTGGCTGAAATCCACGCCTGGTGATGGGATACAGAGAAGTTTAAAACATATCTAAAACACTTAACAAAATTCCCAGATGGAAGCAAGTTTATTTTTTTAATGAAAAGAACTTAACAAAACATCCGAGCAGTAGATGTTTGTGTTCTATTTCTGGGAAGGCAGGAAAGATCCCCTGAAACCCCCCAGAAAAAAGGGAAAAAAAAAGAAAAAAGAAAGAAAAAAAAAGGAATTCTGAAACAATCAGCCCCAAGCTCCATAGATATTCAGATCTACTGGCAGGAAAGAGGGGAGATGGAAATATCTGCCCTGGAAGAGAGCAAAGAGTCTGTCTGGGGAGCATCCTGCAAAGGCACGTGTAGGTTTGCCAGGAAGGAGGAAACAAAACCCCTCCAGCTAGGGAACTGAGCAGGACTTGGGTGAAATTGCCCTTCCCCTGCTCTCTGCCAGCCTCTGGCAGTCAGCGATTGCCGTGAGACACTCGAGTTGCCTCAATACCGTGCCTGGAAGTTGTGAGTGTTCCATGGAGTTGTCTCACCCTCCTCTGAACCCAGCTCTGCTCTTGGCCTCTGCCTGTGGCAGAGCTCTGTGGCTGCGCTGTTTGCTCTGCAAAAGAATTTTAAAATGAATTTGTCTTTCTTTTTTTGTCTAATTTCAGCTTTCCTTTCACTTACTGTATTGTGAGATGCACCAGGTGATGGCCACAATCCCCAGTCTCCTTTCCCCTTCTCCTTTCCCCGTTTGCTGCTTCACTGCCTACACCAAAAACCTCCATCTGGGATGGAAAGACCCTGCTAGAAGCAAGCACTCTATTCCAGTTCCAAACCTAAAATATCCACTTTGGGCAGAATTTGGTCCCCGTCTCTGACTCCACACTGGGGCTTGACATGCTCCTGGCACTGATGCTGGTGGCATTTGTCTCATCCCAGTGTGAAAAATGGACTTTAAACATGCGTTAAGAGTCAGGGTTTTCTGGTTTCTGAGCAATAAATCCTGCTTTTTGGGCCATGCCTTCCCAGTGATCGATTTCTGGATCTCTGGGAAAATACACTCTAGGGAAAGCAGACAAAGCAGAAAAGGCTGGAATGACATTTATATTTTGGGTGGTGAAGCAGCCTGGACAGGACTGTCACAGACATGCCTGCAGGAAGGACAGACAGACCTGGTGGGGCAGATGGAGCTTTTGTAGGGAAAGGCAGACAGAGCTGGAGCTGGACTGCCAGCCAGAGACTGGGAATGGGACAGCCAGACCCCAAACTGGTCTCCCCATCCTCCCCAGGCTGAGGGCACCCCAGGTCACCTGGAAATGGCTGAGACCTGGGGTGCAGAAGACAATCCCTCAACCTCCTCCTCTGAGGATGGCTGAGCTTCCCCAGGACCCACCTCCCATGAGCTCGTGGGATTTCCTGAGGTTTCAGGGCCACCCAGCCCAAACCCCAGGATACAGATTTTGAGCCCTAAATGGCTCAAATGGCATCTTTTGGATTTTCCCTTTTGCCTAATTACAGGGATTTATTTTTATTACCACTGTGGGCTTGTTCCAAACCCCTGTCAGCTCAGCAGAAGCTTTCACAGGCTTTTGGATCAGACCTCAGCACTCGGTGTAGTTTTTCCTACAACAAATTATCCATTCTTTTCTTGTTCTCATTTAATTATTAAACAGAAGCCGCAGATCTTAAGCTTCCAGGTGCCTTGAAATGAAGGACAAGCCTCCCACTGCCTTCGGGAGGTCCCAGGATTTCACTCCAGCTCCTGACACGGCGGTGAGTTCACAACCCACGAAAAACAGATCCGCCTTGTTACGTTCCAGGTCCAGTCCGCTGTGTTTGAAGCCAAATAATCGGAACAGTCAGACACATGGAGATGGACTTTGGCCAACATTGCTGCACTCCAGCCACAACGAAGAGCTTCCTGCACCTCTGCGTGTCACATCTGCTCTACCTTCTGGGGAAGGGTGCTCGCCGTGCCTCTAATCGCCTCAAACATCATCGCTGGACATGGGGATTAGGAAGGATTTGAGGCATCTGCTCCTTTGTGATCCGAGCTTTGGCTTTCTCGGTGTGTTTTAGAAAGGTGAGAGACTCTGGTGCTTTCACCTTGGTTAAAACCCTTGCAGAGTGTAGCAAATGAAGATGTGATTTCTCTTCTTATTCTCACGGTAGTGTTTCTGGCTTGAGATGTGTCCCACGTGGCACCTTGGAGGTGAGCAGGCAGAAGACCCCACTGAGCATGCAAGGATATGGTTTAGGAAGCAAAACACTCTAATTCCTAATTCAGTTTTGCCATAGACTCTGCTGGAGACTGACCCTTTGGAAATGGGCTTTGCTCTCTATCTTAAACCCTCAGAAAGTTGCTCTCAGTGCGTAGCATCCCAGACACGGATCACGCCGTGGGCTCACCCGAGCCCAGAAATGCCCTTTTCTCCCCAGCCCTCCAGCGGTGCCCGTTGGGATGTTTTCCCCATAGGTTCCCCTATTGCAGTGAAGCACGTGGAGGGAAAAAATCCCACAGTTCTGTGTTCATGGTGGGGTATCTGATGCTCTCTATACTCGGGTGGACTCCAATTTGAGCTCGACTGGAGTATGAGGGGTGGGATGGGGGCTGCTGCTGCCCAGACCCACACTAACTGAACACAACACATTTTCCCACACTGAAAATAAGCAATTTCTGATTGAAGTGCTCTGTGAATTGAATGCTCGACTGTTCTCTGTAGGAAGAAGCGTTCACAGACAGGGATTTCAGAAGTAACCAAGCCCTGGAGTAAAATCTTCACCCTTAGGACACCTGTTCTGACCCCCCCCTCTTAGAAATGGAATTTGGTGCCATTTCTGGAGGTGTAAAGCTCTATAGTGGCAGTTAATATATGCATACTTCTGGGTTCCCTCATTACCATTTCAGTTGGCTCGTTTACATAATAACACAGAACAGAAGATCATTTGCATAAAATTAAAAAAAAAAGAAAAAAAAAATCAAATAACCAAACGTTGCTTTTATTTTGAAAGGCAGAGAGAATGAGCCTGTGAAGTTATTTATATCCCCCGAAAGTACCAAGGAGGCTAATCGGCAGGGAACCGTGCTTTCTGCACAAAATGGGACTTGACCACTTCAATTTATTCATGAAATATTAGCTCACTTAGTGGAAGAGTTTTTTAAGCAGCTGGGTTGGAGCTGAGGGGAAATCCCCTCCCAGCTGCAGCAGGATCAGAGCAACTCGGAGCCAGACAAAAGTAAATTCCCCCAGCTCGGGTCTCGGGAAGCACCTGAAGGGGCTGGGGATGGAGGGGTCCTCTCCTTGGTTACGGTCGGTGTGACAGAAATATGCCATTCCCCCTCCTGCTCTTCTGCTTGATGGTCATTTACCTAATCTGGGGGTCTCTCACCCGCCCCCCTCCCGGTGCTGCGATGCTCAGGTACCTTCATCTGCAACCAAGAGCTGGAGCAAAGCTCCTCGTGGGCTTCCTGGGTTCACTGTCCTGTCCTGATTTTTCCTGCTCCTCCCAGTTTCCGTAGCTGAACACGAACAACCCTGGGCCATCCCATCTGATGGGGCCACGCTGCTGGTGGTGGCAGCGATGTGGTTTGGCACCGAGCAGAGTCCCCACCAGCAGAACCCACCCTGGGGGGGCAGGGAGAGTCACGTGCCAGTACTCAGCATGGATGGACATGGTGGTGGTGATGATGGTGTGGGTGAGGTGGGGGAGATGTGAGACCCAGCAGTAAAACATCTACTAATTTGGTATTCAAGGCGTGTGCAGGATGGCCATATTTGCATGAGAAAGGTTTGTTGGGAGAAATCTTTGGCCAAATCCCATTCTCATCTATAAACCTCCAAAGAAGCAGCATATTTATTGACACTGGGAATGTTCCTTCAGGTTTTCACAAGGGTAATGAGAGTTGAACCTGGCCCAAGAGTTCCCAAAGCCTATGAGCTCTCTATTAAAGCACCTCCTGGTGAAACCATCACTGAAATTAAACCACAACCTCCTGTAACAAGCTGGACTCTACACTTTTCACGACGGTGCGGATCATTCTGGAGATCACTGGGGTGAGTGACGCTGAACTTGGCAACTTCATGCAGCGCAGATGGCCTCAAGGTTGGAAACACGACCCTGAACTGTCTCCTCTATCTGTTCTTTGGAGACCAGCTCTGGACTGTGGGAGCACTGGGCCAGAGGGACACTGGGACAATGTTTGTGCTGGGATGGCCCTGTCCCACAGCATGATGCTCTGAAACAAAGTCCTAGGGCAAGCATGTGAGCAGCTGCCCCCCCAGAAAGCCCAAATGAATATGCATTGTTGGGCATGGGCGGGGTGGGTTTCAGCACACTGAGCCTGCCAGACTTGGACTTCTGCCCCAGATGTTCACATGGCCTCAATAACGTTGTTCCCCTTTTCCAGTAGCTCTCCATTCCCTCACCGGGGCTGGGGTGGCTTCTCTGTGTTGCTGGCACTGCAGGGTTGCCCATGGTGGAGCCTCAGCTCAGAGATCTTTCACCTTTGTGCTTGGTCCAGAGCCCTGGTGTAGATCACACAGATGGGTGACACCTTCAAATCCTTCTCCCAGAGGCCTGGAAGAGCATGCACAGGAAAGTTAATACATGGCCTGTGTTGTGCTCGATCCTGACATCCCAGCAGCACGAGCACAGTGTCTGTGGTACACCTGCAGAGTGACCTGGGGCTGGAACTGGGGCACCCAATAAAAAAAGGTGATGTTCCTGAGAGCCCTACAAACATTGCTCTTGCAGAGACAACGACACCCTGGCTACTCGTGATGTTTCCTTGTGTCCTGTTCTGAATATTCATCAGGGAAAAGCTTTGACTTCACCAATTGCACTGGGATCCCTGGGAGAGACTCCAGTTAGCACCCAGTGAGGTGTCCCCTGGGTGGGGGGATCTTCTCCAGGTTCCTCCATCCCAGACACAGATTGAGCCGGGGGGAATCCACAGCAGAATTTCACAGCTCACTGTTTTAATAAATGTCTGGAAAATGCAGAGTGGAATTGAGTCAGGACCTTTCCAATGCATTAATATTTTGGAACACATGGATCAAGCTTATGGGAATAGTCCTGGCTTGGAAAGCATGGGTAAGACCCAAACAGCTCCAAGAGACAGCTCTCAGAACGCCGCTTGGAAGCTGGATTCAATAAAGGGTGATCCCGTGGAGCCGAGGAAACGGGACAACCAGCCTGCTGAGACCCTGGCCTTGCTGAGGAGGATTTCAGGGCTGTTGGTGAGTGCTGCTCCATGTCACAGGACAGATGCTCTGCCTCCTCATAACGAGAAGAATAGCTATGAACACTGTTAACTGCCAGACTGTAAACTTGCCTCTGTGGCTTGCAACTCCTTCCTCAGCAGAAGCTGCAGATGATACGAACTCTGTTCTGCTTTAAACGTGTAGCATGGCCACAAGAAGCAAAATGATGTGTCCGTAAGGCACTGGGCTCAAATCCCAGAGCAACACAGAGGGGATCAAAGAATAGAATTGTTTTGGTTGGAAGAGATCATCAACCATTGCCCCAGCACTGCCAGGGCACCACTGCCCCCTGGCCCTCAGCACCACAGCTCCACGGGGGGCTTGGAACCCCCTCCAGGGGTCACGGGGACTCCACCCCTGCCCTGGGCAGCCTGGGACAGCCCTGGACAACCCTTTTGCAGGAGAAATTAGTCCTCAGGTTCAACCTAAACCTCCCCTGGGGCAGCTTGTGGCTGGTTTGTCTTGTGCTGTCCCTTGTTCCTTGAGAGAAAAACCTGACCCCCCCTGGCTCCAACCTCCTGTCAGAGCCAGAAGGGCTCCCCTGAGCCTCCTTCTCTCCAGGCTCCACAAGCCCAGGTCCCTCAGCTGCTCCTCACCAGACCCATTCTCTAGACCCTTCCCCAGCTTTGCTGCCCTTCTTTGAAAGCACCTACCCAAGAGTCAACATTTTATTACAAAAACCCCAAGGCTTGGCCAAGCACCCCGTGCACTCCCCTGGTTTTTCACCAGCAGCCCCAGTGAGGGGTAGGTGGGTGCTGAGCATCACCCTGCCTGCGCCGGGCTCTGGGAACCCGCTGGTGATTTGCAAGGCAAATCATGGGTAAATAATCCTCATTACCCAGGGAGGCTGCCCCTTCCAGATCAAGTTCACTTGTTATTCTGATCAGCCGATAAGCCTCGTTTGCATCATTTTTTCCTTTCTTCCCCACTTCGTCTTTGCTGTCACAGTTGAAACAGGGGGGTTATTACTCTTATTAATATCACTCCAACCCGACTGAAGGGTTTGCAACTGCCTTAGCACCCACGGGGGGCCGTGGGTGGGTAGGCTGGGGTGCTTTTGGTGTTGGGGGGGGGCTCTGCTTTTGCTCCTTCTCAGTGCTTCCTGCAGCCCCTCGCTCTCGGCTTTGCCAGCTGAGAACTCCTCAGCTCGCTGCAGCCAGCCTGGCTCTTGGGAGCTGCCCAGGCCAATCACTGGGATAAAAAGCAGTGGAGCAGGGATTTTTTTAAAACCCCACTCTGAAAGCAAAGGGGCTTTTTTTTTGTTTCTTTTTTTCTGCAAGGATCTGATTTTTCTGACTCTTTTTTTTTTCCTGGTTTTCCAGGGATGCTGGAGCCA
>VWZY01006939.1:21840-34352 GCA_013399075.1 Chloroceryle aenea
TCTGCCCACCTGGGACGGGCGCCGGGAGCTGAGCATGGCTGCTGTGCAGTGCTCCTGTTTTTCCCAAGCTGCTCCTCTCCCTGCCAGGCTGCCTGGGAGCCTCCTGGGAGTCACCCATCCCCATGGTTCCAGTTCCCTGCATGGGCACAAGGAGGAACAAGCTGTCCAGGGGGGCTTTTTGCTCGGACACTGGTTTGAGCTGAGCCCGTGTAAGGGGATCTTGCTGGTTTCTTAGAGCCAGAGGCTGGGATGGCATTGGAGCATCTTTTTGGCCACCAGGTACCATCAGGTTATGTCTGTACTGGGCCAAGAGCGAGACCGTGCCCCTCATCCATCCAGAGGTACGAAGTCCATTGCTTTTCCATGAGGTTACTGACAGCAACTAACACTTCTTCCCAGTCCAAACCAGTCCCAGTCTGAGTTTTGCCTGTTTTCCATTTCTGGGCTTCAGTTGTCCCATGCTGGACCCTGCTGGGGTCTGCTGGCAAGAGCCTGTCACCACCCAGCCTTTTCATTACGGGTCAGCATTTCTGTCCTGGGTACCTTTGGTGGTTTTTCCAGGGATAGCTGTCGGGCCTTGGCTGGCCAGGGCAAAATGGGCTGGTCCCTCTCCAGCCTTTGCAGAACAAGGCACTGATTCAGGAGGAAATTTAGTGTGTGCTTCTGTCCCATCACACCTTCCCACTCGGTGCCCCTCCAGAATGTACCCGAAGAGCAAAGAGACATTTTTGTGTTCAAGACCAGGTGGGGCTCTGAGCACCCTGGTCTAGTGGAGGGGTCCCTGCCCATGGCAGGGGGGTTGGAACTGGGTGATCTGTAAGGTCCCTTCCAACCCAAACCATTCCATGATTCTATGATTTTTGGGATGTGTCCCTGGGATGGCAGTGTTACCCCATGCTCTCCCATCAAGGGTCCTTCTTCATCTATCACAACCCCCCCAGGCATACGAGGTCCATCTCCTGGTCTGGGACAAGGTGGCTTTGTGCCGACCAGGGGGACAACGCATCATTAACTTACCCCAAAAATAAGAGAAGGAAAAACTGAAGGGGGCTCAGTGCAGAGCCATGGAAAGGCTCCCGTGGACCCCTGCGAGCCTTCGACCGGGCTCTGCTTTCAGGAACCATAAATAGAAGCCGAGTGGCTCCCGCCCCCAGGCCCTGCAAGAGCCATTCANCTGTAAGAGCCATTCATAGCTGCAAATTAACAGCTACCGTCCGGCCCATTTGTGCACACCCCAACCCCGGGTCGGATTCCTGCTCCCTCTGTTTAACCTGATGACCATAATTACACCCTCGTTTATGCACCCAGTGGCACCTGAATGCTTTACAAGACAAACACCTAATCCCGCGTTGGAAATTATAGCCACATAATATCTCTTTTCATTATTTGCTGAGGTGTTGAGTCTGATTACAGCACACACTGTTTGCTTTGTACCAGGGTAAAGCCCCTGTAATTTCTCTGCAAGTCAACATCATTCCAGCGAGGAGGCTGAAAATCTACAGGCAACTGTGCAAACGAGCTAGCAAATATTAATCCACGGTAAATGATCTGGGAGGGGGAGGCAGGGAAGGGGTGAGCAAGGTTATTTATACCCCCCTCCTGAGATTAATAATGCCAAATAAAAAAATATAATTAAAAAAAGAGGATGAGAGGGATGAAAGATTCCTGCTGCCTCCGTCCCTTCTCCCTGGTGGGAGTGTGTTGCTGGGGGGCTGCTCACGGGAGTGGAAAGACCCTGATTCAGAAGATGGGTCCCCCCTTGTCTCCCATGAGCTTGAGGGAGCTGACAGAGCTGGGTCGAGCTCCTCACGTTGTCCTGACACGTGGCACCCCCTGACCTGCCACGGGCTTCCCATGAGCCCTAGAGAAAGTTGCTTATTAGCGCTGTGACTCAGTTTCCCCATCTTTCAACACAGAACAGTAATGCTTTCTAATTCCCAAGGGAATGATCCCCCCAAGTCCACTCTCCCATCTGCTGCACTGTGAGGATTCTCCCCCAGTGCCTTGCTCATGATCCAGCCTGCCCACAGTCCATGGGGTGTTTCCCAGATGGCAGATCCCCTCATTTCCTACCTTTGCAGACCCCCAGGAATAGAGAGATCTGGAACCAAAGCCCCCNGAGATATCTGGAACCAAAGCCCCCCCATTCCCCCCCAGCTCCTGAGCGAGGTGGCAAAGGCAGCATCTCGCCGTGGCTTTGCAACCCGGCTCGAACGCTGCACCCTTGGTCTCTCCCCAGGAAAAACATCACCTTGGGCTGAGATGCAACAGGAGTGACGTTGTCTGGAAAGAAAGAAGGATTTGCTTTAACNCTCGGGGTCACTTCAGTCCGGCACCAAGCTTGAGCCTTGGACAAGGGGCCGAGCACCTCAGGCCCAGCACCATCTCAGCCACCGGCTCCCCAGCTCTCTCCAAAACCCTCCGGAGGGATTATAATTAAATTGAACCCAGCAAATGTAACTCATACAACTCGACCCAGGCGGGCTGGATGGGGTGTGCCGGGTCGGGCCGCACTGTCGTTGCCGTCCCATCACGCTCCCACTCCCACGGCCGCTGCCAGCACACATGTGTGAGCACACACACACGTGCACGCACACACGTGTGCCACCCGCGTGCTCCCGGTGCCCACCCGGAGGGCCGGGGTCCATGCGGGGCCGAGACTCGGTCTCCTGGAGATGGAAAGGCAGCGGAGCTGTTTCTCCAGCGCTCGAGTTTTTCTTTCAGACTCCGAGCTGCCTTGCCAAGTGTTATAAAAATATATCAGTGTGAGCCAAAACATTTAGCACTCCACTTATTACTTTAAGGTTATAGGTTAAACAAATTCCTTCTCAGAATTTACTGTGTTCATTTTAGCTTCACAACACAGCCCTGCTAGCGGTAGATATATTTCACACTGTAATACCTCCCTTATGTATTGGAGGGGGGGAAAGGAGAAGAGGAAAGTAGCTTTCTAAATTTTTATGTGAACAAAAGCTACTATATAAACTAGCTGAAAACAAGTCCTTTGCAAGAGATAGTTTGTAAAACTTATTTTCCAGTAACCAATAAACCAGGAATGAAAGGTAAAGTTTGTTTTTACCTTACCTAATAACTCCTTTTTTTTTTTTTACCTTGAGTGTTGCCTTTTCTGTACCATAAAGCCCCAAAAGAAAATATAGAGTCAAGTTCACACCTTGGGCAAGCAGGTGTGATTGTTCCAGTGAAAGTGCACCTCTGTGAGCCAGGCTTAAGCCCCTCTTAGGTGGTGCATGAATTCAGAGAACGGGGTTCTGCTGGTGTAACTTTACTTGCAGCTCTAGGCTGGGGAAAACCACGATGGCTTGGAGGGTGACGAGTTCTGGTTTGCAGTCCTTGCTTTGCCACTGGGCTCCCTCCAGTCTGGCTTTAGATGGATTCTGGTTTTCTCACCTGCCCTATGATCTCCCTAAACTAACTCCATCTTTGCAGGCTCTGTGTGTGTCCCTGTGGTTGGTAGCTGATGTCACCTCTCTGCCCCATGCAGGTCACCTCCCCACCTTCATTCTGCAGCAGGGCTGATGCTTCCATCCGGCACTGGGAGCAGCTCCAGGATGCCGGGGAGGGAGCTGGGCTGGAGCTGCCAGCACAGGTTTCCTCAGCTGCACGAGGGACAACTTAGGGAGCACGACGGGAGATAACTTGAGTCTTTGGGAGGGACCAGGGCTGCGTGTATTGGGGTGCACTGGTGATTAAACTGCTGCTTCTGTGATGTTCAGGAGTGAAGAGGGAGGTGGGACAGGCGGCTCAGCCCGGGGCAAAGCACCAGTGGTGTCCCTATCCCAGCGACCAGGCTGCTCCCCTGCAAAAGGCACCTCTCCTTTTGCAAATCCATTCCCTTTCAGAAACACCCTGCGGAGAAAGGGCCTTGCCACCCAGCAGGGCTTTGTTTTGGAACAGGGGCAGAGCTGGTGACAGTGGCACACAGAGAAGCCACCACTTGTATCGTGAAATGCCAACCCCTGGGATGCCCTGGCAGCCAGCAGTACCCTTCCCATTCATACAGGTACCTGTCTGCAGTTTGCAAAGCATAAAGTCTGCAAAATCTGAGGTTATAGAGGAAAAAAACATTAATAAATCAAAATTCCAGAGCTGCTCTGCTCTGGGTTGTCCTGATCAGGAATGAGAAAGGGGATCATCCTGCCCTGACATCCACTTGCAAATTACTTGCAAGCTGCTGGCCTCGTTTCTATGGAACAGACCTTGACTAAAGGGAAAAAAAAACCCAACAAACCAACAAAAAAGTATTAGGTCCGGTTCGCATTTGGGGTTTGGATTTCACCTAGGAGGGGAGGGGAGCGGGAAATCAGACATGGAGGTGTCATGTATGCGAGCTAATAAAACTGGGCCAGCAGATTGAAGATGGAGGAGCTGAGGGACTGTTTAGAGGTATCCGTCACATAAATGAGGAGGTGGAGGAAGTCTGGATGATAGTAACCCCATATTAAAAAATTCTGCCCTGTCAACAAGCGAAGAACTACATGGTGGAAATACGCCTGTGCTTGTTGAACTGTGAAACCAGATGTCTTAGAGCAATAACCATCGCCCAGGAGGCGGGGAGGGCTGAGAGGAACACGTTTGCCTATGATTAAGGGAGCAAAAAAAAAACCCTACACGCTGCTACAGCCGTGGTTTCAATTAAAATGGCTCAAACTAAATATTGTTCCTATTAATGGGATGTCCAGCTGTGACACCACCGTGCAGTATCCTTACACGTTCGGCGCAGGCAACATCTGCAGCAGAATCCCAGCATCCATAGAGCGGAGCCGAGGAGCTGAGAGGCAGCTCACATTTTGCCTGGTGGCTCAGCCCAGATGAAAAGGCCCTCTGAGGAAAAGGGGAAAAAACACAGGCATGGGAGAGGCAGAAGGCGACAGGAACAGTGCCTGAGCTGGATCTTTGGGTAAAGGATTTTGGCGTTTAAAACTGGGAACGTGGCACAAGATCAAGCGTCGGACAGAGCAGAAACAAGCCTGACTTACTGCCATAGGAAGAAACCTCTGTGCTCTTTTCCTGAGGATCAAGACAGATGGAAGAAGCAGCTCTTGGATCCCTTGCAGCATTTAACCTGGGTTTTAAAAAATCAACAAACCCCAACCAAGCCCAAGCTCCAGCTCTGGGATGGGAGCTAATAAAGTCAAGGTTTGCAGAACAGGAGCTGGTGCCACCACTTTCAAAGAGCGTTGCCTCACCGTGTGTAAACTCATCTGCTCTCTGGAAATACATTATTGGTCCCCTGAACAAGATCTTGTGTTTCCATGCCCTGCGAGGCGAGGCAGCCAGAGAGCCAGCGGCTGCTCGGCTTCCTCGCAGGAGCCGGGGCTGGGGAGGTGGGAAGGAGCTGTCGCCAGCACACGTCCCAGCTCCTGCACGTTAGGGCCTAGCAGGGCTTTCTCCAAACATCTCACTCCATTAACGGCACCAGGCGATGGCTACAGGGCTTCGGGTCCCCCTCTGGGGCAGAAGGGGCAGTGGGCAGGTATAATTTATTACATATAATACACACTGGGGGGCAGTAAGAAGAGTGTGGACAGCAGATCAAGAGAGGTTCTCCTCCAACTCTACTCTGCCCTACTGAGACCTCACCTGGAGTGTTGGTCCAGATCTGGACTCCCAGTTCAAGAGGGACAGGGNAATCGAGCAGTAGGGTAAAGCACTTTAAAAGAGGTGCCTGTACTACAACATTTGACCTGCTTGACTTGACTCATGTGAACTGGTTTCTCTCCTATCACTGGTGTTTTGAAAATGAAAAGGAGATTCGTTCATTTTTGAATGGCTGGGGCCAAAATGTGCTTGGATGAAAATGTCCTACATAAGAATTACAGGCAAGTGTTGGAATTATATTAAACTGGGATGCTGGCTTTCCAGTCTGATTCTTTCTGAAACACCTCTCGTGAAGTCCTGTCCTTTGAGATTCCTACAGAGTATAACCAAGGTCTTAGTGGCAAAATAGGGACAAAATAGATCTTGGAAGACACTTGGAGTAAAGCCCCTAGTTGCTGGTTGGAAAGGTAAAGGGATACTGAAGGAGAGGAGATATTAAAGCAGAGAGAGTGGGGAAGTGTAGACTTCCTAGTAGTGATGAAACATGAAGAAGTAACTTGGAAGAAAATTCTACGTCTGGAAAATCCCTGATTCTGTGGAGAAATAAATGAGGAGGAGGGAGGTGGGCAGGTACATGGGAAGCTCGAGCCCTGTCCTCTTTGCACTCTGGATCTTCTCTCTGAGAGAGAAGGAAGCGTCAGAGGTGATGGAGCAACAGTAACAGAACAGAAGGATGCTTGAAAATTGCCCTCCAGCTGATAACAACTCAGATTTGTAACCCACAAATGTGAAACACTCACAAGACAAGGTAGGAAATCGCAGACTTTGTGATTCACTGAATCCTAAATGTGAATTTTGTAGTCCCAGCCTCCTGATGCTGCCAAGTGGAAAATCTGCAGAGCTGTGGAGTTGCGACTGTGGGTTTTGCAGGGTGGTGCTGCAGCATCTGCAGATCTCTGGAGACCTGTAGATCCTGCAACGTTTCTAGACCCTCCATGATACTCCCTGCTACCTTTGCACGAGCATAGCCTTTCCAGAGCTGCTTTGGAGGCAAACCAAACCTTCCCCAGGGCTTTCTGGAGAACCAGAGACTTTCCAAAAGCTCTCCAGAGCTTCTTTGGACCGCACACAGAGCCATCCCTGTAGCACAAGGTCTCATGAAGGAGTCCTGAATTCTCTTAAGAGTGTTTGAGGAGCTCGTAGGAGCTCTCTGAAACCATCCCAGAGACTGTCTAGAGCCTGGGCAGTCCTCATCCTAGAAGTATTTAGAGCTTCCCTGAACATACAGAGTCATCTCAGACGTTCCCACTCCCAAGGAAAGTCTTCAAAGCTTTCCCAGAGCTGTCCCAGAGCTTCCCTGGAACTTTTCCAGAGCCTCTTGGAAGATGTGAGTCGGCAAAATCCAAAGTCACAGCTTGGCAATTTCCTAACGTCGCGAGCCGGCGATTTTGGAAGTCACAAAACAGAGGAAGCAGCTGCGAGCGACATGCGGTGGGACCGTGTCCCATTAGGAACAGCTCAGAGACATGTTAACTCATGTTAAATGAGGTGTAAAATCGATCTTCGCCGTTTGCCCGGCGCTGGATGCGTCAGCAGCGGGGAGCAGGGTACCCCCGGGGCTGCCATCGCCTCTTTGGCTGCCCGCTGGATACCGAACGGGCTCGGAGCAGCTGCTGCTTTGTCAGAGTGACATGTGCTGGGGATGGAGCTGAGCCTTAAGTAGAGACAACTTGATGGTGCTGATAATGCAGACAGTACAGATGTTAGCAGCCAGAGTCTGGCTTGTTTTACGTGATGATGACACGCTGGGAACGCTTTGGGTTTGCTGGGATGTCTGTGCTCAGAGCTGACATCTGAATCCGTTCCTCTGGCATGGGGAAGACACAACACTGGGGGCCAAATCCTCTTTTAAACCTAACTAGAGCGGTCCTGTGGCCTCAATAGCAGTGAAAGGCTTCTTCCAGCCCTTGTTCCCACTTTCAAATGCCTTTGAACTTGCTTGCTTGCTCAGTGAAATGTTGTTCCTTGAGTCTCTGTCTTCTACCGGGGCCCCTCATCTCCTGAGCACAAAGGAAGGACAGACAGGATTTATCTGGAATTATTCATTTCAAGAGTGTGTTTTACAAAGCTCACGGACATCATCAGCACATCTCTGACTTTCTGGTCGTGGTGGGACTTCAAGCAGCACTAAAGCACAAGCTCTAGCCTGAGTTTTCTCTGAGCTTTCTGGCAATTCAGGAAAAGATTCGAAATTTGCACTCTTGTGCTTTTTCTTCAGGTTTTCTCAGGGACATTTTCCATAATTCTTATGAACAGCACGATCCACTTCTCTAGGAGAACTTGGTAGGATTTGGGGAAAACAAATCTCATAGTCACAAGCCTTAGACAAGAAAGTCTCTGTGGGATCAGCTCTACTCTTGCTCCCTACGATTAATATTCTCCTACACCTCAACAGGGTGCTGCAGGTCAGCTGGTGGGGCTCCCAAAAGGCTGTACCCATTACTCAGCCAGCAAGGCTGTTTGCAGATGTCTCCATTTGTCCCTCACCTTCCCATAGCACCGAAGTTTGTGGATTCTGTTTCCACCTGTGGCGCTCCTGATGCTGCCCTTGGGCTCCGGCGAAGGCACCCCTACGCTTACGGAGATCTTCTCTGTGGAGCCACCCACTCAGCAGCACCCAAAGGAAGCTCTTCCTTCACCAGGAGGTTTCTCCTGGTGTGCCAGCTGCCTGCTCATTAACTTGTCCCTCCACACAGCTAAAGCAGACCCCAACTCCAACCAAATCCAGCCACTTTAAGCTCCTCTTTCAGTGGCAAGGCACAAAAACCTGCTTTTTTTTTTCCATCTAGCACCCGAGCCCTTGTCTCTCCTGGCACCCCCCAGCCTCCTCGAAACACCCCTGCTCTATCTCACACCAGCACTGCTTTCCCATGCTGGTGGAGGGCTGTTTGTGCACGCGTGGCTTGCACAGCTTTTATTTTTTCACCGGGACAAGGAGCAGTGTAATGTCTGTCTGCTTTTCCTGCTTGTCTAGTTCTTGGAAACCACATGTTCTTCCTTCACTGGCAACTCCGTATTTATTAATCTGCAAAACAAGACGATGGGCTTTATTTTTTTTTGCTTGCAGCAGCAGCAGCAGCAGTGGCAAGTTGGCGGGAGTCCAAGGAGACCCTTAGTCACTTCATTTACGCAGGCTGCAATAAGAGGAGGGCGAACCCGTTGGGGAGTAATTCGAACGTTCAGACGCCTGCACCGAACTCTCATTTCTACCTCATTAACTTTACAGTTTGACAACTTCACAAGCCAGGGACTTCTGTCGTGATTGCTGCTGCACAGCCAAGTGGCAGACACCTTCCTGCAGCACGCAGGCTTGCTTGGGGTAGGGTTGCAATGGATTTTCCTGCCCGTGCAGGGAGTAACTCCCAGTTCTTGGCTGGTAGGGTCTTCCTGTGGGTCGCAGCTCCGTTTGCGTGGTAATTGCCCACGTGGTCTTGTCACAACCTCTGCTGCTCCAGGTGTATGCCTGGCAATGGTCTCACACACCATGAACGAGTCTGTTCTTGCTTTTGCCTCGACAAAGAAGAAAAAATAAAAATCAGGCTGACGTCAAAGTTTGTTAAAATGAATTAACTAAGCCTGGCTTTGCCTGGTCTGTCCCTGGAGATGCAGCTTTAGCTCAGCTTCTGCTGAAAGGAGCACAGAGCGCAGGCCAGGGGGGGAGAGTGTGAGCTGGTTTGATGATGCTGCGCCAACATTGGGTCAGCAGGTAGAGTCTGGATCAGGCTTCACGAATTCATGTTATCAATAGGGGGTGGGGTAAATGCAGCATTCCCTTTCTGTTGGGCAAGCCTTTGGGCAAGGTGTGGAAGACCATCACCAACTCCTGCTCTGGGATTTTGTCTTCATTCAGCCTTTGTCCTTGACTCCGTACCCGTTGTTCAGCCAAGTGGGGCTCACACATCTGCATGGTCCTGCTGAGCTCACTGAGATTGGGTGTGATGGACGTAGGAGTGTCCTGCATTGGGTCCTCGGGACTTGACTCCTCACTTCTGCAGTGCACGGCTGCAACTTGGCATCAGATCCCCAAAATCAGTGTTTCCTGAGATCTGCCTCCTGTCCTCATTAACAGGGCCTCTAGAAAAAGTCTTGCGTGGCCACACGTAGGCTCTGGAAAAGCAGAACAGAACCCAATGCCCTCTTCCTAACGTTGAGTGGATCTCAGCACAGAGATCCAGAATTAAAAGCTCTATTTTTTCTCCCTTGCCATGAAGAACATGACTCAACACCACCCAGGGAGAGGCAGAGAGTTGGAAAGACAACTTTAGTAGTTCTTCCTCTGTTTACAATGATGTTTTAACCTTTCAGATCGTCCAAGAGCTTGTTGCACAACCACTGCCTGGGGTTGCTGATGCCTCGTGCTATGGAAGGTGGTCTGAGCTGTGCACAGCTCAGATCTGAGGGCTCCAGGAGGGAGCAGGAACAAGGGTGTGACACCAGCACCCTGAGCTGGAGAGCCTTAGGAAGCACCCAGGGGCAATCTTTGGGAAAGGTTATAAACCCTCACGCTTCAGCGCTCTGCAAAGCTCCAGTTAACAGGGGCAAGGACAAAACTTCCCTTTGGGGCATGTTGGCCCTTGGCTGCCTGTTTGTACTTCCCTCTCCAGCAGTTGGCCTGAGTCACTCCTGACGACAAGGGAGACCCAACTGGATTAAATTCCTCGCTCGAAGCCCAGCGTGGGGATTCCTGTGGCTCCAGGAGAAGCTGGTTTATTGAGTAGGCCACTTATGCATCCATCACTGCCTGGGGTTTCAGATCCAGCCCTGGCTGGTGGAGATAGAAAACGATCAGCTTTGGATGATAGCTCAGGGGCCTGCCAAGGCAACGTGGCTTTGTCCTTGGTGAGATACATATCACCAAGGCAGCGATCCAACAATACAATCACTGCACGTTGACCTAGTTTGAGTTTTCAGAACCTGTCAGATGCTCGGGCTGATCTCACATTAAAAAAAAAAGGAAAAAGTAAAAAAAACAGGAGTCTAGCTGGAAAAATGTTTTCTTGGATGGTGTTCCATGGTCCACTCAACTCCTCCAGTGGAGGAATAAAGATGCTTTTTCCAGAAACCTTCCCCAAAGTTCTCTTCAACCCAAAGGCCATATCACAGAGAAATGATGTTGGGAATAAGGAGAGGAAATTCTTTGGCTGCAGAGGGGCTGCTTGGTGGGACAAGAGCTGGCTCATCTGAGGGAATACGAGCAGGTCCAGGAAGGGGCTAAAGAGGAAGGTGAGAAGGAAAGCGCTGGTGGGTATCACACAATAAAGCCTTTGTCTGGTGTTACTCGTGAAGCACCAGAGATGTAGAGATGTTTCTTCCTTGTAGCAAGAGCAAATGACAGGATAAGGTCCTTCCTTAACCTGAGAGCAGTGAGATAAGATAAGACCATGTCCATGTACACCGGTGAGAGGTGCAAGGCACCCTGCAGGGGTGGAGTTAATTACTGCCTTCCCTAAAACACGTTTGCAATGTGTAGGTGTCTTCTCCTCTCCTGGTGGAGAACCCAGCATGAGCTTTGTCCTGCAGGTCAAGCCAAAGAGGTGATCCCTGGGCCTTCCTGAGGGTCAGACCAGGGAGCAATGGTGGGAGTGTCTGAGCAGGAACAGTTGAAGGGGACAGCACAGTTCCACTGAAAGGTTAAGAGGCAGAAGAAGATAAAACGTGTGGTGTAACCCCCTCCAGTTATGAAGTGCTTCTATTTTCCCTTTCCTCTAATAGAAGATCAAAGAGGCGTTTGATGAAATTAAAACTTTGGGCCAGCTCTTTTGATGGCATAAATTGACTTGACTCCAACTTAGTGCAGGTGAGAATCTGACTTTATCTATTTAAATAAAACCGGTGCCATACAATAGGTTATAAACTTGTGGAACTTACTGATGCAAGATTTTTGTTACAGCAGTAGCTTAACAGATGCCAACATGGTTAGACTAATATACGTGAATTAGAATAAAAAAGGTCATGGCTGTAACAAAAAAAAACCCCAAACTAGACTATCAAGCTAGATGAGTTCACCAGAAAATGAACAAAGCGACGGCGTGCTTGGAAAAATCTGGTGAATCCCTTTGAAACCAGCCCCTTCTTCCAGCCACAGTTTGCTGCACGGCGTTGGTTGGGCAGAGGGTTGGGCACAAAATACCCACAAGGTGGGTTTGATGGAAATTCTTGATCTCCCCTGAGCATGAACGGATCAGTCTCCTGATGAAAGCTCGTTCCTCCCCTGTTGTTATTTACTCTGGGCAGAGCTGGGGGTTGAAAGCAGGAATCCTGACTTTCAGTTCACCTTCTGCAGACTCCTGGTACCTCCACCCCAGGGGGTTGATCTTGACCCCAGAGGGTAAGTTGTGCAGCTGAGTTCAAGCTTGTGAGGAGAAACAGTGGGCACAGCTCATTGCAGTTGTCTAGGTAGTAGAAGACACTGTTTCCTGTGAATGAAAAGTTACATGTGATGAGCAGCCGACCTCTGCTAGCAGCAGACACACGTCATGCCCTTCTTGCTTCAGGTGCCAGCTGCACAGCAGGTCCCTGCTCTCTGGTGCCTTGCACCACGTGCTGCACACTGGCTCCATAGATAAGCAGCCTGGTCACTGGGTGCCGTGTGGCTCCCAGCACCCTGGGAGGGGTCCTTGAAACGAGCCCTCATTTCCATGACGCAAGTGTCATCACCCTGCCTGGGGCCCTGCCCCTCTCCCACATTAAATCATCACGCGGGCAGCATTCAGTCATGCAGCAAATTAAACCTGCAGAAAGATGTTTCCAGTCGTTCCCAATTAATTGGGTCGCCCAGGCTGAGTCCTGTGTGGTTCAGCTGCTGCCGGTGGCAGTGGTGGGGGGGTGGCATCACCTGTGTCCTGGGGACTTTGCCCCTCCCCCGCCCTTCTGCTGAATCCCAAAACAACCAC
>VWZY01006939.1:34432-66917 GCA_013399075.1 Chloroceryle aenea
AATCCTTAAACCCCATTTTTTTTTTTTTTTTTAATTATTATTATTATTAGAAGTTCCCTCTAAAGCACGACTACGTCAGCATGTTTTGATCATCCCCATCTTTAAAGCTTTTGGTGCAATGAGGCAGGCTCTGGAATAAGGAGTGTATTTAAAGAAAGAGCATTTCATCTTTAAACCCCCCAATCTTTCAAATCTCTGCCCTCTAACAACTATTTCAACTGCATTTATCAGTGGGTGTCTGTCTTCAGTGCTCAAGGCAGGTGGTGGTGGTTGGCAGACTGCAGCCAGGATCACTTTTTAGTGGGAAGGAGCCTTCCTGCAGATGCAGCTTGTAGAGAAAAGCAGAAGGATGAGCACACTCTTCTCCTGACAGCCGTGATATGACCCTGGCTGAGCTTAGGTGACACCTCAAGTGTGCCTGAGGGGAGCTCGGAGGAAGTTGCCCCAGAGGTCTCAGTGCAGGGGGTGAAGATCAGGTTCTCCCCATCGCACCCAGAGCTGTTCCCCATGCCCCCAACCAGCCTTGGCTGCGCTTGCTGGAAGGAGCTCAGAGCTCATTTCTCCAAATAACTTCTCACTCAGCACCTACCTGCTCTCGGTACCCCCGTTCCACCCACTTCAGACGCTGGGTAATTTTGAAGTGAATTCTCAATTCATGCACAGACAGCACGTCTGCTCGGTTATTTATTTCGCGCGATCCACCAAGAGTTAAAGGAGAAGAAAACATTTGGCTTTTAGCGGTTTACAAAGCCTCATTACAGCTGAAATAAAGTAACCACTAAATCTTGTGTGGTTACAGAGGTCACTGCTGTTCTGGCACCGTGGCGCCGATTCCAAGGCAGGAATTTCATTTTCCTCCCAGGAAAAACGCGCACAAAGTTGAAGGGATGACAAGGGGCTGCCTGGCCGGGCAGCAGTGGGGAGGACAAGGGCTCTTTCATGCAGGGAGATGGCTGGAGGGCTCTGACACGTGTGGCCCCACGGGGAGACCTGGGCTGGCAGCAGTGGCACTCGTGTGCTGTTCCCCTCCGGAGCTGTTCCCCAGCTCCCCGATGCTCGAGGCTTCGGCCTCGCTGCTGTGGCTGGGGAGTCCAGAGGAGCTTTGGAACTTTCCTGGCTATCTTGTGAAATAAGTAGGTATTACTTGACTGTGCGCAGGGATGGAGGGGAGCCAGGAAAACACGGAGCCTCCCGATGGTATTTTTATAAAACGTCAGATTCTGGAGGTGCTTTTGGATACACCAGGTACTGGATGTGTATCTCTAACCACTGCGCCGGGAGGAGTCAAAGCGAGGGGTCTGTCAGCTCCCTGAGCCAAGTGTAAGACCATCCATGATCATAGAATCACAGAATCATTCTGGTTTAAGATCATCGAGTCCAACCCTTCCCCCAGCGCTGCCAGGGCACAACTGACCCCTGGCCCTCAGCACCACAGCTCCACGGGGGGCTTGGAGACTGCTCCAGGGATCACGGGGACTCCACCCCTGCCCTGGGCAGCCTGGGACAGCCCTGGAGGGGAAGAAATTGTTTCCCAGCTCCAACCTGAACCTCCCCTGGTGCACCTTGAGGTCGGTTCCTCTTGTCCTATCATAATGCAGATACAGAAGCCAAAGCCTGAGGCCGGTACCCGTGGACAACCAGAGTCCTGGCCCCAGGAGCTGCTGCATCCAGTGATTTGAGGTCTGGACAGAAGCCGAAGTTTGGAGAAAAATTTCTTCCCAGCTGGTATGTATTAATATCTCTCTACTGGATCTCCCACAGCAGTGAGCTGAAATATTGCATCTCCACAGGAGAGTGAAGATGGGAGAGGACAGAGCAGGGCAGAGACCAGCCAGGCGCTGCCAGTCAGGGGAGTTCATAACCATCAGCACTTTGCTTTGTGGGCTGCTGGCAATTCGTAACAAGGCTGAGGGTTGTGAGAGCAGAGGCTGATGACCCAACCTGCAAAGCTCTGGTCCACACAGAGGTGCTCAGGAAAAAAGCAAAGGAAAAAGATCAAATTAAATTCCAAGGAAGGCTGGTGCAGACATTCATTCAGATTTAAAATGACCTTAATTCCATTTCTTACATCACATGCCAAGTGAATCAAGCCAAGCTGAATCAATGGCATTTCAGTTCTGAATGGAGAGGTCTGCTCGGGGTTTCAGGGTGGCTGAACTGATCTGCTCTAAATTCACACCTTTAATTAACTGGAATTAATTTTCCCGAGTGTTGCTACACGCAGACAGAGCCTCACTTGATTTAAAAAGCAAACTCCAGACCCAGCTTCTTTCCATTCCCTTCTGTTCAGCGTGCCACCAGCATAGCAAATTCAATAAAGCTGATTTATTTAATAAGTGTACTATAACAAATTAAATTAAACACGTTTAATACAAACAGATGATGCACCTCATTTAAATGGTAGCTTCTTAATTAAACCCCAGCAATTGTGTTTGGCCCTTTTATTGGCTTCCTAGTGCAGCGTGGTAGTAAAGTTACTTAACACACACACACTCAATTACTGGGCTGGGGTTATTCAACCTGCCTCCTTCTCCTCCATCTGGGCTTTGCAGGGAGTTCATTCCCAGCACAATCAGCACCATGACTGCGAAGCCAGGTACCAGGGGAGCTGGGCTGGATTTGCAGGGGCTGCTGAGCAGGCGGGTGGCAGAGGTCAGAGGATTTAGAGCTGCCTGCAGAGCCCTGGGGTGCTGGGTTGGGGAGTTCCTTGGTAGTGGCAGCGCTGGTTGATGCTCCCGAGGGAGTGAATTCAGCCCTTGTTGGGACATGGGGAATAGGGCAAGCTGCTGGGTGTTGAGAGCAGCCCATGCGCCTCGTGAAGGTTTTGGGGGAGCCACGAGGCTCATTTAGGGTGGGGGTGGGATTTTTGCGTCAGCTCCTGATTTCCCTGGGGTGCTCCAGGTCACGCAGGGTGTCAGGGACAGCAGCTCTCTGTGCTTACAGCTCTGAGGGGGTGTTTGGGGCCAGCTTTGCGCTGGGAGGGGGCAACAGCAGACAGAGGCTTTAGTCTGCAAAGAACCTGATGTGAGCCATCCTTGGATGTGGAGCTCGAGCAGATCTTATGCTCCCTCTCCCTTGACAGGACAAGAGGAAACATCCTCAAGCTGCACCAGGGGAGGGTTAGGTTGGAGCTGAGGAACAGTTTCTTCCCCTGCAGGGCTGTCCAGGGCTGTCCCAGGCTGCCCAGGGCAGGGGGGGATTCCCTGTGACCCCTGGAAGGGTTTCCAAGCCCCCCGTGGAGCTGTGGTGCTGAGGGCCAGGGGTCAGGGGTGCCCTGGCAGTGCTGGGTTGATGGTTGGACTCGATGAGCTGAAAGGGCTCTTCCAGCCCAAACCATTGTATGATGCTGATCAAGGACAGGCAGCCCAGCCCTGCTGTCTGGGTGTTTCACAGCAATAAAACTTCCTTGTGCAATAGCTGGTGCAGTTTCATTCCCAGCAATTCCAATTCCTGCGTTTGCTCCCTGACTTATGCAAAGGAAGGCAAGCGAAAGGAGGAGATTGTCAGAAGCTGAGGAGAGGTGCTGGTCCTTCATGCCCCTGACATTCTGCTCACACCACCTTTGATTTACAGCCGTGGAAGCTGCAGCAGGTCCTGTGCAATCCCCGTTCAGCATCCCGAAGGAGAGAGAGGAAAAGCCGAGCCGGCTGAACGCTGGGCAGCTGAAGATGACAGTGCTGGTCGCAGGCAGAGTGCTGTCCACCCCCGAGACGCTCTGTTTTGAAAACAGCCCTCCAGCTCTAATTGCCAATCTTATATTTTTCTTTCTTCTGAAGACACAACGCTCTGTTCTCATCGCTGTTTGCACTGGCAGCCCTCCACCTAACGCAAGGTTCAAGAGAGGAATACAATTCCTTGCCCTTCCGTATCTCATTTGTTTGGGCATCATTTCTGACTAATCCCCAGTTAATTACTTTAAGATGATGGCTTCCACGACTGAAAGAGCCCCTTTGTGCTGGCTGTATTTTAGCGCTCGCATATCATCGTTGAGGAACACAACTCTGTTAGCAGATGAAATAGAACGACCAGGTTTGGCCTCTGCTTCCCTTGGGAGATGCTTTACCACCGAGCAAGCTATTGGCTCCTGCGGGGTGGGTGGGTCAGTCAGGGTCTTTCTTTTCATTGTGGGTTTTGGTTGTTGTTGGGTTGGGTTGGGTTTGTTTTTTATTTCACAAATAGTTTCCAAAAAAACCTTGCTGGGGATTAAAAGGACTTACGAAACCTTGACATTCTTCATTAGGAAAGAACATCATTTTCTGGCTGGTCCAGTGCAAAAATACGTCAGCTCTGCAACATGAACTTCTGCTGTTTAAGCTGAAGGGGTAATGCTGCTGAGAAATAGCAACAGTGGGGTAGTATTTTCTGTAAGGCCCAAGGCACAAGGACTTGCAGTGCTGCTCCACTTATTTCTGGTTTATTGCTTTGTGGTAAAAAAAATCCTAGAAGATCTTCCTGACCAGTACCTTCTGATGTGCTGCTTACTGAAAAATTCAGAGAGGAACAGTTTGCTGAGGCTAAGAGGAATACAGTGCAGCTCGTGGAGTGGAAATGAAGTGATTGACATCAAGTTTACGTTTTGAAAAGCTTTCTTTTTCAATTTGCTTACATGAATTAGCACAATGTTGTAGGAAAATTATAATTTCCAGGGTGCAAATGTGTTTTCCTTGGTAGCTGGGATACTGCAGCTACTTGAGATGAGTACCTGTTGTAATTAGCTGCAGGACACTCATCTATTGCATGGGAAAGCAATTCCTTGGCATGGCAATCTCTCTTCTTTAATAGCTTGCTTTTAATTCTGACTCTTTTGTAACAGCTTAATTACAAGAACCTTCACCAAAGCCATTGGAGTAAGAAGTCTGCAGAGGTACAAGAGAAATTAGGACCACAGCATTTATTCAGAGAGCAAACTGAAGCTGTGTGCTCCTCACAAACCTCACATAAATGCTGCACCACTGTCACAAATATGTTCAGACTGAACGTCTGGAGGTTACCTAATACCCATACTGCTGGTTTGCTGCTTGCAAAACCACAAGGCAACCACGTTTTGGAGCATGCAAATTCCTCTGCTGAAGGTTTAGCAGGTGCATCAAAGATGGTTATGAAAGGAGCCAAGCAAATATTTCCCCAACTGCCAAATGACCTGTGCATCTGAGGACTGCAGTGACACCTCGAGCTGAGCGTGGCAGAAATGCATCTTCTCTTGGGTCTTTTAAAGCTGATGATTTTTCCATTATTAGTAGCTTCTTCTAGAACTGGATTTTACCCCTTAGTACTGAGCACGGGCCAGCAGGAATGATCTGATCCCATATGGAAGCAAACTCCTTGCCTTGTTATGCTCTGGGCTTATTTTCCCCTTGACAGAAACTTCAAACCTTTTATTGGCCGAATGTTTTTAGCCCTGTAATGCTCTCACTGGTGTCATGTAGCTGATACTTGTGGTTCATTCCAGCTCTCAGGAAAAGGCAGGTGATTTTTGCTGGTGGACTCTGACTACCTTCTGCATACAATGGACTGAATATTAGGGAGGAGACTTCCCCTCTGCATCCTCTTGGTTGAGAAGCTGGACACACCGCAGTTGAAGTTTCCCTCTAAAGCTCTGTCCTGTCCTCTTTCCAACGAGAGTAGTTCGCTCTGGAACATATCAACACGGGCAATAATCTGGGCCAGACTGATTGCTGGGTGTGCAGAGTTACACAGACAGACACAAACATCACCAGTTTCTCTTTCGCCATCTTATTTATCTACTCTTCATTACCTTTTCCCCTTCTAAATTGGGGAGCTCGTGTAGCAAAGCTCTCCCTCTGAGGGTATGCAGGACCCCCCAGTGTCCCCAGGTAAGTGATGCTCTCCTGAGTCCCAATACCCTGGATTTGATCACAGACCCTTTGAAGCAGGAGCTCAGGAAACACCCCAAAATGTCCCCTGACACCCTCGTTCCAGCCTCAGAAGAGCCAGAGCAAATCCTGTTTAAGGCCAGTACCTTGCCACAGCCAGTTAGCACAGCTTCATTTTACCTGTCTTCTGTGACTACAGTGACTGAAAGATTTATTCTAGAGCTGAGTAGGATTTCTGCTTTACATCTTTGGGGTACTTTATGAATCTCCGTTGATTCAACTCTCCAGCATCCCTGCAAAATTCAAACCCCATTTCTAGGTGGGATAAATCATAAACCAGGAAGTCTGGCTGAAGAAACGTGAGACACGTGTGACCAGACAAGCATCCTTCCTCCCCTTGGGAACCTCGCTGGCAAAGGTTGGACAGAGGGAGTAATTAATCCTGGAAATGAAAAGCAAATGAGCTATTTCTGAGTAGGTGAAGGAAAAGGGAGAAGGTGACCTGGAGGTGCTGACTTCTTCCTTTGCCCTGATTTTCTTCTCCAGCTCCCTTCCCTCTCCCAGCTTCCCTGGCTGAGAGCAGCCATGAAGATGCCATAACCCCGAGGTGGGATTGCTCTAATTCTTCCTTTAGACCCACAGGGCTGGGAGAACACATAGAGTAATTAATTTTGACTTACAGAAGCTGTATTAAATTGGATAGAAATGGGTGAAAATAGGATTAGGAATGGAGTTTAGCCAAGAGCAAACAGAATTAAAACTCTCTGAGAGCAGGTCAACACAGCTGATATCTTTGATGCGATGAAAGTGGACGGCTTGGGACATTTTTGAGCGGTAGCGTCATGTCAGAAATCGTAACCTGCCTTGTACCCGACTAGATCAGGAGAATTAAAAACCAAAAAGTGATGTATTTTCTATTGTTTTTTATTTTTCTGTTGGATTTCTGACTGCTCTATCTGGTCTGAGCTTTCTGGCTTCCAAGGATTAAGTCTGAAACAATTGTTCAGCACAAGCAAGAGTCTCCGTAGACCCCAAGCGATCTAAACGTGCACGGTGCTTTCAACACACGCACTGAAATCTAATTAGGATGGGATTATGCTTGTCACAAATCATCAGAAATGGAAGGATCCTTAATGTGAAAACCAACTCCTCTCCCTGAAAAGCCTTCTCACAAGACCCAAAGACAAATCAGACGTGGGGCATTTGCTTCCGTCAGCCGGGGGCCACGTCTTCAGTGGTGTAAACTGGTATGACTCTGCTGATGACAATCTCCATCCATGGGCAGGGGCATAGGAATACTCAGACTGGAGGGCCTGGCTTAATCCAGGGAAGCAGGACCCACTGCTCTGGCTGGGTTGAATCTCCAAATTTATTTGACCTCTCTGACACTGCTGGTAAAAGCCTCGAGTGCATTTCCCATCCCTTCGCTTTATCCCAGGGTAAATCTGAGTCTAAACCAGCCCAGGTCCTGCTCCTCCCTTGCCTCCGTGTCATGCCATCGAGTCAGTCCTTCTGTAACCCAAAGTTACCAGTACCCTGATTTGTTGAGGAATATCTCTAAAGGATCAATGCCCAGCCTTTGTACAAGGCTTTTCAGCTTCACCTACCAAGTCCTTTGACGAACATTAACTAATGAGCACAGAGCTTTACATTTCCTCTCTCTCCCTGGCTTTATTAAACAGTGCATCCATGGAAGGTCACAGCCAGAGGGTTTGTCAGTGTGTACAGTGGCTGCTGAAGGTCCCCTTTCATGTGGGAATCCAATTTCTGCAGCTACCAGGAGCTGCACATAAACATGAATTTCAGTTGTTTTCTCTGGGGTTTCCATGGTTGCTGGCACCGGTTTGTGTCCTTGTTCTAAAGTAGATGCTCCACAAATGTGTTTTCTTTGGGCTGAGGTAGCACATAATATTGCTAGGAAACCTCAGAAGTTGGCCAGAGGAGCGGAGCGATGCCGAGGGGTCCGCGTGGGGCCACCAGGGTGGGTGGGCACAGCCACTGCCTGGGGGTCTGCATGGGGCCACCGGCGTGGGTGGGCACGGCCACTGCTCTGCAGCCCCAGGAAGGGGCATCACCAGCTGGGAGGCTGCCCCAGCCTCTCTTGAAGTGTGGCAGCAACAGCTAACTGGGGATACTGGTGCTCAGACAAATGCAGGAGTGCATAGTTGAGGTGATAGGTCTGGGAAAACCAACCTCACTTTAAAAACCCCTCTGAAAACCAGCTCCCTAAACCAGAGACACACAAAGCACCGAGCTGGGGCTGCCTGATGGGTTCCCAGCCTCCTCTTTCGGTGCCTTTTGATTGCCAGAACCCTTCCTTTCCTTCGTTACTGTATAATTCTGCAGGTGTTACATCACATCCCTGGCTGGGAAGATCAAAGCTGAGGCGCTGGCAAGCTCAGCCCAACACAGTCTCATTTCTGCTCTAACCCACCTGAGCAGCCACGCGTGCAGCGTGCCAGGGGCACAGCCCGTGGGGACAGTGGGGCTCTGCAGGGACCCCCCGTCACAACACAGCCCTCGAGAAAACCCAGGGGGTTCTCCAGAGCTGCTCTGTTGGGAGAGGGCACACGGCTGGGGAGCGCTGGGCTCTGGTTTGCTCTCCTTTGCTGGGTGTTGCCCACTGATTTATGGCAGGCAGGAGTCCTGCCAGGTCTGGAGGCAGAGCCCTGAGGTCTGCCTGCATTTGGGGCAGGACTGTCCCAAAATTGCACAAGCAGCAGACTTAGGGGGTGTGGATCCAGGGTCAGAACTTGACCCTGACACTGGCTTCCCATGTGGCCTCTGCCAAGTCACTTAGCCTGGTGTTCTCCACATTCCACATCCACAGCAGGGATGTCATACGGAACAGGGATGTCACAGGGAGCAGGGATGTCACACTGGTTCCTGTGTGCCATGCTCAAGCAGGGTGCCTGGGAACCTATCAGATGAAGCAAATTCTCCCCTATGCCCAAACTAATTTTCAGCCCTCAAATTAAAACCTAGCCTCGAGTCTCGCACTGCAGAGGTGGCAGTTTCCAGAATTCACTGATTTTGCTCCGGATCCTTGTGCAGAGGGGTTGCTGGGAGAGCTGGCCCCAGGAGCCAGCTGTGCCATGCAGTCGAGGACATGGGGTTCATCCTCAGTTCCCAGCATCTTGGAAGCAAACCCAGGTCCTTCCCCAGCGCAGCACAGTGAGGGGTGCCAAGACCTGACCCTTTCTTTTGCTGCAAAACAAGAAGGAGGGGGGAATAATGTAATTTTTTTAAACCTTGTCAACATCTCCTTACTGTAAGTCAATTTAGATCTCCATCAGCCCACTTTTCCTTCCTCTGTGCAGCATTTTGCCTCCTCGCTCTTCCTCCTCAGAAGGGAACAGTATCTCCTGCTTAGGCATGCATTCCTTTATAATAAGGTATTATGCCTCTATTTATATGCATCTTAGGTGCAGTCTGAGGCAGCTGCTGCTCTCCAGGGTGAGGAGCAGAAAATTAAATTCAGCCTGGAATGTGCGGGTGCAGTTGGACATCTGCACCCAGCCAGGGGCAGCCCTTCCCTTGCACATTTTTAACAGCAAGATGATGCTCCTTTGACTCCGGGCTGGTCTGGCACGGTGGTCTGTTTGGGGTCCTAGCAGCTGCAGGTGAACTGGGAGCATAGAGCCAGGACTTTGTGAGTTCTCCTGGGTTGAGGTGGTGTTTACAGAGACCCCTGGCCCAATGGACATGTGGGGCAAGGGATGAGGTGTAAGCACAGCGGGGTCGAGGCTCCCAAATTATTGCCCTGAGCAATAATTCTGAGGATTTTCAAGCAATAATTTTGATTGAGGATTTTGGCTGCTCCCAACTGGCTGCGTGTTGTTTGCATGGCAGATGTCTGGGAGTCTTGTCCCTGCTCCCCCCCACCCCATATCACTCCCTTGCTCTGCCATCCAATACCACCGTGACAAATGCACCACAAGGACCCAGCTGGACTGAACCGAAATTGTGCATTTTAGCAGCCTTTTTTGGATTAAGCTATTCCAGCCCAGCCTGCTCAACTGCACCCATGTTCCATAATGATTTTCAAAGCAACAGACCCTTTCCCTACCGGGGGGAGCTTGGTCCATCTTCAGCAGCAAGCAGCGTTCGCAGGATGAAACTGCAGCTTTGCTCTTTGGCTTCTCCCTGGACTCAAATCCCAACCTCAGCCAAGTCAGTGTGGTTTTTGCTGCTGACCTGAATGACTGCCACACTTTTACCTGATCCTTCAGCTTCTGCAGAGCCAGAGTTTCACCTGAACGGGGCTTTTTCCTTAGAACCAACCCCTGATGATGAAAGAAACCTGTGGACCTTTCCCCTCCCACACTGCAATGGGGTGGAGGACATCTGGGGGGGGTTGCAAGATGCAGACCTGCATCCCAGCTCCAGGGCATGAGAGAGGCAGTGCCAGGTCAGGGCAGCCGGGGCTCATCAATGAGCTAATTAATGGCCCTGCGGGTTGGGGGCGGAGCCCAGGGCTCCTCCCGGGTGGGAAGAGGGCAGGTTGAGCAGGGCTCTGACATCAGCCCTTCCTCCCTGATTAGCGCTCGTTCATCCTGCGCTAATGAGCCTGAACTCTGATCCACCCCCCCACTCTCCCCAGAGAGGGGGTGATCTGCTTCTCTTGGGCCTGATACTGGGGGGATCTGCCTGGGAATGGGAGCTGGGTTATCTGCCCAACTGTGTTCTCCTTCCTCGCTGTCTTTATTTGAGGATCCTAACACAGCCCAGCCGGTGATGCGGGGGAAAGTGGCTGGTCTGATTAATTGGTGACCGGCAAACAGGCTCCAGCCTCCACCAGGAACCAGCAGATAGCCCCGATTAACCCTTTCGGCACCCGCTGCTCCCTCTGGCACCGGTCTGAGATGTTGCAGAGGAAGGAGGTGGCAAGTCAAAGTTTGGTGATGTTCTGCTTGGGGGATGTGTAGGCACAGTATCGAAGAATCCCAGGCTGGGCTGGGTGGNTTCTGACACAGTACCACCACGATGCTGATGCAGGTCCTTGGTGAGCTGGTCCCTGCTCTGAGCTGTTGGCTACCTAATTCATAGAGGAGGCAAGAAGAGGGGGAGAGGAATTGGTGGATTGAGTTCAGGGTCTGGGGTGTTCAGGTGGGCTGCTTTGGGACCCATGAACTGAGAGAGGTGCTCTGGCTCTTTCCAAAATGACATGGAACATACCTCATAGTTCATTCTGGTCCTTCACAATCCTCATTTCCACCCCAGACTTTCCTTAAATACCAACTTTCAGGAAGATTTTTGTTTTTCAAGGGATTAGTTTACAAATGCTGGGTTTGTGTGATAAATAAGCCACAGCTTAGCAACGAGCCTGATCTTCTCATCTTTCCAGGAATGGAGACTCCCTTCAGTACCCATCATCCAATTTAAACATTCCTGATGCAGAGGACCAGGGATCTGTGCCTGCCTTTTCTCCGTGCCTTCTCCAGGAACTGCAAGCTGCAGACGCCAGTAGGAGCGAGCTGGGAATTACTTGGGTATGCTGTGGATTCTCTGTCCCTTGAAGACTTTAACCCCAGGAGTTTTTCACAAAGATCTGCTCTGGCTCAGACAGGGTTTATAAGCTCGGTGTGGAAAGGTATGTCCTGTATTACGTGTGAAGTCAGACTTGATGATCATAATGGCCCTGTCTGGCTGTAAGAGAATAACATCCCATGTGGGTTTTCCTTCTCTTTCATGTAGGAATATTCTCAAGGAAGGCTCGCCGTGGAGGTGAAATGGCAGATCAACACTGAAGCAACAAACCCAGGCTGCGGGGAATGGCTCAGGGGGAAAATCAAAGGGAAGATGTCTTTGTTACCAACCCAGCTGCAACTTCCTGCTCTGGCTAGAAAATACCCTAGGAGGTGGCTTGTCAGAGGATCTCATGCCTTTGCCTTGCCTCGCTTCCCTGTAATAAGTGAGTAATGAACTTGTAGGGCAAGGGAAAAGCGGAATTCCCAGAAATTATCATCCCGAGGTAAGCACAAAGAGAGTCTCTGTCTTCCACCCCTCACATCCCTATAAATAGCTACAGGTTGTCAGCGAAGGAGAGGGCTTTCCTCCGGGAAGCACAAGCTATAAAGCAGCAGTTCTGACCGAGTGGCACTCCTGTCAATTTGCAGTCGTGCCTCTGAATTCAGGAGGTGTGGCCTGGACTCCATCCAGGGTCAATGGGCCGGTTTCCATCAGGGATGTATTCTCCACAGTTCTCCTTTTTGCTCCCCCAGCCTTTAGTCCTTATGATGCCCCAGAGCTCTTTGTCCCCTGGGGGTTTGATGGAGGTGAGGTGGATGGTGCAGCCCTCTCCGAGGTGGAGGTTTTGCATCGTGGCTCATGGGGTGGGGAAGACTGGACACCCTACTCCAGCATATTTCCTTAGACCAAATGGGATATTTTCCTAAATCCTTAACTCCTACTGGAAGCCAAATGAACTCCCCAGCCGTAATGTGCTTTTCCTATCAAAAATGTCGTTTCATTTCTGGTGAATAATGGGAAAACTTTTCCCAGCCCTTTTGGATGGGCTAGTGGGAACACAACCGGTGTTTTGACAAGCAGCTCAGTGGGTATAGCTAATATGTTATCCAAGCATATAAGTTATTTTGGGAGAACAATGGTGACATTTTACTATAAGCCACTGTTTTCCAGCAAAACGCTGACATTCTGGAAGGGAATTGCCTTATCTTTCAAAAGAACATTGTTCAGGTGCAGTGGCAGCAGCGTGAGCACGAAGCAGATTACTTAACGTCGCACTTGCTCTGTTGGTGGATGTACAAGACTTTGCTCTTTGGCCTTTCAGAACCACCATCTGTGTCAGGGTGGGTGTGAAACAAGGAAATCAGGGCAGGGGGGAGAAGCCAGTGGTGGTTCACCTGCCTGAGGGAGCTGGATTACATAGACTCGAGGAATATGCCCAAGCTCTGATGTTGTTCAGTCTTCTAATTAATGTTCACAATACCCCGAGTGTGTGCTTACTGAATGAGCAGGGGACCCTTGTGCTGGGGGGACTGGTTCATAGTGGGTGATGGGTTGGAACTCAAAGTGCTCCCAGCAAGGCTGAGTGGGTGACCAACCTCCCAGAATAGGGTGTACTGAGGAACAAATGTGGGGTACTGAAGGAACAGCCTGTGGGTAGTAGGAAAGGATGCAAAACAACCCCACGGGCAGGGGGTCTTCTGGAAACAGCCTGAAAATTATACAGGCTGCAAGCTGAGAGTGAATCATAGAATTATTATGGTTGGAAAGGACCTCCAGGATCATCAGGTCCAACCTTCGTCCCAGCATCTCCCTAACCACCAGACCATAGCCTCCAGTGCTACATCTACTCATTTTTTAACCCCCTCCAGGGCTGGTGACTCCACCACCTCCCTGGGCAGCCCGTTCCAGTGCCCGACCACTCCTCTCTCAGTAAAGAATTTCTTTCTAATATCAACAATCTGATGGAGAAAGTGAAGGGACGAGGGTTGCTTGCTCTCATCCTCTTTTCCAGCTCAATCTTTAGAAAACTGCTGCAAGACCGGAGAGGGAACGATCAGTTCTCCACTTGGTGGAGAAGAGAGGGCTTAAATTTCAGCAAAAGAGTTTCAAGCTGAACTTTGCTGAAAGCTAAGGTGGGGGGAGGATAGCAGAGCAGTGTTATGGATCTCCTGTCAAGGCTTTAAAAGCAGACTGGCCAGAAAAGACAGAGGAGAAGCTGATCCTGCCTTTGGGCAGAAGGGACTCAGCCCTTCCTCGCTCCGGGGCTGATGCTGTGGCCGGGGGTCCCCCGGGCAGAGCGCAGCGGGACCGCTCTCCATCAGCCTCTTAGTAGCTTTGTTTTGCTGGGGCTGACAAGTTGCACCCAGAGGGCTTAGAGGAAACCTCAGCTCCGTTCCTCTGGGGTAGAAACAGTTTATTCTTGCAACCAGGTATTTGTTAATTACCTTCCACCCGACTGCGCAGCCTTTCGCCTGGCCGTGATTAGGTTACTCCATGAAAAAGGATAGGGGGTAACAAGTCAGAGCACGGGGAGCAGAGGAAGGCTAACGTTTCAGTTTGCTTGTGTGCTAATCTTGATCCTCTTCTCCTAAATCCTCTTAACCTCTGGGCTTTTTATTTATTTATTTTATTGTGTGGGGTTTTTTTCAATCACCTGGGTTTGCATCAAACATTACTAGCATGGACCAAAAAATAGGAGCAACGGAAGATGTCTTCACTTCCAAGCTGATGAGCTCCACTAGCTGACTAACTAACCCCCTAAAATATTTATGAATAGACTAAACACTGATAATTTGATCTAAAAGTGTCTGGTCGCTGCTCTCTTTCTTGCCCCACCTATTGTCTAGATGTGCATTGTAATTTTAGGCTTCTCTCGATGTACTTGTCTTTTCAGATGACTGTGACCAAGTAATCAAGGCTGTCATCACAGCAGAACCTGGCTCTTGAGGCAAAAATCTCCCCACTGGTCTTTTTTCATTTCCTGGCTCAGCATCAGGGGAAGAGATTATGTGATCTGATAGGTAAAATTATCCCATCAGAGGTGAATGTCCTAATAAAAGGCTTTTGCAGGCCTGGTTGTGTGATATCCCTGAGAAGGCTACATTCATTTGGAGCCCTTTATTGAAGGGAATGCTCAGTCCCTATGGAAACCCAATGGGACAAAGGGTGATCCTAGCTGCTGAGACACCCACGGCTACACACACACACTCACAGACAGCGAGGTCAAGGATCCAAAACTGCTGCATTTCCCTGATGGAAGGGAGGGGTGAAAAAAAAAAAGGAACAACAACAACAAAACACCCCCATGTTGGACGTTTGGCTCAAAACTCAGCACTGCTTTTTCCCAGCTGGCTAAAATGTGGGGTGGGGAGAACTGCTCGGCCTGTTTGTCCAAAAAAAAGAGAGAGAAAATGAATCTAGAGGGTGTAGTTGGTGTTTTTGAGGAAGTTTGATCAGGTTCAGTGAATCTGCAGAAAGAAAAATGGGAATCTTTCTGGGTGACCTTCTCCGAGACCTCTGCTGGTTTCTCTCGCTGTTTGGTCAGCTGCTTTCCTTTTCCAGGGGGTTCTGAAAGGAGGTTTTAAAAAGTGGAAAGAAAAACTTCTGAGGTTTACTTCGAGTGATGCAAACTAGTTAGTGAGGGCGAGGAAGGCGGCCTGGTGGGGATTGTCCTCTCTCTGCAGGGTCCTGCAGGTGGGACACGAGGCAGAGAGCATCTCCCTGCTGCTGGCGGAGCTCTGAGCCTGGGGGGTTTCAGCAACTGGAGGAAGAAATGAGGATGTGTCCCTCAATCAACTCAGGCTCTTCTGGGGAGGAAGGAGGACAAAGGGGAGAAGCTGCCTGATGTATGGGGTGGCTCAAGGGGATGCAGATGCTGGTCAGAGGGAGCTGAAGGTGGGTGCTGAGCGTGGGCTCGTGGGCAGCCAGCAGAAGGGAGGTGGATCGCTTGCTGTGGTGATGTGGTGGGTGAGCTGGGGTCTCTGTCACCCCTGCTGTGGGGACACACGGAGCACGCTGAGCTTGCATACTGACTCACCTTGTCACCCCAACTCCCCCACCCCCAACCACGGTGCACCCTCTGCAAGGGCTGGGATTTGTTCCTGCTTCTCGGGGAGGCAGGGGGGAGATAGAGGCCAGCACAGTGCACATCTGAGGAGTGTGGTTTCAATTAAAAGAAGAAAAAGCTCCAAAACACACAGTGGGTTAAACATTACAGTAAAAAGCATTCAAGCTGCTCTTCCACTGCAAAGTACCCAACAGTTTATGTGTGTGATTGCAGGCAGGTGGTTCCTGTTCCTATTAAAAATGAGTAATCCAAGCTCTCCAAGGATTTCTTCAGAGACAATCTGGACAGACCTGGAAGTCCAATATGCCTTTTAAACCATAAGTGTTTCCCCTCCACATCCCAGAATTCTCTTTTCCAAGGATTTTTAAGGAGCTCTTGGCCAGCGGATCAGGATCATCTCACTGTGTTCAGGGAGAGGAAAACCTGTTACCATAAATTAAGAGCTTCCCTGCTCCCTGCAGTTTTCAGGGAAATGTAAACTGAAGCTCCTTGTGGGTGGTGGGTGGGTGGGTGGAGGCTCTGCCTTTGGTGGGGTGATGTCACCAGCCATCCCCAGCCTCCCCAGGGTCCACCAACATATCTCTCATCCCCAGGCTGTGCTGGGTCAGGTTATGGCTGGTTGAAATACCCCATCACAGGCTGTTCTCTGCCCACTGAGCTGGAGCACAGACACTCGATGCTGCTAGCAGGCTGCTGACATCTCAGGAGGTTCATACCACAGGCACATAACAAATCACTGCTGCGCTTCAGGGCTTGGTGAGAAGCACCTCTGCAGGGCTGCAGGTGTGTGTGGCAATCTCAGTCATCACCATGGCTTTATCTCTCCCAGCACCAGTTTTCTGCCTCCTTGGATCCTTGCAAGGACTTGGTGTTGTCCTGCTGCTCCTGCTGTTGCACCAGGCTGTTTACCTGCTGCCTGCGTGCAGCTTTGACCCAGGAGGAAAGGTGCAAGAGCTTCTGGTGGTCCCGGGGACTGCAGGCTGAGATACTCTGCTTGCTGGTCCCAGAAAATACAGGTTGCACTGCTGAGTAGCCCAGACCTGGCTGCCTCCGGTGCAGGGAGGATTGACAGCCCCTTGGCACACCCAGACTGCCAGGTCCCTCCTGCATTTATGGGGCTTTTGGATCCTGCACCAAAGCACCACACTCCCCAGGCAGGGGTGGGCAGGGAAGGTGATGGTGTGACCGTGCTGGTTGCTATTGGGTTCATAGGCCCTGGCAGAAAGATGGGGACAGACTTTTGAGCAGGGTCTGTTGGAACAGGACAAGGGGGGATGGTTTAAACTAAAAGAGGGAGATTCAGACTGGAGAGAAGAAATTTTTGCTTCTGAGGGTGGGGAGAGGCTGGCCCAGGCTGCCCAGAGAGGTGGTGGCTGCCCCATCCCTGGACCAGGTCCCTCCCCACCCAAACCAGCCTGGCATTCTGTGTTGTCCTGCTCACCTAGTGCCACAGTCCCACTTCCAGTCATTGTCCCAGCAATTGGCAGACGGGTCCCCTCCTGGGTTTACTGACCCTCATGCAACAAATCACCTTAGAACCAGTTTCCCTCAACTCCTTAGTGCAGCCAAACCATTTCCATGCTGCAGACCTGCAAGTCCACCCGGGCTTGCAGGAGGTTCTTGCTCAGCCTGAGGTGTGTGAGCGGTGTGTTTGGACAAGGGCCATTCCTCAGGTGCCCTCTCTTGTCGCTGCTTCCCTCTAGAAACACCTGATCCCTTTGGAAGGCATCGTGGCTTCAGCCCCCCTGTGCTTTCGGGTAGAGTTGTTTTGAGATTCTCATCACCAAAGCCCCAGCCCCTCTCCCTGTTGCACAAAGGAGGAAAAAAAAAAACAACCCAAACCTTAATAATATTTTAGAAGAAGGCCTGAGGGCTGCATTGCAGTTTAACTTGATCACCCGGGGGAATAAAAGAATACCACATGCGGAGATCTTTTACTTAACATTGCGATGTTTAATCTTGCCCAGTCAGCAGTTTTTGAACATATTCCAGGAAAGCTTTTAAGCCTGATAAAGCCGGGGCTTTTGCATTTTCAAGTGATACTTTAGCTACAAATGACATGCTCTACTTGTCATTTGGCTTTAAAGGAAGGTAATTAAAATCTTCCTAAGAGTACAGTTACACCGGGGAAAGAACTAACATCAAGTAAAATAAAAAGAGAGAGGCAAGCCCACAAAAATGCAACACAGCAGATGAAAAATGTAAAAGAAAACTGTTAAAAGATAAAAGTATCGAATGCACAATAGCTGTTTGCTGAAGGAGGACTAATGATATGGGAGGTACTCAGACTTACACAGCAAAAGCATGGGCAAGGCTGGGGAATTTCCAGCATCTATTATCTGCAGGTTTTAGGGCCACTGGAAGCCACAAGACAGACTTGCAACTGCCTATTGCAGTCCTGGCTGCAAAAGACCTGCTCTGCTATGCAAGGTGTGAAGAGAAAAGCCAAAGCCAGCTGTGAGCCCTCACCTGAAGCTGGATGGGTGCAAGTGATGTTTTTCCACGGGAGTTCTGGGGGCAAAGAGCCTCTCCGGTGGCTACTTGAAATGTATGGGATGGGGTTCAAAGCCACCATCTCTCCTGGGTTTTGGAAGGGAAAGATGAAGCTGGCTCCCACGTGAAGTCAGGCTTGCTGGTGAATCCATCCAAGGTTATTCCCCTGAAGGAGGAAAGGGTCTACATCTCCAAAGGGGGTCCCAACGTCTGTGGTGGGCAAAGGAGCTCCAGGGGAAAGTGCAGCCCTTGCAGAAGGGTGGCAGGAGCAGGGAGGGCAGCTCCAGACAGCACCAGGCACACAGCTCAGCAACTCAGGACCACAGCAAGGACTTCTTCCCTTCTCCTTCCAGAAAGCCACAAGCTGTCATGTCATTGCCAGTTTTGATCTGTGGGGAGGAAAGGGCTATGACTGAGGTGCATCATTCCCAAAGAACCTCCACTCTCAAACAGCTGGAACAGTTCAGAGACGTTCCAGCGTAAAAATGGGGAAATGAAATTTTCTCCTAGGATAACATCAAGCCTACATCATTCAACAGCCTCTGGCATACTCAGCCGGCGAGAGAGGCCTGCTGATGAGTTCAGCAAAAAACAGACACTATCCATCTCTCCGGGATCAAATGTAAAATAAGAATCCCTTTTTTTGGTTGGTTTTTTTTTGGGTCATGCTCCGATACCAGACCAGCCGGAGCAGCTGGTGGTTTGAAACCTGGAACTTCCCTCGTGACAGCAGGTTCCCCTGGGGCCCACGTATTTATTAGTATCGTTTGCTGCTATAAAATCAGCAATGTCTCTGCACGTTCGCTGCGTGTAGCAGTTTCCCTTTGTTAGTGATTATTACTCCCTGATGCCCGTGTTTCTGAGATGGAGTCTTCCTCCTTGCTCCACACAGGCACAAATGCCAGCAGGGAAGAGAAGCAAACTTCATCCTCGGGTGGAAGAGCAGCAGTAAAATGATTGCAGCAAGTCCAACCACACCCTGCTTCTTCTCCTTCCTTTCTGCAACTCAGAATGAGCCCAGGAAGAGAGATGAGCTGTCTGCCAAGAGTCCCTGGAAGGACTTTGCTTCTCACCACAAACAGCATGATGTGAAGAGTTCAGTGTGCGTGGAGGAAGCGGAAGCAGAAGGAGGGAAAAAGCAGCTTGTGCTGCTTGGGATGGAGCAAAGTGACTTGACAGTCCACCCTAAACATCTGTGCATGTGTCCACAGAGGTGCTGACATCCATGGGAGGGCCTGGCTCCTGAGGGAACATCCATCAGCCCTTCTCTATGCTTTGGGGCAAGGCAGAGTACCCTCGAGGATCTTCTGTTGCTCGTAGGAGGATATAGGCAGGACAGTGTCTGATTTCCAGACTTTTTTGCCCTCCACGGCCTCAGCAGCACAGGCTGGACTCTGCCATTGTCTTGATAGGGACCCCCAACCCAGTTTACAAACTGTGATTTCTCAGGTTTTCTGGTAAAAAAAGCAAACAAACATGTGTAGCCAGCATGAGCCTTTTCCTGTGTTGACTGAACACGGATTGTGCAGCACCACCAGACTTTCCTACTCAGTCTGACCCCCAAATGATGCCTCTGCCTGGATCCCCTACCCAAAATTCCCATTTCATCTCTCTCTCACCTGTCTGGGGCTCACAGCACTGCAAGGGAAAAGCTGAGATGTGATCTTTGCTTGACAGTAACATACTTCCCTTCATGATGGAACCTGCACAGGGCTTGTACCTGGTCCATGCGTCATGTCCAGGTCCCATCTGTGGTCGCCAGGACTCAAATTCATCCTGTGCAACTGTTGCTCCTCCCTCAGAAAACGCTCGGCCGGCCCCCCTGAGCAGCTGCCATCAGCTCTTCGCCATGTGAATTCCTGGTTCCTTTTGGGAAACTCCCCAGGGTCTTTTCAAGAATGGGGGGAAGTGGTGGTGGAGAGGTGCTCCAGACCAAAGCCAGTCCCACACGGAGGGACTGCCAGCAAAATGCACGGCAAGCATGGCATGGCTCAGTGATGGAGCTGTCTCCCTGGGGTGGAGACAGCCTCTTGGGGTAGCACTTCACCATCAAAGGCACTTCAAGCTGCTTTTCCCCTTGCTCTAACCCACCTCCATCTCCAGAGTCATCTCTGGGGTTACATCTAGCACCAGTTCCTCTCTGACCTCAAAACATTCAGAGCACTTGAAAGCTTGGCTATCCCAACAGACCAGTTTTAGCACCTCGAAGCCTTTGCTGGTGAGTCCCAGCAACAGGTGTAACCCAAAGACAGCACTGACATCCCGAGCTGCTCCCTCGGAGACCGGAGGAATGGGCTGAAGGTTGCACGTGGTAGTGGAGATGAAAGATGCTGTGAGGAGTTTTTGCTGACATGCACAAATGTGATCTTGATGATTAACTTTAATGACCTGCCATTACAGGAGGGAAAAAGAGGGAGGGATCTAAATTTTTTTTGGTAATTACTTTAATTGCCATCCTGTGGTTTTGTTTCGTGCTGCTGGTTTTGCAGTCAGGTGGGAAAAAAGACTCCAGTCCTCCCACCTTGATGCCCCAGTATCTCAGAGTCGGGTTGTCTCCTTTCCCAGTTGTGCAAAATCAAGGCATGTAGGGAACCTCAAAACTGCTTCTGCAGCTCTCGGTGCTAAACGAGAGCTCCATTTTAATAAGGCTTTGAAACGGTGGCACTGCAGCTGCAGCTGAGTCTCTGTAATTTCAATGTAATTGAGCCTTGGAACTAACCATGGGTTTGCAAAGCATGAGCTGGTGGAACTGGGAGAGGCTGTAAGTAGAGGGATGAAGCCCTTTTCCCTGTGGGTGAGGAAGAGTTGATGGTGTAAGGGCTGTTTACTCCGGTTAAGGGCTCTATCAAAGTTAACGAGACTAATTTCCTTCACTGAGTGGCTTGCAAGGGTCAGAGCTGCAGGACTGGGCCCTCCTTGCTGCAGGATTTTCACTCCCCATATTGCATATTCAATAGGATCTATGATCAGTTAATTGCTCCATAAACAGGAATTATTATTCCACGAAGAGAAGATTATTGCAAGGAACATATTAATATTTAGCAGTCATGCTTTTCATCTGTTGTTCGAGATGCTCTACAGAGTGGGGAAACATTCATGTTCTTGGCTTAAGAGGCTGGGAAAGTGAGGAAGAGGAGGATGAAATCCAAGGGCAGAGTCAGTGGGAAGATGCAGAGGAGAGGCCAATGCCATAGCCACAGGGTTTTGCTGTTTCCAGGTGTTTGAGCCCAAACTTGCCCCTCAGACTGGGCTGAGGGAGGAGTTTTGGGTTCTGTCCCATACTCCCCTCTCGACTGGCAGCAACTGGAGAAGAACTTGTTTTCTTTTCCTGAAACCCCTGTTTATTTTTAATTTTTTTACTAGAAAAGGTGAATTCCCTCACAGTGAAACCTGTAAGGAATTTCTGATCATTTTGCCCAATGATTAGCTTTGGAAGAAGGCAAAGAGATAACTGAAAAAGCACCCAAAGGTCTTGTTTTGGCACTTTCCAGAATGTACCATTCCAATTCTCCTTTCAAGTTGTCCCTTAATTGTATAAGTGGTTCCAAGAGGTTTTTGAGAACTCAGTGAGCGGGATGGTTTCAATTGGATTGAAATGCAACATTTTATATGACCCATTCTAGTTTTCTTGCAGTTTATGATTTGCCAAAAGTTGTTGGTTTTTGTTTGTGTTGTTGGTTTTTTTAAAGCCTGTTTTTGATCCAGCCCCAAATGATTTTTTTCCTTAGTTTTTCACAATTGCCAGTAAGTTCCCAAACCCCCTTTTTCTACCAAAGTCCTGCAGCTCCCTTCAGTGCCTCCCTGCTTCGTTTCCCCTACATGTAAAATACAGTTGCTATTTTCCTGTGGAGATAATGAACTTCAAAGCTTCCGAGACACTTGGAGATGCTCAGCTGGAAGCCATCCCACGCGTTACCACAGAGCCTTCCTACTTCTGGCCACCTTTGGGAGAGATGGAAGCAGCATCCAGGGGCTGAACCCGATGCAAGGACATGTTGTGCATTTCTGGTGGCTTCCCACCACCCTCGGACAGCTGCCGGCAGAACCTCGGTGGGATTTATCCCGGCCACAGACAGGGAATTTCACACCTGTACGCAACGCTGCGCAGCGCTGCGCTGAGCTTGGGCTGTGAGCTGTTTTGAAGTCTCAGCAAGCTTAGCTTTTGATTTGAGGCTGAGCAGAGCGCTCGGCGGGTGTTAATCTTCAGCCTTTGACACGGGCCCTGTGGGGTACGAAGCGTAGAGAATTGCAAAGTCAAGACCTATTGTTGAGTGCACCTTTCTCGACGCCTGTGCAACCTCCGAAGCGTTGTGGGTTGGGGTTTTTTTTTTCCCCCTAATGACTGTTTGTGTTCGTCCTTTGCTATTTCACTCGAGTTCTTGAACCTACTAAATTAAATCAAAGGGAAAATGGATAGTATCTTTGGGACTCCATAGAAACAGCACAGCTCCTCTGGGACAAAGATCACATAGCTCGGGGGATTATGCTGGAAAGAGTTTAAAAGAAACTCCGTTAGAAGTAGGAGGTATCAAAGATGACAAACTGATCCCCCCTCCCTCCTGCCCCCCAACTTTCCTACTCCATTCTGCAGATCCAAGTGATTTTGCCATTTCCAGTGAGGTTTGGAGGAGAAAACAAGCTTTGGCCTCAAGCAAATCCAAGTAAGCAGGTGTACCAGGCTGTTCCGTTCCCATGTGCTCCTGGGAGGGAGCTGGATCATTGCCCTTGCCCACAGGGCATCGCTGACGGGCTGTGTCATCTCTTGGGGACAACTCATCCAAGTGCATGGAGTTGGTGTTGATCAGTAATTCAAAGCTACGTCCAGCCAGCATTGAAGGCTTGGGGAAGTATCATAAATCATGTTGTTGTGACAGTAGTTGAGAGAAACCAAATGACAACTAACCGTAAATAGGTGGATTAATGAAAACTAACTGTAAATAGTCCCCAAATACCAAACCTAGACCTAGCAACAAGAAAGAAGCTGTGTGCTGGACACCTTTCTAGCTGGGCTGCAGGAGGAACACTTTGTCATGAGGGGCTTCTCATCTGTTCTCTCTGCAGGGCAAGCTGAGCTCAGCGTGATGATGTGGGTGGCTTCTCTTCAGAGATGGGTGTTCTCCTCTCCGTTTAGACAGACAACTTCAGGAGGGCTGCATGGAGGAAGAAATGGTAGAAGAAAGGCCTGGAGCTCTTGACACTGGGGTTTCTAAGTGTCTGTGATCACCAGCCCCTCCTTCTGCTAACTGGCAAACTCTACCCATCAGGACAAAAAGGACAGGGGTTGTCAAAGCTGAGCATTCCTGCTCAGGGCTGATGCACATTGGTAGGTAAATTTTCTGCAATGATGTTTTGGAGAACATTAGAAGTCTTCCTTCTCTTGGTCTGGTACCTTTAATCACCATTAGACTCGCAAGGGAAAAGAAGAAACAAATGTTACTTACTCTTTTTATTGTTTTCCACTTAGTCAACAGTCAATATTTTTGGAAGCCTTGGTGTACTGATTGCTATAATTGAGTAACCCCCGCAAAAGAGGAGCTGTCTCTTGCTTTTAGTCCAAACTGCTGGCCAACTCCAAGAAAAACCCAGCTAGAAAAAGAACAAAAAGAGCTAAAAAAAGTGCTGCGTGTGTAATTTATCCGAATGCCATTGCACGCTTGGGAAGGGCAGCAGGGAAACCAACATTCCTGTCTCCAGTGAGCATTCCACAGAAATTCATCGAGGAAAGTAAAAAACAAACCCAACCCCAACCAACTCACAAAACATTTCAAACAGCTTCCAAATGCTGAGATTTGCTCTGCAGAGCAGCAGCATTTGCTCACCTTCTCCACCAACTATTCCTCCATCTCATTACTCGAAGGTGCTAAGCAGCTTAGTTGTTCCTAAGCCAGATTCCTTTGCAAAGGTCTCTGCATGCTACAGAAACTGGGTTGTGTTGAAATGGGATCTCTAGCAGGAGGAGAGGGATGTCTGGCCTCCCTGGTCAGGACCAGATATGGAGGTAGACATCAAAGCCTAGATAGGCTGGTGTGCAAGGAACCAGAGCTGTCTCCCATCCAAAGGTGAATGCAGGTTTGGCAGCCCCTGCTGCAAGGGGGGCTGGGGACAAGAACTGGGCTGGGGCTGGGGATTGGGCTGAAGCCCATGCAGGAGCAACGTGTCCTGTAGGTCCTGCATCTGCAGTTGTGAAGCCGGCGTGATGTCAGCCTGACTTCTATTATTAAAGGTGGTGAGACCCCTCTGCTGAAGGTCCAGCATCTCAAGCTGTTGGCCACTGCAGCTGGTCTGCACTGAGGACTGTCACCTGTCCCAGTGAGATGGGTAACCCAGGTGCTGTTGCATGGGTCCTTCTGCCTTTCCCAAGTGGAGGCAGCAAAGCAATAGCATCACTGAAGCATCACAGTGACAGGTCACTACGGCTGCCCTGAACTCCTGATATCTCACCAGGGCTTGCCTCAGGAAACATCTCAAAGCCCTCATGAAATAAACCTACAGCAGGTGACTCATCAACAGAGACTTCAAAGGAAATTCAGTTCCTGAGAACTCTGTTGTTTTTCTTTTTCTTCCTTAATAAAGGTACTTTCCTTTTTTATTTATTAATTAATTGCCAACCTGAGCTATTGTTATACCCTGTCTAATGACTTTCCTTCTATTCTCATTCTTGTTTGCTCTGGTATGAAGAACTCATTCAAAGCGAGGACTTCAATGGGATCGTGTTACAGCATCACAAAGGAAGGAAAGCAGCTTGGAAATCCAGTGTCCCCAGTACCATGGGGTGAAAGCACAACCCCGGCTCGAGCAAGAAGAGTGAATTCAGTAGGGAGGGCATGGAGCCTGCGTGTGCCTCTACAGAAACCTGGCATAGCCAAAAGGATATTGTTTAACCAGTTTTCAAGTTGACTTAACTTGGGCAGTGAAACTTGTCTGGCCAGTTTGAGCCATTTTCACTTCCTTGTTCTTGTTTTCAGAGGATGTGGGAAATGTGCAGAAAAGATGCAGAAAAGATTCTGCAAGGGAAAGCTAAAATCCAGCAGTATCTCTTTTTTTCCAAGAAAAGAGGAAAATAACTCTAAATTTAGAATCATAGAATCTTAGAAAGGGTTGGATTGGAAGGGATCTTAAAGATCATCTCTTTCCAACCCCCCTGCCATGGCAGGGACACCTCCCACTGGAGCGGGGTGCCCAGAGCCTCATCCAGCCTGGGCTTGGACACCTCCAGGGATGGAGCATCCACAGCTTCCCTGGGCAACCCGTGCCAGTTTCACCACCCTCACAGTAAAGAATTTCTTCCTAATGTCCAATCTAAATCTACCCTGCTCTAGCTGAAAACCACTACCCCTTGTCCTATCACTTTGATTTACTTGATGGCAGAATGAAATTGGAAAAAAAAGACTGAAAGATCTATTAAAATGGAGGGATTATTATCACCACTGCAAAATCCCACCCCAGAGATGTTGCCTGGCAAAGGGGAGCCTGGTGAGCTGTTGATTTCCATCCTAAAAGAATATACAGCTTAAAAACTAGATGGGAATTCACCATCCGTTTTTGGTTATTAGTTCAAACTGTGTATATTAGGAATGACATTTTTTTCAGTTTTTTTTTTCTTTTCTTTTCCTTAAGAACTGCTTAGGAAGCTGTTTCCACATGCCAAGTGATGAGTCCTTCTGCCAGCCTCCCTCCCCAGCAGACAACTGTTTGGACACAGTGCCATGCTCCAACGGATTTATACGATCCAGGGCCCTGATGGGGGCATCTTAAAACTGTCTCTGGCTCCTTCCAACACAAACACATTTTTGAAGGCTGAATTCTCCAGCACATATCCCAGATACCAGGTATAAATCTCTATCTGGAGAAAAATCAGCACTCTCATTGCCCTGGTTTCCAGTCTCTGTATCAGACAAGCATTGTGTGTTTTGAAAGGAAAATCTCTGTTTAGAGAAGATCTGTTTCAGCAGCACCACGATCTCTGAAGTAGCAGAATTAGGTGTCTCTGATTTCTGCAGACTTCACTAAAGATCTACTTTTTTTTTTTTCAGGAAGTTTCTGCCTCTGAAAATTGGATTCTTTAAAGGTGTTTTAGTGGCCCAAACTGGCAGGACTCCAACTCACTGGCTGCTTTTGAACTTCTTGGCTAAGTGAAGCAGCAGCTGCTTGGTGGACACTGGAAAGAGAGATTTTGCTCTTGTACAGGTTTTGAGGCTGGCTGAGTCTCCTCCTTCTCAGATAATATTGAACCTGGATCAAGGATGATATTTTGACTGGTCTTTTAAAGGTGCCACACATACTGTAGGGTGATGTATCGTGTAATAAATACCCGTGGGCACTACAGGGGGGCACAGATGGTGTTGGCCAGCCCGGGACTACTTTTAGCAAGGAAGTTGGGCAAAGATTGCTGCTGTGTTCCTTGTAAAGGTACCCAGAAATAAAAACAGGTATAGCAGTAAGAAGGGACATCAATAAAACTTCTGGGGATGTGTCTTTAGCTGCAGGATGATGTACAGACACCAGCTGGCTCCTGGAGCCCAGTTTGGAGCAAGAGGAGAGCCTGGGAACAAAATGGAAAAGAATGGATGAGAAGTAGTGGTCTTTTTGCATCCTGGTATTTTTTTCAGGCAAAGAGGATCTCAAATAGGGTCTGGAGGAAAAGACACCAGAGGCATTGACCGCGACAGAGAGGGATAACCCAGAGGCACAACATCATCTGAAGAACCCATCTCCTCTCTCCTTACCAGAGCCTGCTCTGCTTTTCCTGCTTTCCTGACATAACCGAGGGTCGTTACCGAATCACTGGGAAATCCAAACCCCACAGCTGGCCGGGCCACCTGCGCCTGCAGCCCCCATCACCCGTCGTCCCCTCCCCAGGGACAGCATCCAGTTGTGGAGTGGGGCAGCGAGTGCTGGCANCTCTGGCAGCGGCCCGAGCCGTGGGGTCAGCCGGGGAGGCAAGGGGCCGCCCGGCCCCCAACACTCCGCCTGTTGTGGAGGGGGATTACTGGGGGAATTAGTGCCGGTGGATAGAGACGAACTCTCGGGCAACAACTGTGGGTGTCCTTTCCCTCAGCCCTTCCCAGGGAATCTGCCAGCCCGGCCCGTCTCGAATGCAGCCGCTGTGTGTCGGATCAGCACAGCTGTATGCGCGCCACTGCTAATCCGTCTGCACAACACGCCGTGCGCCAGCTGCCCGGACGAGGGGCCGGGGGGACCGGACGGTGCCAGGGTCTGTCATGGGACAGGCTACACCCCTCACCCCTCCCCGGCATCCTCTGACCCGCAGGAGGAACTCGGTCATCGATGGAGGTTTCTGGTCCCCACCCGCACAGTGCAGCGCGGCTTTGGTCCAGGAGGTGTGAGAGATTCCAGCTCTCCTCGCTCAGCCTCCTTCCCCTTGGACACCCCTGGCACGTTGTCTTGCATGGAACGGTTGCAGTCTCGAGTTGATCAATCCTCTACTCTCCTGTCAGGTCTGTGTTTGCAAAATAGAAGGTAGCGATGCTTCGTCATCCTCGCTGTCAGCCTGGATGCATCCCTTCAGTCCACGGCAGCATGGAATCATTTTGGTTGGAAGAGACCTTTAAGATCATTGAGTCCAACCGTTCACCCAGCACTGCCAATTCCATCACTAAACCGTGTCCCTCAGCACCTCATTTACATGTCTTTTAAATCCCTTCAGAGATGGGGACTCCACCACCTCCCTGAGCATCCCGTTTCACTGCTTAACACGTGTGGCTTCAGGCTCAAACACATAGGTACCAGTACTGAAATCCCTGTCACCCTTCCCAAAGTGCTTTGAGATCTTCTGAGAAAACAGTGCACTGCATATTTCCCCCGCCTCCTCCCTTTGCTGGGGTAATTAGTCCCTGTGAGTTAATTCCCAGCCATCGGGACCAGCAGATGGATTGCAGATCCGCATCGCCCGCACCGGATGAGGGTCCTGTCACAGCGCCGTGCTCTCGGCTCCAGAACACGCAGCATGTTTGCCTCTGATTAGGGTTGCTCTTGCTTTCCAGCTTTCTGTCACCACGCTATTGTTTTATAACTTGATACCTAATTTATTTTAATGGCAACAAATAATTTGGCAAGTGGTCTCCATCCTTGTTCTGGCAAAATTCTACTCTGAGATTGATAAAGCTGTTAAACTGGGGGGGGGTTGGTTTGTTGGTTTGGGATTGGGGATTTTTTTGCATAGAAATCTAAAGACATCAAGGAATTCTTTCAAAAGTTATTGTTGTCACCCCCGTCTTCCCTTCAGAGCTGTCAGTCAAAGGAGAAGCTGCTGTGCCAAAAATGTTTATTGAGACAGGGATGGGGAACACACGGAGCCAAGCTGGGCGGGGTGGGGAGCCTTCTGCATCCCTCTTCCCTCCCCTTGTAGCTGCGGTGATAAATTCATCCCTTTGCTTGCAGCTCACCAAAGAGCTGAGCTGCTCCCTGCCCGTGGCACCCTGTCCAGGAGGTTAATCCCTCCTCTCCAGGCAGGACCAGCTGCGATCCCTGTACTTAAAAGGCTGGTGCATCCTTGAGAGGGATTTCCAGGAGTCTTCCCAACTCAAGCAAAGTTACAGGGAGCTGCACAAGTTCAGCTGATGAGGTCTGGGTGGATCAAGTTGGAAGTCAGTGACCAATTATCATGGAATCATATCATAGAATGTAGAGGTTTGCTGGGCTTCAGGGAGTCACTTCTGGTCGTGCTTACAACGCCAGCTCCTGGTGGAACACTGGGAAAGGTCACCCAGGAGGTGGTAGAGGCCTCATCTCTGGAGACATTCAAGGTCAGGCTTGGTGAGGCTCTGAGCAACCTGATCTACATTGTCCTCTTTCTGTACCCAGGATCAAACTCTAACTAAAGCTTCTCGTCTGTCTGGTGTTGTGTTCTGCATATGGGTGTCCTCGTGTCAGAGCTGCAAGGAGGAGGCTGTTGCTCTGTGTGCACCAGGGACACCCCTTTGGCCTTGGTCCCGCTGACTCATCCCAGGGCACGGAAGCAACCACAGGATTAAATTCATCTCCCTACAAAGGACTAGTATTAAAATATACTGGAGGCAGCAGTAGCCTTTGGGGTCTCCATGGGTCAGACAAGACCAGAGCCCTGGAGGGGGCAGGAGTAGGGGTCTTCTCTCCTTCCTACGTGAGATATGGCTCTGACTTTATCCAGCCTGACCTCTGGGCTGTGCCAGTTTGTTCAGACTGCAGATAGGCTGATGGTCTACAGAGATTCCCTCTCCTGGAAAAACACACTCCTTCTTTCTTCTGGGGTCCTGGAGAAGCTCTAGTCCTATTTCGTATTCTGATAAGTAAAAACAAAGAGCCAAAGTGGAGCAAAACCAGATGCATTAATTAAACAAACACAAACTCTACGGTCCCTGCACGTCCCCAATGTGAAGTTGGCTCTGATTTATCAAGACACATTTGGCTTGCAAGGAATGAGGCCAAATGTCTCAACATCTACAGCTCTCTACTCACAGAAGCCCACAACACTTGACTTTTCTGTGCTGCTTCGTGACTGCCCACGAAACAACCCCTCCTTGTCCTCGCTGGTATGTGAGCCCACGGCCAGCGACCTGAGTGGGGGACGCAGATGGCACTGCCACCCAGCAGAAACCAGCTTCTCTGCAGAGAATAACGCCTCTGTAGCCTTTCTGTTCTGTAGCTCTAAAAATAAACCCACAAACAAATGAGAAGGGACACGCGAACTGAGGACCGCAGCGTGGAGAGCGGGAGCTGGGAGGGTGGGTGAAGAGGAGGCAGTGCCTGGAGATCTGGCTTTAGGATTCACAGTCTGTAGTTTAGGATTTGAAAAGGTATCACAGAATTGCTCAGGCTGGGAAAGACCTTCAAGATCACCGAGTCCAACCTTGGATATCCCCAGGGGGACACTTGAAGGGGATGATGCTAAGGGAAGGGTGAATTGCTGGCCAGTGATAATAGTCAATATTAAGCCAAGCTCCTGCTGAGGCCAAAAAGAGTTCACCCCTTTGTACCATTAAGGCTCCCAGTATATAAGAGGTTGCTGGGAGGGGGAGCAGCCCTCCCCTCCGTGCCCACTGGGGACAGGTCCAGACACGGTGGCTTGCACTGCAGCAAAGGAATTTTAAGTTGGAGAAATGATTCTAACCGGAAGGAGTTAAGCACTGGGAGAAACTGCCTGGGGTCAAAGTGGAGTCGTGCTGGAAGCTCGCTGAGACCAGGTTTGACCCACAGCTGCCAGGCACCACTTGAGAGCTGCTGCTCCAGCCCGGGGCGGGAGGATGGACTAGATGACCTCCACGGGTCCCTCCCAGCCTTGTTTTCCATCTTTCAATGACAACAGCATATGGTTTGTTGTGTGGTGCTGGTTACAAAGCTTCTTCATCCAGAGATGTGTCTATCTTTGTTGTTACTGGTATTAGGTGACCTCCGGCGTGTGGTTTCCTCCCCCCAGAGTTAACTCCCGTTGAAATCACTCATACCAGAGCAGACGTGCTCTGCTACGGTCCAGAATTCACTCACGCCCTGCAGCGCCTTAGTCCAGAGGCCTAAACTGTGCCTTATTTGTAAGCAACGTTCTAAAGTCTGGGATTTAGTGTGCGAGTGTTAAAATGAGCAGTGGAGAGTTTGGCTACCACTGAAATACCACAGCAAGCTGGAAAGCCACTTGCTCCATGGGCAGAGGCCAGGGTAGGGGCAGTCTTGTTTCTATGATTGAGAGGGGTAAATCCATCAGATAAATCAAGCTGTGGCTGTTTCTGGCTCAAACTGCCCCTACTACTGATGGTTAGAGAAACCCAGAGGCTACTTGAGCAGTAAAAAGATTGACTCCCACCTCCAAACCTTGCTGCATGAGACTAGTGATTGTTTCTGCTCAGAGCTGGGCTTCACATCTGCTGTCGAACTTCTTGTTGAGGCAAGAGTTTGGATTTAAATATGTACTGGTAATTGGGAAGGCTCAGATCATTACATACGTTTTGCATTTGACTTTCAGTGATTTCCGAGCCTGCTTACTCTCCCAAGCATGCCATAGTTGTGGTTTGTTCACAGGCAGAGCTAATCACTGCAGTTTCATATGGAAGGGAAGGCATCAGAATTCAATAATGAGTATTTGACAGAAGGAGAATAGCAGTAAGACAGAGATCATCAAAATACCATACACACCCCCAGCCGTTGATCCATTTCCTCCATTGCTCATCACTGCAATGTCTGCTGGGTGAGTGATTTCCTTTCTGGTTAAAGAAATGACCAGGTGACCCCCCCAAAAAACCCAAAACCCACCCCTTAATTGAATGGAAAAGGTTCCCAACAGAAAGAGCAATTTTTTTTCTTGCAAGTGCAGCCCTGAGTTGAGTTGTGCTGGTGGATGGTGCAGAGAAGCTGGCGTCTGAGAGAGCGTAAAAATATAAGCCATGTCTAATTGCAACTATTTCTCCTGCTTGGGCTTACAGCAAATTGAGATGTTTTCATGCAAAAGGTTCTGCTACCCCAATAAAGTCATGATTAGGCTGGATCTTCTTCAATTCGCCCCAAACTTAATTTGGGCTCTAGGTGGTTAATTAGGGGCTGTCAAGCCCGGGAAGGTTCCTGTAAAGGTGTTTTGAGCTGTAGCTGAGGTGGCTGCAAACCTCGAGGCCACCTGTTTGGTGTGGAGGGAGGTTGGGGATGTGCTGCTGTTCCCTGCAGGTCCTGCCCATGCTGGAGCTGCATTTCCCATGGGGATGCTGCAGATGCAGCCCCAGCTGGGATGTGGGTAAGGTTCTGGACTCAGGGTGAGGGAAGACAGCACAGTCCCAAGGTCAGGCGGGTGCGTAACCTTTCTGTCTGGCAAGCTGGAACGCGGGAAGATCCACCTCAACATGAGGAAAAAACTTCTTCCCTGTTCCAGTGACAGAGCCTGGCCCAGGCTGCCCAGACAGGTTGTGGAGTCTCCTGCTCTGGAGACTTTCCAGCCCCACCTGGCTCTGTTCCTGTGTGGGCTGCCCTGGGTGACCCTGCTCTGGCAGGGAGGTTGGACTCGATGATCTCCAGAGGTCCCTCCCAACCCCCACCATTCCCTGAGTCTATGATTCTGCACCAGTGGTCTTTTTTACATCTGCCTGTCCTGGAGGGCCCAGAGGAAGGACAGAAGGTGCCATCCCCCCCTTCTTCCCCCTTACCCTGCTTTGTGACCAGGGATTCCCACGCTGCTCCTCAATCCAGGGGTGAATTTGGAGTCCCCTGAACAATCATCAGGAAGGAAGACAACAAGGATTTCAAATGAAAATAGTTACACGTGGGGAGTCGCCGTGCCGAGACATAATTCACTTCAGACTGCCTGTCTTGCAGCTATTTGCCAATTCCTTCAGCATGTAATCTTCCCATTTCCTACAGGCAAACTCTTTTTGCACACTTATAATTAGGTGCGTTTTTTTCTCCTCTCTCTCACTAACCTCAGGCTCCAGGCTCGCAGCTTCTGAAAGGAGCTCATGTCTCATTAATTTATTTTTTTTTTCTCCAGTATTCCCCTGTTCTGCAGGGGAGAGGGGAGCTGGGGGAGGTGATTGCACAGGGAGTCGGAGGGGACCGTTTTGGCCACAGTGTCCCGGAGCAGTTTGGGAAAGAGGCGGGAGCCAAGAGAGCGGTTGGGGAGGGGCGGGGGCACATTGGGCTGGGGGGG
>VWZY01006939.1:66941-131023 GCA_013399075.1 Chloroceryle aenea
AGTGGGTAGGAGTGGGCGGCCGGGGGGTGGGAGAGAGCTTTGCCATGGGAACGGCGGTGTCTCGGGGAGGCTCTGGCTGTGCAGCTGAGGGCTTGACTTCAGCGAGCAAAAACCTCGAGCAGAGGCGGTTTCTCCTTTATTGCTTTGGGGATTTGACATGATTACATACATTAACTTGTGGCTTTTCTCTTGTAATTGCTGGTTACTTCCTATAAATGAGTATCTGTGGATATACACACTCACATGCATATATATATATACGTGCAGGCATTTATATCCTCACAGATATGCAGACAGGGATGTGTCTGTAGGTACAGGGCTATACATGATCTTATTGGACTTATCACACCTTAAACCAGGTCCCCTCAAAAGAAGCCCTGGGTGGTCTTGGGAATGGAATGATATTTATCTGCCTGTTTCTTATCTACTCGCTTTAGCATCTCAGCTCCAAGTTTGCAGGCCCTTGGGTAACAGATAAAGCCACGAGCGTTGTCTCCTGGGTGCCTGGGTGGAGAGAAGGGATGAAGGCTCAAACAATCCTCCTTTCCTGAGTAGAGGCAGCAGGAACTGGTGCCCGAGCTTCCCCAGGTTTGGATAGGAGGTGGTGTGGGATGCACGCCAGGTTACAAAGAATTGGGATTGTTCAAGATTTGAAGTGAATTGCCTCTGGTTTGTATCCAGAGAGCCTTTCTTGGGTTTCATAAAACACCCAGCGTAGGAAGCACGAGGGAAGTTGTGTGGTAGGTTATGGAGGAAGAGGACGGTGTTTAGGTGGTGGTTGTATATCTCACCTGGAAGGGGAAATTGAATCCTGGGTGTAGGGCTGGGGTCAGGAGATACCTGCTTGGCTTGCTGGAGGTCCCGAGGATGAGACACTGGCCCCTGATTTACATGGGAAGGGAAGAGGCCAGTTAAGCTCAGTCTTCTTTGCCCTACTCAGTGTTATGCAATTCAGAGGGGTATTTTGCACGAAGACAGACTGAAAAAGAATCTGAAAATATGATTATCTTCTCATTTCATTAAAGCTCATTGTCTGACAAATCCTGGAGATGGAGAGCAGAGGTGGAAGGAGAATTACTGGCTGCTTGTTCTAATTTGTTTGCACTGTTTTTATATTACATTAATCCCATTTTTCGGGGTCTACAGCTCATCCACAGGGGCAAGAAGGGATTTAGTTCTGACCCTTTTAGCATGATTTAGCTTCTGGTTTTGAGATTTTTTTTTTTTCTTTCTCCTTCTTATTTTTTATTTCCTCTGCAACAGTGGAAATTGGCCACAGCTAGAAACAGGATGTTGAGCAAAGCACTTATGTTCCTAGTGGTATTAAAATCCCTTGGATGCCTGGTGGATAGATCATTTCTCCATGCTCTGGGTTAAACAAACTCGCTGAATTAGGGTGCAGAAATGACTTCTTTCAGGTCAGAAGGGTGAGGACTTTGGAGCTCGCAGAGGATCACTGTGGATTTCCCCCAGCAAATTCCCTGCTAGTGCAGGAAACTTGACATTAGTGATGCTCTTGCACATTACAATGGTGGGTTTGTGCACTATAAGGTGCTGGGAGGCTTCCATGATAGCAACGACATGGGGAAAGGGTGCCCAGTGAACCTCCCTGGAGTAAATACCTCTTCTTTTCCTGAAATATGAAGGAACTGCTGTGGACGTTGAGTGTGGTCCATTGCAGCCTTGTGTTTCCAAAATATTTCTTCCAAAGTGTCCCTGTTGTCTCCAGCATGACAAAGAAAGGTCTTCTGAATGTCCCTTTCCTGGTTTTCCCTCAATCCTGGACCTGATGGTGCCTCTTAGCCCCATGAGTGCTCTGCTCAGGTCACCCTTCTACACCAAGCTCCATTTCCCCAGGAAACCTCAGTGACATGACACAACAACCTAACTGGAGCTGTTCAGGTCCATAGGGTGGTTTAACTGCTGCTGACAGTGTTGTACCTGGCCTTAGTGAAGAGATAAATCATCAAACAAAATATTTACCTGGCTGCAGCCACAGCCTTTGCCATTTGACTTGTGAGGAAGAAATTTATCAGCTAATTACAGCCGGGCTTGGAGCCTTTCAGAGAGCTTGCTGGGTCCCCCCCAGCCCCTGCTGTTAAGAAAAAAAAGTAGTAAAAAGGACAATTCAGGCTGGAGTTGAATGAAACCCCACAGATCTCCTGATTTCATCTGTGTCACCAGGTCTCTTGCTCCCTGTGCAGCAACAGACCCTTTGGGGACCGGCTGAGGTTGGTACCAGGGCACAGCTTGGCTCCAGCAAGGTTTTGATGGCCTCCAAGGGTTAGCCAGCAAAGTTTGCCTTGGGGAGCTATTGCCACAGAGCAGAACGTAGCAGCTCCTTCTGCTCATGGTCTTTTTTTGCAGGAAAAGCAGCAGTAAGCAGTGCTGGATTGGGGTCCCCGTGCCGTGGTACAGCTGCAAAGGGAACGGCTTCACAGCTGGAAGGAGCCATCATCCGAGGACCTGTAAAATGAAGCCCCGTGCAATGCAAGGCATGGTGTTTCTGGAGGGAGTTCGGGACAGGATTATGGTGACAGTGGCTTGGGTGATCCCAGGAAAACTCCTGGCTGCCACGCAGGAGAGCCCCACGGCTGCTTCGTGCTCTGCCGGAGGCAAGAGGAGCGCGCGGGTGAAACGCTGGGGTCCAGCAGGTAGTGAGCGAGAGGATTACAAACCTACCAAAGCTTTTTGCTGTTCCAAAGCCATTCTAACTTAAAGAAAGTGAATGCAGATTTCACAGCTGCCTCAAGGAAATGATTTCCAAGATGCCAGCTTTCGTTTGGGTGGTCTTTCCTCTGGTATCTCATCTTGCCCTGTCACTCTGCTTCACCCCGTTGAGCTGCAGCAGAAACCTGGGACTTTGCAGAACGTTTCTCAACTACAGAATGTGGGGGCTGGCTTGGTATCTTTTTTTTTTTTTCCTTTTTTTAAATTTATCTTATTGATACCAGTCTTGGAACGGGGACAATCCCGTCCTCCAGGAATCTCAGCTCAAAATCACAGCCTGTTTCCCAAGGAGCTTTTTAACCCTGGGAACTGAAGCAAATCACAGCCTTTGCAACCCACCCGCTTCTCAGCACGGTCCTGTCTGATAATCTCTGCTCAGCTGCACAGGACCCTGTGCAAGCAGCAGGACTGGCCCTTCCCTTCTGCTAAGACCAATATTGCCACCTGATAGCCCAACAATCTAACCATACTTAAAGAAAACATGACCAAAGGTATTTTAATGTCATTCCACAGGATGAATGATGCTTAAATAGGGCATCACATTTCAGTTGTCATGTCTCTAGCAGGACAGAAGGCTTTAAATACTTACACAGGGTTTGTAAGTGAGCTGGAGACAGACTTTTTATTAGGGCCTGTAGTCATAAGACAAAAGGTGATGGTTTTAGACTAAAAGAGGAGAGATTTGGATTGGAGAGAAGGAGAAATTGTTGGTGCTGAGGGTGGTGAGAGGCTGGCCCAGGCTGCCCCGAGAGGTGGTGGCTGCCCCATTCCTGTCCCCATTGCAGGGGAGGTGGCCGGGGCTCTGAGCACCCTGCTCTGGCTGCAGATGGCCCTGCTCCCTGCAGGGGGTTGCACCAGATGATCCTGAACAGTCCCTTCCAACCCAAAACCTGATTCCATGGTTGTATGATTTTGGAAGGGGGCAGCCATGAGCAACAGAAAGGACTGAAGATGTAAAAAAGCTCAGAAAGGAAAAAAGGAAAAGCCTGCTTTGAAGTGTGTGTACAAAGCATGGAAAGGAAACATTTCTTCCATGCTCTTGCAGACTTCCTATGTTCACTGGGGAGCTGCACACAAGCAAGGGGCTCTGGTGCCAGAGAGCAAAACGCAGCCCGGCGGGCGGCTGCCCCCACAGCCCAGCACATACTTAAACTCCTGAACCACCAATTTTCATGGCGTGGTGTAATCTATCCACCCCAGCCTTGCTAGGATGACAGGGAGAGACAGAATCATTTTCTCCAGTTCAACAAAACAGCAAAGTGCTGCTTACAGTAACACATTAGCACTTAAATCCCTTCATTCCTACAGAATGAAATGGATCCTGATAATTATTAATGGGCAATAAACTTCCAGACTGGAAAGGCAAAAGTCACCCGACCATGGACAGACCAGTACGTATAAATATGTCAGCCCACTGGAAAAATGCTGCTGAAATCCTATTACTTGGTATTTTCTGAGTCGCTGTCCTTGAACATTGATTTAAGGAATTCTGGTTTAGGGGAAAGCCTGATCTGCTCGTGTCAGGGAAGTTAAATTGTTCTGGGTATCAAAGGGTCAACAAAAAGTTGGGTTTTGGCTGCTGCTTCTTTATGGCACTTGAAATGTGCTGATTGAAACAGCGTTCTAAGAAGACTGACTGGAAGAGTCATTTTCAAGTAAAAAAATGGTGATTTTTCCAGCTTTCCATAATTTGTGGTGATAAATGAAACTGTTGAATTGGTTTCTTTTGTATTCTAAATAGCAGTTAAATTTTCTCCTAGTGTTTCTAAACACGCCCATTGAGAAGTTTCTTTACCATTTATTTAGTTGTTCCATCTTTGACCTCATTTTTAAAAATTATTTCAGGATTAAAAAAGAAAAAGAAAAACAAAACCAGAAACTAACAAAAAAACCCCACAAAACAAAAACAAACCCACAAGAAAACCCAAAAAAACCCAAACCCAACCAAAAAACCCCAACCCCCTAAACCCAAACCCAAAAAACCCCAAACCTCTTTAGAATACTGCAATTTCCAATAAATTGTAATCCTCATTTGGAGTCACTCTGGCTGATGACTGCGCATGGAACAAGCCCATGATGGGGCACAATGATCAAGCTCTACTCATGGGCTTGTTTTTGTGGGGTCTGGTCTGGAGTTGGGTCCCTAGGAGCTAATTCCTGTGCAGTGCAACCCACTCATCCCAGTGATTCCAGCATTCCCAGCAGTGAGACAGGTGGTCTTGGGCTAGGACTCTTCAGGGGTTGTTCAAGCAAATTAGAGGCCATCAGCAAACAGCTTGGTCAACGTTTCCATGATCAAGTGACTTTGTTCCAAGGTTTCTGATCTCTACCACTGCTGATATTTCAAGGTCAGGCCATTTCTTGAGTTCTGTTTAATTGCTGAAGAGCTCTCTTTGCAGCTGACACATTTCAGGCCACCAGCCTGCAGCAGGGAGGTGCCCTCACCAGCTGTTAGAGAGGGAGCTGGGAAGGACATTTACCAGAGCCCGGGCTCTCTGCCTTCCTAGAAAGGAAAAAGAGCTTTCTGGATAGATGCCAGTGAGGTACTCTCCTGCAGTTCTCCCTCAAGGGTGGCTGATGACCAAGCCTGACCCATTCTGCACTTAGCTGACAGATAGTTATGGACAGCAGAAAAGGCAGATGGCTGAGAAGGGAAAACCTTGTACAGCATGGGATTAGTGTCCTCTGGCCAGCTGGCTATTTGTGCATACTTTACTCAGACAACTTTGAAAAAGGGGATAATTTATGTGTTCAATGGACCAGAACTGACTCTGGGAGCCTTAAGGGTCTTCCATCATCCTAAGAATGAAATGGCTGATGCAGAGGTTAGAACTATTTGTCCAGAAACCTCTGCTGCCTTTTCTTCAGGCTGTAGCTGAAAATCTTGGGTAAATTTAACACCACTCAGGTCCTACCTTCCTCCCCACTCCTGACACATCCACCAAAGCCCCCTGCATAATTCTGCTTATCTGGACCAGTGAAAAAACCTTGCCATGTTATTCCTAGGAGAGCTGTTCTGGTGTTTCCCTTGCTTGCTTCCAAAAGACAAACCAGGTCTGAATTTTCCTAAGAAAACCTACTCTTGCAAGATACCCAGCTGACATCTTTAGGTTCTGGGTGGCTGAAAGGAGAGACAGAGAGGTGAACAAACACTTGGGTGTTCCTGCAAATCAACCTCCATCCAAACAGTGACCCAACCTGGTGAAAGCTGTCACTTCTGTAGTGCATTTAAAAAACCAAACCAAACCAAACCCGTGATTTTCTTGCATTGCAGCAATACCTCAGAGGAACCCCCCCAACCAAGCCCCAGGGAACTCTTACACTAAGCATTTACAATTCAGCTCCAACATAAGGCTAGATGTAGAAGAGACCAGCCCACGTAGGAGCCAGAGCAACCTCCTGGGGTGTGTGTTACAAGAGCCTTCCATCTTTGCCAATCCACAGAGGTCACGAGTTGTCACAGCCAGCAGCTGCAGAGCCTGTGCTCTTTGGTTCAAGCTGTTACAGCTTTTAACTGAGGAGTGGATTTACCAGGGAGGAGAAAAACGAGCTTTAGCTCCCCCATTAACTCTATCCTCTTGCTCCCTTGGCAGCTTGCACAGTCAGCTGCTGCCCACCAGCTCCACTGGTGAGAAGCCACAGTGGCAGGACTATGATTTTTCTGTCATTCTGTAGCACTTATGAGCCCCACCACGCTGGGTCCTGCATCTGCAGGGGCTGTCTGTGCTCTGGTATCATGCAAAGAGCAATAGTTTTCTGCAGGGCTGAGCTCTTCCCACCAGCCTCAGCATCAACACAGCTGAGTTCAGCTCTTGAAGGTGGCTCCTGAATCCTGCTGAACCAGTCCAGTTCCCATCAGTGTTGCTGGGTTTGTTGGCTTTGTCAGGCTAGAATCGTGCACAGTTTGATGCACACGATTTTTTTCTTGATACCGTGTGCTCTGAATTTCAGCTTTGGCATTCAAGCCTCTTGTCTCTGCTTCAACCTCCACCCCACAAACAGGCAAGGAAGTCAGTGCAGCACTAGCCTCTCTGCAAACAGCTGATGCTTCTATTCTTCTGTCACTCCTTCATTTACTCGGGTTCTCCATCAGCTTCCTTGAGGAATGCAGCCTGGAAGAGAGACACAAGGTGGGACAGAGGAAAAACCAGGATAAGAGCAGTGATGGGGGACCCTGAGGTCCTTTCCCCGGAGCCAGAGATAAATGCCTTTGGTCTTTGCTTCTGTTCTGTTTGCCTCTGGTCTTTGCCTCTGTTCTGTTCAGATTCCCTCACAGGAGCCTCCTGCCAGGCAGTTGTTATTGAGGTAGAGTGATGGGATGAAAACAGATTCCTTCTTGTCCCTGATATGTTCTCCTCCTCTTGTGTCTTCCTCACGAGGCTATAACCCAAACAGCCCCCCAAATAATTGTCCTGGCAATAGCATTTTCCAAGCAGACAGGTTGCCTGCACCTGACCTGTCCACTTGCAGCCTGCTCTGCAATGGCCACTTCTGGAGATGAAGGAATCCTGTCTTCCCATCTGGCAGCTCTGTGCTGAATTTCCATGTCCTGGCCGTGGCTCAGCTCTTCCATTGGCCTCCACTGTGGTTTCCCTGAAGCTGGAGCAGCTGCTGCTGCAGAGATGCTCCCACTTTGGCGATTTACCTCCTTGCTTTGCAGAACCAGGTGGTCCCTGGTCACTGGCTTATGCCTTCAACTCCATGACCCCATCAGCCTCCTCCACAACCTTCCTGGGTGCTCCTTGAGCCCCTTCTAGCTCCTGAAGTTTTTTGGACCGCTCATCTCCTTGGCTCTTTCTTGTGTCCTCTGAGCCATCCTTGGCTCTTCCCTGCAGTGGTTCCCTCCACCCTTCCCAGTGCCCTGCTCCTCTGGACACACTCGGGGCAGATCCATCTCCAATCCTTCTGACATCAGGATGAAGCAGAGGTAGCTCCCTCCAGCTGGCATCTCAAGTGTTAATGCAGCCCAGGAAAAGGGGACGATTTTTTTTTTTTTTTTTTTNGTGGTTTTTTTTTTTTTTTGAGAATCTTTTGTCCTTTTTTTTTTTTTTCTTGTTTTGGGGATTTTTTTTTTTGAGCTGTTAACTGACATCTGAATGGGAGATATGAATATAGAAATTATTCTTTGCTGAAAGCTGCAGAAAAGCCACAACCCTCAGATCAAACAAGTTTTTGTGCCACAGCAAAATTAAATCCTTGTGATTTCCATATTCTTCAGTCAACAGGCTGGCGCCCAAATCGTTGCCATAGCTACTTAAGTACAGGCTGTCAGGAGCAGGGGAGGGAGCGGGAGACACGCTGTCCGAGGGTTAAGTAGCTGTTTAATTATTCAACCCAATATCTGGCAAGCACTCCAGATTGACAAAGGGGGGTCTCCTGTGATCTCTGCCTGGATAGATCACTTTAACCCGTTCTCCTCCCTCCCCGGGAGCCTGCCACATTCCCTGATGAAAGGAAGAGGAAAGTGGATTTACTTCGCTTTGCTTTTCTTCTCCCCATCCCCTGTTCCTTATCTTCCTCTGCCAAACTTGCTGGAGGTTCCGTGCGAGTCAACGAACTCCCAGACTCGGTGATGTATGAAATGCACTAACCCACCTCTTTAGACACCTGTGACCAGCCTGTGCCTCAGTTTCCCCAGTTCCCAGAGTTCTGGGGGGTGGCGATGCTGCCTGGCAGGATCCTTTTGCTGCAGAGCCCCCAACATGGGGACGTGTTGGCCCTTCCCAGGCTGCCCAGTTTGGCACGTGCTGTGGTTTGAGCATGGTCCTGGGTATTTGTCAGCTGAAGGCACCCGGGGAGCTTGGCAGGAGGGTTGCTGCAGAAGTGCAAGGTACAGCTGAGAAGTGCAACTGCAGAGCGCTGGCTGGGCAGGGGAGGAGGATGTTGGCTGCCTTCAGAACCTCCCCGTGATGTTTTTTCTCAGCTATGCATGTATGGCATGTTGGGAACATAGGCTGTTGGGTTTTTTTTGTGGGGTTTTTTTTTGTCTAATGGAGCAAAACAATGAAAATACTTGGAAAAAACCCAACTATGCTGGTCAAGCCTCCTTCATTAAGGAGAGCTGTGTTTTCAGATGCCTTTCTCTCTTTTCAGCTCTCCCTCACTATTTAACTCAAGAGAAACCTGGGCTCTGTCTCATACAAACTTGAGAGCTTTTTTCTTTCTGGAAATCATATTAAAATCATTGCCTGGCCCAGCTCCTTTGCCAAGCTGACTATTGTGCTGTCCTATGATCCGAAAACATTGGGGGTAAGGTAAGGTAATAGTGCAAAATCCACCCCTTAGTCATTGCTGGACATGAAAAACTGCTTTGGTTATCAAAGAAATATGTTGAAAGTGGACACTGATAGCCCCTGGGGGTCCAGCTACCTGGCTGGTGCCAACAAAAAGAGACAGATTAATGAGGTCTATGGCCAGTTGCTTCTGTACTCTTTTCTTAACCTTTATTTTCCAGAGACTTCCAGACAGATAAAGGACAACGCCTGGTTAATCATTTATCCATCTGCATATCCAGCTTCTCTTTTCATATTCTTCCCTGGTCTCAGAGGAAAAATTAACTTATTTATTTTCTGGTTTCTCCCCCACAATCCTACGGAAGCAATTTTGGTCACAATAGGAAGTCATGTCCCGTTCAATTCTGTTAAGAAAGAAAAGAAAAGAAAAGAAAAGAAAAGAAAAGAAAAGAAAAGAAAAGAAAAGAAAAGAGAAAAGAATGGGAAGCATGCTAGAGCGATGGGAAAGCTCTGCTGGGGAGAGGGTTCTCCAGCCCTCCCTGGCCTGCCTTGAAATGTTTTCTGCTCCAGAATATTTTTAGCTACTGATTTCCTTGCTGATCTGCTTGAGGTTCATGTTGCATTGCTGAAAAGCTCACTTGCTCCAGTGAAGACCTCCAAGCTAGAGAGCTTCTGACCGCAGATTTTCATCTGGATGGTTTTGTGTTGTCACAGGCCAAATAGCGAAGCCTTTTCGCAGCCCAAAGTCCCATCGGATGGCTGGCCTGACTCATCTCTGAGCACTTTCTCCAGAGCCCCTTGCTCTGTCAGATGCTCACCACCATCCCTGCTTCACCACGGGATGCTCTGGCTTCCCAGCAATGGGCTGTCTCCAGATTTGCCTGAAACCTCCAACTTTCACCCTTCGGGCACTTCCTTCACAGCCACACATGGTGCGAGACCCACGTGGGGAGGACAGAGATGCACGTTTGGCTCTTTGGACCAGCATAACTGCTCAGAGCACAGTGGGGTACCTGCATCTCTCCTGCTCACCTCTGTGAGCTCATGCATCAGTTTCCCTCTCTTCACACTGCAGTGGTTTCTTATTGCCTTCCTTTTGTTTGTTCTTGAAATTGTATTTTGTAAATAATCTTGGTCACAAAGCTGTGTGGCCTTGCAACATTCCACACATAATATATCCTTCCTCTCTGTTTTCCTAAAAACCCATGGCCCAGAGTGATCATGAACCATTCCAAGAAGAAATGCCAAGAATTTCCTAGTAAATGCCTTGGCTCTTAATGTCTTGGGGTTTTGTTTTTCTATAAGTAATGAAAATGAAGCATCATTTCAAGTCTTTATTGAGTCTACTACTCTGGGTTGGATTTCACTGCCTTCTTGTTTCTTGGGAAGGCTGACCAAGAGCTCTCTAATTTCAGTCCACAAGCCACCTTGGCCTTCTGTGTCGGGAAGAGTAAGATATTGGATACTCCTGCAGTAAAATCCCATTCACCTGATGCTCTCGGTGGACATCAGGAATAGAGCATCCAGAGGAAGGGGCAACGAACTGCTCTCCTGGGCCATACTGGGATATTTCCCCAGTAACGGGGCACTTCTTTGGTTAGAGTGTGGTTCAATGGCCAGGATGGGCCAGCTGGGTGCAGACAGCACTTATGCATCCTCTCCAAGGGGCTTCTTACACCCACTTGTCCACTCTGTCACTTGAGTTTGGGGTTTTTTTTGGTGGTGGCTTCTCTTTCATAAGTATTTTTCAACCTGATTTATTTGGCTTCAGCTGACCTGTCGCAACTTCACATTTACCTGCTTCATTTGGCCTCATTTCAGGTTTAAATAAAAAGGGATTTTCATTCTGGCTGTTGGTGTGAGGAAAGGTGATGGGGCTGTGGTGAATGTTTGCTGCTGGCAGGTCCATGTCCCTCCTGTGTATCAGCGAAGACTGAGCTGCAGAGCTGGCACCAGGCTCCTCTGTTTTCCATTGCCAAAACAAATGACGCTGGCTTTTGGGTGCTTTGATTTACTGCAGCCTCTACTCAGAGCCATGAAAAGCCTCAGCTGCAGAGGTTGGGCAAAACTATTATTGGTCGGGAATTGGTCCATTGCAGTGTTTTCCTGAGCACCAAATTTGCTGGTAGCATCAGTCCCTGCACTGGCTCCAGCCCCAGCTCCAATGCCCACTCAGTTTTCTACACCAGAAGCCTGATGGGCACTTTGGCAGCATTTAAAGCCTTCCCAAGGTGAATGGGAGATTCCTGGCAGCATAACAACAGCCTGGAAGGTAACGAGCACCCTAATGGCTTCTTCTGCTGCCCCTAGTCAGCTGATGGGACCTCTGAGAAGGACAAGAGCTCACCTCTGTGTCAATGTCCCTTTGTGGCTTGCCAGCTCCCTGCCTGGAAGGGCGGGCTTTGTTTTTTTCCTGTGCCACATCAGGCTGTGAAGGCACCTCAGCCAACACCGCTCAAACCTTCAGGTTGGAAAAACCAGCATCACTTAAATCAAGAGGGGGGCAAAAAGATTTCAGAGGGGAAGCCAAACTATCAGGCCTGTGAGCACGACAGCACGGGGGCTGTGTTGAGATTAATTTGCTTAATTGTTGCACGCTGTTAGCAACAGTTGCCATGTTTACCGGTGGAGTCAGTAATGCTTGTTAAAACTCCTAATTCAAAGGGACCTCGAGTAATAAAAACCAGCCTTGGAATGGTCTTTCACATCAGCTACTGTTGCTTTGCTACAGCAAACAGAGCACTTCTCCACCAGCACTCTCCTCTTTGGGGCAAATCCACCCTTTAGGGCACTTCACCTTCTGAAAAATGTGACTCTTTGATGCTCTTTGTGGATGGAGTGCGTGGAGGCAATAGGAAATCCTCCCCCCTGCCCATTGCCTTGGCAATGCAGGACTGGGGGTCTCCCACCCCACGTGGTGGAAGGGCCAGAGGCACTGCCAGGTTATCCCTGTGGGAGTCTCTGCAAAATCAGTGGGAGGGTTTCTCCAGCTCCAGAAGAACATTGGTTGTGCCTTAGTATCCTCTCAGATCTTCCTTCCTCTCCAGAAGGATCCCACATTCATTTGATGAATATCCGTAGGGAGAGCCCTTTCTAGTGTATGTGTTCAAAATGCAAATAGAGAAGCCAACTGTTTGGTGACATCTCTAAATTTATCACCACCCCTCTTCCCATGGATGGGGTCAGTGAAGATGGACCAATCCTGCTGGTCTGCCGTGACACACCAACAAGAGATGCTGATGGCAGCTGAGGACAGGAGCGTGGGTGCTCTTTCTATTCTGATTTGGTGAGTTCTTCCTCCTGTGCTGTCTTGATGTGTAGGTGGGAATGAGATAGAAGTCATAGAAACCATTGTAGAACCATAAAATAGTTTGGGTTGGAAGGAACCTCAGAGATCATCTCATTCCAGCTCGGGTGTGGACATTATTTCTTGGCCGAATGGCACTTGTTTGTGCTGGGCCAGCTGGGATCTGAGGACTGATTTTCAGTTGAGGAAACCACTTCTTGTACTGGACTGTCAGGGAGTCAGGAGCTACGTTAATACCCCCCCCCCAGACCTCATAAAACCAGAGGGATGCTGCCAAAGGAAAAGGACCAAGCTTTACGGCCACGAGAAGAGTGGAGGAGGAATCAAAGCTTATGAGGCAATTTTGTGTGAATAAGGTCAGAACATTTTGTTTTGGCTGCACGAGTGAGACTTTCACAATGGGACACAATGTTGAAAGCTTTTGACTATTTTTTCAGTAAAGGAGGTAAATCCCAGAATCCAACTGCTCTGTGATTCCCAGCTGAGCCAAGGTCTGAGTGAAATGACACAGTCTCCTGAGATGTGGGTGCAGTCAAACCATCATTCCCAGTTCAGCATGGCTAGAAGGGGTACTGATTCTGCTCTCACAGAAGATTGGATTCTCTGCCCTTAAAGGCCACTCCATTGTCCTCTTATTAGAAATGTTTGAGGTGCACAGTCATGTGTAGCCTCCTAATGCATCTGAAAGCCCTACTCTACCTTCAGTGAGGAATAAACACCCACAGCCCCTCTGAAGAAGATGAAAATGAACCTAAAATTCAGGACACACAAATCCCAAACACTTAATTCTCTGGAGGGAAGGACTTCACTCACCCTTGTACCATGGCAGGGGACTAATGGAAGAAGTGAATCCACCTCTTTACACAGCAGTCTGACAATTTCAGGAGGGAAAAATAAGCTCATGAGGACTGACTGCCAGTTTCTGTGCCACCTTCCCTCTCACTGCTCATGGCCATGGGAATGGTCACGCTGAAAGCACTGGCCAGATGAGCCAGGGTGAAGAAGCAAGAAATCTGCAGCAGACCTTCTCCAGCACCCACCAGCTTTCTGCTGAGAGGGGGGGTGAGCAGAGGAAGGAGCTTCACACCCAGCCCCACAGCTCCTCCCCATGCCTGGCTTGGCCCAGCTCCAGCCAGAGACAGAGGAGAGGGGACAATCTGACACCTTATTATTACTCATCGTGGTGGCTTTTTCTCACGCAGAGATTTAGCATCACTCTCCCCACGAAGTGCTCTCTTAAACGCACTGTAGTTCCTGCACTGCCTCCTGCGGCTTCAGTTTGAAGTGGTGGGGTGACAGGGAGGTTGAGACTTCCCAGGAGGGAGTTTGGGTCAGAGCCTCAGCCAGCACAAGTCCTCCTGGCTGTTGGGATTTCAACATCCCTCCCATTTCAGGACCAAAGTTGGCAAGGGGCTTTTGAAGTGCAGATGTCTCAGAACAGCAGTGATGTGCAGAAGTCTGTTTAAATGATAGGAATAAAAGGAAAACAACTTGAGGAAATTTATGTAACCCATCCCTAATCACAGCCAGGAAATCAACTCTGCTAGAGAGGGGCTAATGTGGGGCTCGGGCTCGGAACAGAAGAAACGTAGAAGGAATCAATTTTTGCCATGTTATGGTGAGCCTCACACTGACAGACACAGGCCAGCTGCCAGTGTCACTGTGGAAGGCATTCCCTGACCAAACTGCTCTGCACTTTGGGGCCAAGATCCACTGGTGGGACACCTGCAACTTCAGGGATTTTCCCATCCTGCTGGAGATGAGAAGTAAATTCAAAGGGCATGAGTGGCACAGTCTAGTTAGGCAAAGGATGTCCTGGATGTGATCATGCTTGTGGATGTGGCCACTGGGAAATCTGCTGGAGGAACATAGTGGCTGCTCTCTCTTGGTGGCATCTCGTTTGGTGACAATGCTGAGCTGTAGTTCTGGCTCTGGAACTGCCAGCTTCTAGCTCCTGTGCTCTTCAGCACTGTTATGCTTCTGCATCCTCTCATGCAAGAGCAACGTCAGCAAATGTAGGCAGCTTGACTCATTGACTCCCTTCTATTGAGTCTTCTCTTTAGTTATTCCTCCTCCTGATCTTCTGAAAAGCAGGACAGCCCATCCAGGGTGGCCAACTCTGGCTAACCCAGAGGACTGTGTTTCTGAGATCCCACTGTGAAAGTTCAGAGTGATGTCAGCAACATGGCAAGGTAGCCAAATACTTCAGGAAACCTGAAACATTCCAGCATGGTTCAGAAAACCGAGCTGGTTAAAAAGTCTCCAAAATACTCTGCGGTGTCAGAGCACCAGCAGCAAGCTTGTTCTGAAAACAGGGATCTAGTTCCAATATCTTCTATATGGTGAGATGCACTCATGCATATATAAATGTTGAGATCAGCACCGGATGGTGTTTTTTATTTAGTTTCACGCTTTGTTAACTTCTCTAAATTACGTGGAACGCTCTTTTTTTTTTTAATACCCAAACTTCTGCCTGTTCCCAATTACCAAAAAGAAAAATAAAAAGAAATTTTAAAAAAAAGGAAAAGACAGACAGAATCAAGCCTGTGGAACAAGCTGGCACCACAACGAAGCGGTCATCAACTCCACAATGCATGAAACATCAGAGGCCAGTTGGAGGCTGGGAAGATGGAGGAGTTAAGGCACGTGGTTGCAGGCAGCAGAGGAAGACTCTGACAAAGATAGAAAGAGGTCTTGAGTATTTTAAAAACCCTGAAGGAAATGTCAGAGATATTTTGATGGTAATCATCCCTGCCTTCTGGTTTGGGTACTTGGAAGATTTATATTGCCTTGGAAAAACAAAAAAGCAAAATCTGCGCTGTTGGGTTTGGTGTTGGTTGGGTTTGGGGTTTTTTTTTTGCAGTTTGCTAAATCTCAATAGATACAAACCAAAGCTTTGGACTCTGGCAGTGTCTTACCTTCCACAGGACAACTGCAGCTCACACGAACCTTGATCGGCTCAGGACACGCGGTTTGCTCTGCTTTTGTGTCTCTCTCCAGCTTTTTAACACGACAATTGAAGATGGTTTTTATTCAATTATTGCATTAGTGGGAGTCTGAAGCAGGCTCATGATCGCCAGGGTTATTGCTGTATGAGTTAATGTTCACACCCCTTTTGGGTGTCCCAGAGGAGCACTGCAGGCTTACGGCCAAATTTTATTTTGACTTGGATCCCAGTGTGCAAGCCAACTGTTTCTGCATTTCATTTCTGTCATATCCTGTACATTAAAACACCATTAATTCAAACCTTTTGTTTCTAAGAACAACTGTGCTGTAAAACAGCAATAAAAAACTGCCAAAGTTCTCTTAAACCAGTGTAATACCGTGTTCATTCACGCAAACTGGGATGTAAAATTAAAAAATATATATTTTTTTTTGGTCAAAAACACACTACAAATAATATTTTTTCCCCTCCTCAGCTTTCCAGTGAGATGGGGGGGTGGGGAGGGACAGAGGAGCCAAAGAGCAGGTTTGTGCCCACAACCATGGGATTACACAGCAGCTTCCCCAACCCCATTTTAACCATTAAATAAAGAACATTCAGTTAAAAGTTTTTCATGTGCTGTTGTGAAATGCATTAACCTCAGGCCTGTGATGTAAGTTGCTCTGTACTACTTGTCTTGGCTTTTTGCTGGTAACATGAGAGTCCACTCCAGCTTTATTCTTACCTAATTGCTCGGTGATTCAGCGAAGCCTCCCAGCAGAGAGGAGGGCTGGACCGGCCGAGCTCCCACCATATGCTTGCTGCATGGTGAGCACCAAGGAGACACCTTCAGAGGCACGTTCCCTGGTCTGACCACAGCTAGGAGCCAGGAATCAGAACTCCAGTCATGAGCCCAACAGCTTCCCCATCTCCACGTGGATCCCGTTACTTTTATCTGGCACCGTGCTTGTTGCAGGGTTTAATTACCTCATGCCTGAGAGGAGGAAAAGGCAGCGAAGAGGGTTTGCTGGAAACATGTGAGCTGAGCAGGGATTTGTACCAGATTTACTCCAAACATCTCCTTTTTCCTGCAAACACCCCAGGACCTGGCCACACGCAGCACCTGCCGTGAGCCGGAAGGGCAGCAAAGACCTCCCGGACCTTGTGTTCCAGGGGCTGGGTGGGCACGGCCACATCCCCACCCAAGGCAAGAGCTGGGAAAAGCAGTGCCAGAAGCCAGCTGTGTCCCTTGTCACAGAGGTGGTGTTGCCAGCTTGGCACGTGGCACTCATCCTTCTCCAGAACAGCAGCCCTGCTCTTCGAACCCTCCTCCTGACTTTCTCCTGCAGAAGTCTCAGCTCTTAAATCTGTGGTCAAGCCAGCAGGGAGTTCCAAAGAGCATGATCTGCCTTCCTGCTCCACCCAAGTGGGATCTGCTCCCTTGGCTTCCCAAGGCTCTGGATGAGTTGAATTCATAACTGCTTTCCTCTCTTCACAGAGCACTGGGGATGATGTTGACGATTATTACAGCCAAGTGTCGGGATGCAGGCACCTTTAGGCACGTGGTGGGGTTCCTTGCTCCCACGTGCAGGGGCTGAGTGCTGGGCTGGGCTCTTAAACCAGAGCAGCTGAGCCATGTGCTGTCCCACGGGAGTGTCCCATCCCTTGAACAACAGCCCATCCCAGGTAGAACAGTCCCAGAGCTTTTCAGGTGCAGCAGTGGTTGCCCTCAGCTTTGGTATGTGGGCAAGTGTTTCTTGCATGTGCCTTATTTCTCCTGAGCTGAGGGCTTTTGGCATCCTGAATGGAATGTTTCGGAAACAAGGAGAAGTTAGAAACTGGGAGGAATTAGGAAGCTGGGTCCTACAATGGTTCAGGGAGGGTGTCTTTGGTGCCAGACACCCAGAAGCCACAGTGGCCGCAGAAACTGCTCCAAGCCTCTCTCCAGGCTGGCCTTCAAGGTGCCTTCAGCTAAGTTCAGACCCTCTAACAAAAGCCATCGAGACTGCATGACTCAGCTGGTGCCCCCGGGTCAGCCAAGGAGGAGCTGGACCGCCCTTGCAAACAGGTTGGGTTCCTTCATCACACACTCTCCGTCTTTCCTTCCGGGGCTGATCAGGGAATATTTTCAGTGGAACTTAAACCACTGTAAATCCAAGCCCCATGTTGCTCAAAGTCAGCTCAGAGAGGAAGAAAGGGAAAAAAAAATTAAAAAAAATAAATCCAATACCACCAGGAGAGAGGGAAAGATCTTTTCCCAGGCCACAAATTCTGGAGATACCAGACGAATTTATGAACTGGTGGTTAAACCGATGCTCATGGAGTCCAAGATACACCATGGAACAGGCTTAAACGTATAAATAAGCTACGTTTTGGGTAGGATATTTTGCCCCCATTTGCTGCAGCGTTGTCTCTAAAATTTCCCAAATCACATCCTGATCCTTCTCTCTCCGCTCCCTGGCTTAAAAGCCTTGCTTTGGCTCTTGCTGCAAGGAATAATATAATGGAGAAGGGGAGGGGAAAAAGAATCCCCGTCAGCTGCTAAACATATAAACCTGCAGATTTATTTAGTAGTAATAATCCCTGAAGGAGAAACATATTCAATACTTCATCATCTGAGAAACTGCCCACATCTGTTCGGAGACAGCAACAGGCGGTGGGGAGCATGTGCCAGCAGCAGCTCGGAGGCAACCTGTTGCTGCTGCCCTCCCTCCTGCAGCCCCCATCCCACTTCTGTACCTTCTCAACTTGCCTGTACCCTCAGAGATGGTTCTAGACATTTCTTCTCTTCCTGGGAAAGCCCTTTGCTTGGGTGCAAACTCTCCTCAGCCGTTGGTGGGGAAATAGCCCAGGACAGCCTGGAATGGTGAGGAGCTCTCGAAGAAACCCTTGGACTGCTGAACATCCTCCTTGGGGACTCGACGGCCAACGCCGTGTCGGGCTCATTGCAGAGTTGGTTGCAGCTCACTGGGCTGTTGGATGTGTGTATTAAAAATGTCATCTGTCACCCCTTGCACTTGGCCAGCGACGTGGGAGTGTCGGGGAGGCAGGAGCGCTTGGCTCCTCTGCTTTGGGGGGAAGTGACCTTTTCTTGGGCATGAGCCACTTCTAAATTTCAAGCAGGGATGTGAACACAGACAGATGATCATCTGGTGAGCATGAAGAGCATGGGCTGCAGGACACGGCTGCTGGGAGGAGGATGGGGGCTAGTAGCCAGGGTGGTTCTCTGGAGTCAGCGTTAATGAGAGCCCAGGAGAAATTAAGGAGTGACAAGGCCAGTGCATGGCTTGCAGACCGGGAAGTTCATCTCTCCGCTCCGTCTCCAGGAGCTGCAGATGGGGCTATGGGTCCAGATGACAATATCCTAGGCTGCTCCACCCCATGGGCTGCCCTCCCAGACTCCGTCCTTCCCAGCTCCCTGTTCCATGTCCATGAGCTGCAGCAAAACTTCTCTGGAGCTCAGGAACTGCTGCTTCAACTCTGCTGCTTGGGAGGCTGAGGAGAAGCAAGTGCTGCTTGTTGGCTTCTGAGGAGCTGGACCCAGAGCCATGAAAGCATCCAGTCTGTAGTTCACTTTCCAGAACTTTGGTTCCAGATACCCTGAGATGTTATCAGCAGCTAGGGCCACGTCCACCCCATACATGTTATCCCGCAGAGCTGAGTTAGACTATTTCCAATGCGTCATTCACAGTGATTTTGTTCCATTTAAACTTTTAATTTCTTCATTAACACAAGCACAGAAACAGTTTTGAATTGCTCAAAGCCCAGTTGCATTCAAGCTGAGTTCCTTTTGGCTTGCAAACTGATTTTGTTTTCATTGGAAAAATGGATCCTGTTTATTTAATTTTTCCTCACACAAAACAAAATACGTGGGTGGAGGAAATGGGACAGATTGGAAAATACTTTGACTGATAAAAAACAATCAGTTCAACATTAGAAGCTTTTATATCTGCAACGGAAGCCATAAGAAAGTCATTATTAAATAGTTGCTGCAGATATCTGCAACTCCAAGCATAGGTGGGAACGATGAAAAATAGCTGATGTTCTGTGCTAGCTGCTGGAAGGTTGAGGCTACAGATTATACCAACTGGATTTTACTAGACACTGGGAGATACTAGATGGGGAAACTACAGGTTGATTAAATGACCGTGTTGATAGACACCCTAGGGTTGATGGGAAACCACTCTTCACCAACTGCAGAAACCTTCACCATAAAAAACCCAACAAATCCTGTTATATTTGCTGGTTACCAAACGTCAGACAAAAAGGAATTTTCATTTTCAGATTTAAAAAAAAAGAAAAGACTTCTTGCCCCATATAAAAATTTTCAGTTGAAAAAAAATTAAAAATCAAGGGACTTTTTATTTTAAAAATTCAGAGGTTTTGATGGAAGTGCAGAAGAAAAAAGTCAGGTTTTAGCCATAAGCATTTTCTTCTTAAAAAAAGCCACTCTGCTCTTTCTATACAAATTGGTGTAGTCATACCTGTTGCAAGTTGGGCAGTGATACTTTCAGCAGAGCATTGCTGGATAAAACATTGTCCTTTTTATAAAGAGATGATGCTGAGGGTGCTGAGGAACTTGCAGGATCATTTGGGCCCGTGCACCAGGGAGGAGGGATGAGAAGTTTGGAGCTCAGAGTCCTCAAGGTGCTGCTAGTGGGAGAGGAACTGTTAACTCCAGGTGTCATCACGTCATGTCCCATCTGATGTCCTGCCACAGGCCGTGAAATGGTGGCCTGAGATCTGATCCCTTGCTGTCCAAGAGGCTGCACCTTATGGATGGCTTCTGCTCTAAGTCTAGGGCTCCACCATGGTGTCTGAGAGCATCTCCTGGCCAGAAAAGCTTTGCACGGGGTGGGATTTGCTCTGTGGTGCCAGCAGCAATCCCCCAGTGAGGGCCTCATCGGGGAAGGCTTTGGGAGCTTCAGCTTGGGAAGAGAGCTTGATTCCTCACCTCCAAGCTGGGATGAGTTCACTCTTCCTAACGACTTACCCACATCTCAGGTTCAGGGAATTCTTGTGTGAGTCATAGTCTGCTGAAGCGTTTTTTCTCTCTCCCCAGATACTAATATTTTGAACAAGTCTCACTCTTTATTATCATGGAGATAGAAGGGAAATATCCCACAAGGACACGGGTAGGTCTGAACTGCATGTCAGAAAGTTTGCTGTTAAGATTACATGTGATGTGTGACCAGACTGTTTGGATCTGTGGTCGGGCCCCAGAAGATGTGTGTGGTAACTGACCACATCCTCTCCGGAAGAGGAATGTTTGAGTTCATTGTGTTGGTGAAGTGCTGTGGTTTGATCATGGAGCAGCTTCACTGGAGGTGGGAGCAGGGAAAGGGGCTACCGGGGCCGAGCTCCACCCCGCACACCCAGCCACGGAGAGCAGCTCATTTGTCCAGGACGCACCGGACTCGCCGTATGGTGGATGCATCATATTTCTGTCTGCGACTTCCTGCATGAACAAACGAGAGCCAAGAGCAACTGCTCCCACACCCCCTGGGGTGGTCCTAGCTGGAGCCGAGGCTGCAGATGTGCTCGTGCGTCCCCATCACCCTCCTCTCCCAGGTGGCAGAGCACCATGGTTTGGAGGCTGCTTAGCCATGGGTCCAGTTTCTTCAGGCATGCATCATGAGCAGTTACTGATTTGGTTTTTATCATTCCTTCATCAGATATTTCTCTGGTGGCCTCTCACTTAGCTGCCAGGGCAGGTGTTGGTACCTGCTGGGAGTGCTCACACTGTTCAAGTCAGGTTATGGGTGGAATGTGACCGAGGCTTCAGTATCAGCTGGCCAGATGGATCCTCCCATGCACCAAATTGCATCAACCTAGACATCTAAACAACCTGAAGAGAGCAAGAGGCACTGCTAGAGGTCCTTCCTGGCAGGAAGCCTGGGTTTGGCTCATGGAAGATTTCTGGAAGACTTTGCAGAATTGGTTTGGTGACCAGACATGGCTGGGGCAGTTCCTTGGACAATGTCAATCTCTGGCCAGCAGTGCTGAAGCTTTTATCTGTGGTGTATACATAGTAATGGCTTCTTGCTCATTTTCTGCAGTCTTCTCCAGTCACCCTGAGCACGCATTGTGGATGGTGCAAGCTGGTTGCAATCACAAAAACACATCCTGTATCTGAGCAGCTCCCCCTGAACTTTCCCCATACTTCACAAATTAATTCTGGTTTGATGGGACACATCTAGCACTCTTTCTTCTGCAGAAACTTGCTTCTCCCTGCTTCATTGTCGGGTCTTCAAACTGCACGTTCTTGGGGCAGCATGGGCTTGTGTTGCACGAGTCATGTTTGCCTGGGAATTAGTTCAGTGCTGCTGTTAACAATGGTGGTAATAACAGTGTCTGCTCCAGCAGCAGCAGGAGCTGCTCAGCTGCCATAGTAAGGCAAGTAGAGCCAGGAGGATGCCTTGTTGTTGTCCTTATTCCTCCCCAGTTTGGCTGGGTTACGGCTGGAATCGTGCCACGCAGGTACACCCATGGACCTCACTTTGGAGGTGCCACCTTCCATGTCTCCCTGTGACTCAACATTTTGATTCCTGCACACACTGTGGTGTTCTGCATTCAGCCACGTAAAACCCTCCCTGGTTTCAGTTTCCTGTAGATTTATGAGGTTGCTCAGGTTTTGTTGTTGGCTCGCTCTTTTTTCCCCACTGGTGCGGCAGAAACCACTTGAAACTGGAACCGAAACATCAGATACACGTGGAAGGTTGAGTCCCACAATCACATATTGCCGTGGGTGGAGCTGAGGGTGTCTGATCTTAACAATCAATTGTATGTTTGTAAGAGAAAATTGTGATGCCCTGACTGTATGTTAATATTGCCAATACAGCTGCCTGCCTAAAGGGCCACTTGGTAGAGCAAGGAGGACTCTTCAAGAAGACTTAAGCAGTGGCAGACCCAAAATCTCATAAGGTTGAAGGATTTTATCTGAAAACAACTGCCAAAGCCAGTCAGCAGATCTCCAGATGGAGGTTAAGCCTTGCATGGAGTTAAACTATCTGGTGTCAGCGACCTAATTTCTCTCCTCTTTCCCCACTCTCTCTTCTTGTATGGTCACAGCTGATTAGCATCCTGGCTGGAAGCTGTTGTGCTGGGGGCTGCACAAACCCACAACCCCAGTGATAAAAATCTCTCTGCTCCTGTCACCCGTCTGGGGCAGGGTGAGAGCCTTTCCCTTTGCAGTGCATCCCCCTCTCTGCCTCATCCTTCCTCCTCTTGCTAATAAATCAACGTGCTCCTTCTCCCATTCCTCCTCATCCTTTCTTCTACTCAGGAGTTTTTACTTCATCTCAGCCTTGCCATTTGTTCTCTACGACCTAAGGCTGTAAATTGCAGGGCTGCAATTTACAAGGAAATATTGAATGTCTGCAAAACTCAAGCCGGTGTTGGAGAGCCGGTGGGTGAGTCAAGGAGCCAGATCTCTTCCTGGCTACGCCACAGACTTGCCAAAAGCAATTTGGGCTAAATCACTTTGATTCGCCTTAAATCCTCACGGTTTGTCCTTTTGTTTGAGATGAAGAGCTCTCCACCGCTGGGCTCCTGCTGTTGGGTGAGCAGGGACTCCTCACCTGTCTCAGAGTCAGCAACACAAACTCTGGGGCACGCTGGAAATCCCCAAGAAAGACAATGTGCAGGTCACTTGAACCTGTAATTCTCTCCTTTATGCACCCTGAAAATATTTTCTCCTCTTTGGAAACCCTGAAATGATGAACAACCCAGCACCTTGGTCTCCTGTGTGGTCACAGTACATGACCATGACCCTCCCAGCTGTGTCACAAGCATTGCAGGGCAAAATCCTCCCTGCACACAGAGATCTTTCCACTTCTCAGACAGCAAAGAGGCATTGAAATGCACGGTTAAAAAAAGCCCAGAAGTGATTTTGGTGCTTGAGTCACCTCAGCAGAGAAACCCATTGAGGAATGGATGTAGCCAGGCACCATTCCACTCTCCAGGGGTTACAGGATTTCCAGGCTCTCCCCAGTTTGCCATCAGGAGAAGGAAAACTGGGGCTGTAAGAGTGGCCCGGCTTTCAAAGGGTGATTGTATGGGGCTGAGGTCTGCAGCACGGCAGGGTGGAAAGGGGTTGTCCATGGAACGCCCTCCCTACGGTTCCCCTGTGAGAGCCACGCGGCTCCGTTGACTTTTCACACCTAATTAAAGAGGAAAATTCACCAGGCTCATGGTTGACTTCCACGGGATCGTGGTACCAATCAGCAAACAGCGTTTCTGTGTTCAGGCTGTCATTACTTTTGGGGCCCAGGGTCAGATGGAAAAAACTGCTTGACAAAACTGTCTGTCTCAAGAAATATCCTCCCTGAAGAATTTAGTTGTCCAAGTTAATGGTCCAATAAAATCCCCAAGTCTGGGCCTTTGGCTTTCCAGCGGGTTGTTACAGCGCGTTACGATCCTCCTCGGATGGATGTGAAAGTGCAACCCCTCGGATGCAGTTTGGCACCGCGCGCGCCGGTCTACGGTGGCTCTGCTCGTCCGGGGATGGTCCCCTTCACTGGCCACAGGCATGCAAGGGTCTGCTGGAGATGGGGTTTGTGGGTCACTGCCTCCAAAAAACCATCTCTTCCGAATGGCTCCGCAGAGTGTTGTCCACTGCGGTGTGCCCAGATCAGAGGAAATACCGGGGTGGGCACGGACAGGTGGGTGTACCCAGGAGGGTACTGGTGCAGGCTCAAGAGCTGGGCATGCCAGCCCCTATCTTGAAGAAGCAAATAAAGCTCTTTGGATTATTCATGATATAATTTTGAAAGGCTGAACTAAATAATAAGGGAAGATTCTGACTTATTCTACTTCTCCCATCCTGTGCTATGCACCAAATAAAGGCTACAGAGTGTACCAAAAAATAAGAAAAATCATTTGTGTGAATGTCTTCTAGCTGCATAGAATGGGCAGTATTTAAATTGGGCAACTTACTACTTACTGAAGTGGGAGAACTGCAAAATGCACAAGAAAACACTCAGTGCTCACCCCAGGAAGCTCAGATTCTCGGTCAAAAGCCACGGTTTATGTCACAAAACCCTTGGGAGCGATAGCTGACGCGTAGAGCAGAACAGTTACCTTGGAAAACGAGCTTACATACAAATTCAGAGTTGAGGAAATCCAGTTTTTTTACATGGGAAGCAAATTCTTTTTAAAAGATGGATCCAAAAGGAGAGACATAGATTCCTGGGGGAGAGGATGGAAACTAATTTTTTTTTCCTATTTTTTTCAGGGGGGATCACATTACTGGTGGAAAAATTGACCTGCAGAGACCAATCTCCTCTTTCTACCACTGACCTTCTGCCAAGACCCGATTCTTTCTGGGTATTACAAAAAAAGGTTCAAAACACACATGCTGCAACCCCACCTTTTAAAACTGAGCAGTGTGCTCTGCCTCATCTCCTGTTTGCCCCAGGTTTGTGCATCCTAAAACTTTAACCTCATCTGTGACGGGACTGGCTCCCTTCTGGAGGACAACATTACCACGTCCTTCAGGCAATCATCTTCCATGGCTGAGCACTCTGCACCTTCACACCTTCTCTAGCAGCTTGTAAAGCACCAAGGGTCAAGCCACTTGGCTGTGCCAATAGCTTCTGCAGTCCAGGCAAATCTCAGCGGTGTTTCTTCTGTCTTGTCATGGGACACTTGCAACATCATTTCACAGTGTCTCAAGCCATGCTAAAGGTCGTGAGATGCCTGGAGTTCTTGCTTTGCATTTAAAAAGCTCCATCTTGGAGCACGTTGGCAGTGCAGACACCAAGTCAGGTCTTGTCTGCCTTTCTCTGTTCTTCTTTCTGCCCCTCTCGGGATGGGATTTGCTCTTTCTGGGGGGGGAGGTGGATGTCAGCTGAGGTTTCTTCTTGTCACAGTTTGATTAAAATGAACTCGGAGTAGAATTCTTCTCAGCAACCGCCTGGAATGTGTGGAGGAGGCTGGATTTCAGGTTTGTTTTTTTACAAAGTCTTAGCTGGGTTTTGGTTTGGAAACCCCAAATTCAAATGAAAGATTGGTGACTGAGATAAAACAGATCTGAGATCCAAGTCAACCTGGTTTTGCTTTCACAAACCCCAAACCATCTTGCTTTGCTCTTCATAGAAATGAGGGAGGAAACCCCCCAGACTTTTATCTGACCCCTCCTCAAAATTCTTTTGATGCTCAAGATAAAATGGAACCGAGAGATTCACACAAAACCTTGGGGAAGAAGGGGCCTTGAGTTAAGAGGTTCTGGCCCTGTTAACTGCCCTGGATGGACGTGACCCAGCACAGCTTGGCAACCCAAACTCTGAAGTCATTGATCCCGAGGAAAGCAATAAATCATATTTGACAGCTTAAGAAAAAACACTCTGACCTTGTGCCTGGTTTTGATCCTACTGAATTCAGCCCTGATGCAGCTGGAGACCTCAGTGAGCACAAAAATGGCACCTCTGAGCCAGTAGCCAACCGGAAAATATGTGGACAAGACTAGGGAGAGGGGCAGCATGAAAATGTCACTCCAGGACAGTGGCTACCCCTTCCAGATCAATCGTCAGCTTGAGTTATTAAAAAGGTTATAAGAGCAAACACAGAGAAACAGGGGCAATGGGCACGGACCTGATGAAACCATGACCAAAGACACTTCATAAAGGAAACGGTGCTATGGTCATTATTGCTTTGCAGTTGGGAAGAAAAACACTTCTAGGGCTACAAACCCCCAAGACACGGGGACTGGTGTCAACTGACACAACCACTGTGTTGAATTCATGCAGTGGAATCAGCCGAGCATCCAATCTATGAACAAAGTCTTTTCTATCTGGGTCATCTCTCGAGCAATAGTAAAGCCAAACCCTCCAAGTCTGTGCTTTCTGTAGGCAGGGAGAAGCTGGGAAAACAGATTTATCTGTCCCCCCTCAGAAACTCACAGTGTCCAACTGGTGAGCTGACATGCCAACAGGCATGGAAAACATAACCTCTCCCAACAAGAAATGTTTATTTCTTACTCCCACTACCTTGCACTCTGAACATCATCCGGCAGTTCAGATGTTGGAAGTTCTCAGAAGCTCTGGAAGCTGCACACAGTTTAGAAATGAACCTCGCCAGGCACAAAAGCTTGCAGCCCTCCAGGTCAAGCCCTTTTAAGAACTCTTTTATAGCAACTTTACCAAATCCATTAAAAAAAAAATAACCAAAACCAACCAACCAACCAACAAAATCCCTCCTGAAGATTACACCTTTGAAACGATAGCTACCTACCAAGTTTTAACACAGTAGTTCAAAGTGCTGGAAAAGACACTTTTACATTTTGCAGAGAACAGCAGGTTTTAATCTGTTGTGATTTTTTTGTGTGTGTGATTTTTTTATTTGTATTTTTTTCTCCTCAGCATGTTTCGAGTCTGTTACATGAGTGTTATCTGTCCGGTTTCCAGGTTTTTATAATCCACTGGGGCCTGTGTAAATCTCAGGATTTCCTCTGCAGACTCGGCTCATGTTCCACAGCTGTGCTCGAGCACATGTGTGAGGAAATTAGAAATGAAATCAGCTGATCCAGTGTGGATTAGGGCAAGGAGAGCGACCCAAACCTTGCAGGCCAGTTGGCCCATCCATGGGATCGATGCCACCCTCCGCAGCTTGTCCACGGTTAGAGCAAGGTCCCAACACGAGGGCAGTGACTTCTGCATCCCTCCCCGTCCTACCCTGCAAGGTCTTTTCCTCCCCTCTTGCTCGTGTGGCTGCAGTAAATTTGCATTATCGCTGGCGGTTTAGCTGAGCACAAGCGTGTGTGGGAGGAGTGCCATGAGGTGTCAGCTCGGAGGAGGCCAAGTGTGGTTAAGTGAGGTCATGGCTGCAGCTGGGTGACAGTGGCAGCCCCTTTTTCCACCAGCCTTTCCCTTAAACTCTTTTACCTGGACCCTTGCGTGCTCAGTTTCTGCAAATATCCTACCCAAATCCTACCAACTCGGGCTGCTGGCAGCAGCTCCTGTGGCACGGGCAGAGGTGAGTGGCCCTTGCAGGATGCTCAGCAAGGGCAGGGTGATGCTCTGTCCCAACATCTGCCCCCGGCTCTCAGCGAAACGCTCGGCCAGGGAGGATGGAGGAGCGTGGGCTCTGGTGCCGGCAGAGCGGGCAGAGCCGAGTGCTGCAGGCTCGGGGGCTTTCGTGTGACCCCCCCGTGCTCTTTGAGGGGTGCGAGGCCGTATCAAAGCCGAGCGGCAGCGTGGGCTCGGCACTCGGGGTGCCAGGTGGGGGTTAAGAGAGCCCTGAGGGCTCTGGCAGTTTGGGGCTGGCCTTCTGCCCAGCAGCAAATCCCACTTCAGAAAGATTCACCCCACACAGCAAACTTTTTGCCTGAGAGGTGGGTTTGCCATGAAATCCCCCCGCCAGGTGATTTCTACCTGCTTGAAGTCTTGCTCCAAGTGCTCTGCTGCCAGGAGGGCAACTGGAGAGGGTCACTGCAGGAGCCAGCAGCACCCACAGGCATCTGCTGTCGCTTTTCTCAAGCCAAATTGATTTTTTTTTCCCTATATTTTTTAGGGTATCCGCTCCCCCTGACAAGTTCTGTGGCATCACAAGGAGCAGAGCCCAGCTCCCCAATCCCTGGATCATTTTCCTCTCCTATTAGTTATGGTTTATTCCTGTCAGAAGTCTCCAGGCTTCCCAAAGACAGGAACAGAGGGAAAGGGAGCGGTAACAATGTTTAATATAAATCAAGCTAATTGCAGTGTTGAGCACAGTAGAAGTGGCACCGTAAGAAAGTGTGGACAGACATGGGTGAGCCCTGTAGTGCAATCACCCAGGGCACGCCGGTACATTTAATAAGCTGCTTACCTGAATGGTGGTTCTTTTCCTTCGCCAGCGCCTGGGTGATTACAAACATCCATTTATCTTAAGATTGTCTCATGTGGAATTGGCAGCTGGGGTTGTTTAAAACGTCTGTGCAAAGTTTAAATTCTTGAAAGATTTTTTTTTTATTTTTTTTTTCCAAGGGGTAAGAGTTGCATACCACGGTCTGGCAACCGTCTGTTCTGTTCCTGGAACTGGAGACAAAAGGTAATGAGGCTTGGAGAGCAAGTTCCCCGCGATGCTGCATTAACGAGATGCATGGATGTGACATGCATGTGGCTGGAAAACCCCACTCCTTTGCTTTTTCAAGTAGTTGAAGGAGCAAGAGAACGGGAATCTAGCCCAGGTTTCCTGCACATTCAAGCAGCGTTTCTCCCTCTAGGCCACGGGCTTACGCGTAGGGAAGCAGAACAAAGGTAAAATGCAACTGTTATGAACTGAGATGAACTTCCAGCCGAAGTCAGGAGAAGGGACTCTGACTCTCAGGAGCTGCAGGGTGCAGTAGCCACGGCTCCAGCCACCTCACACGGTGGGCACCCGGTGAGCACAGGCGTTACAAGCACTTGTAGCTATTAAATACCTACTCTAAGGGTGGACTCTGATGCCAGGTTTGGAGAGGGTGGTGAATCTGGTGTTAGGGTCCTGCGGCTGACTGCAGAAATGCAGATGTGTCTGTTGGGTCTGGGAACTGGCTGGTTAAAAAATGTTAGTCATCTGCATGCTGACACCTGGGATTGAAGGCAAAAGGCACCTCAAAACATGGAACGTTTGGCTTCTTGTAAAGCAAAAGCAGCAATTCGATGCAAACCTTGTAACCACTTTGCAGACAGTAAAATTTTTGAAGGAAACAGAGCTGGACTTAATCCTGTAACCAGTGTTCTTCTTAATGTGGAGAAGGACACCCCAAGGGTATTTTCTATCATCATGGTAAGGCACAACCCTCAGTACCAGAACTAGGAAAACTTGGTTTCCAGCACTGATTTCTTGCTCTTCTGAGGCTCTGATGACCAAGAAGTTGCAAGCTCTGACTTAATTTTCCTCCCAGATGATACACCTGCAAAAGTGGTCACTAACTGGATTTTCTGGTGTCTGATGTTGCAGGAGATTTTTCATGAACACCACCTTGTGATAGTGCTCTGGGGAGTCAGACAGTTGCTCTGGAGTAGGGAAAGCCCAACAGAAGGTGCTGTGAATTGGCTACTGATATTACTGTTCAATAAGGACTGCGACTGGGAAGCTAGACAGATGGTCTCTCTACCTGGTGCAGAGTTTTACCTTCATCTGCTGCTGAAAGCCAGAGAGAGGGGCTGGAAAACTCCAGAAATCAGGGTCCTTGCTGCTTTGCTGGAGGGTCCCACCACCCCCAAGGCTCTGGGCACAGCCTTGGCTGGCAGTAGGATGTGGGTTTGGCAGACTCACCTCTCCACAGGGAAAGGAAAAAAAAAAAAGCCCTCTTGGAGCTGCAGAAGCCTCCAGAAGCTTAGCCAAGCTGGGACTGGCAGCCGCAGGGAAGATTTGGAGAGATTTCATAGTTTTCCTCCACCTGTTACATCGCTGCTTGGCCCTAGCGCATTTGTAGGCTGTGGAGTCTCCGTGCTCGCCTTTGGATTTATAGGATTTTGATGGTTCACGTGCAGCTCTGATCCACCACAAGCCCCAGATGCCGGGGCAGAGTTTGAAGCCCATAACCCTCTAACGTAGTTATCCCTCCCAGTCCATCTCCTCAGCCGCCCCGCAGCCCGGTCCCCGTAACACGCTCGGGGCGTCTCGCGTTCCCCATCCCAAAGACCCAGGTTGACTCTCGTTGGTGACTCAGTGGACGTTGTTCCTCTCAAACCACCCAGACTGCATCCAGATGTCCTCCCTCAGATCCAGCTGTTTCGGGGGAGGTAGTTGCAACTACCAGCTGCTTGTCACTGCTCCCCTGCCAGCAGAGCTGCCGGGGTCAGCGCTCCCTCATCCATCTCTGTCCGGAGGAGCCCCGTTAGCAGAGACCTGCTGCTCACTCCCTCTCCCAGTTCGACTCATTTTTGTCTGAAGGAGGTCAGTCAGAAGGGCACCAACCAACCAACCTCTGCCTTGGAAAAAAACCTCATTCCCTCCAGCTGAGCATCAGCTCTGCTTGCAAGAGAGGACATCTGAAACACCACGGAGCTCCCCGAGCCCATCCTTTTGGCACAAAAAAATTCCCCCTGCGCTACTCGTTACGCTGCATATTTCCTGCACATTTTGCCCTCCCCTCCCTCTCTCCCTCCTTTCGCTCACGCACAAATGCATTTCCATCTCAGGGGAAGCCCGGGCCAGTGGACGGAGCCCTGATCCTGGGCCAGGAGCCAGCAGCTCCTTAGCTCTAATCCCATCTCTGCCATCGACGTGTTGTGTGGCCTTGGGCAAGGCACACGGCACCCCTGGCTCGCTTTTGGCCCTGCTTTATAAAACGAGGGTAACGACTCCCACCTACCTCACTGAGCTGCCTGGAGGATTATTAGATAACGCTCGTGCGGCGCTTTGAAAACTCTCAGGGTGTGAAAGCCCAGTTATTAGGAAATCAAAACATTTTCAGCCCTCCTCGGGAGTGGGAGCAGAGCAAATGCGGTTCCCAACAGATCCCAAACCAGGCTGCGGCCACTAAAATGTTAGGAAAAGGGAGTAGATGCAGCGTGTGTGAGTGTGTGTGCGTGCACATGTGTGGAGGGAACGGCAGCCTGGACCCAGCTTGAATTGATTCATGTGGTTTTTGACTCAGATTATCCAAGCTTACAAGGAGCAAGGCTCATATTTCTGCTCCTGATTCTGAAGCCTGGATATTTATTCCACACACCCCCCTCCCCTTCTCTTTCTCTCTCCCGCTTTTTCTTCCTCATATGAACTCTTCTGGATCCTTCCTCATTAAGTTATTGGAAGGGCTGGGTGTGCTGGTTTTCATCTTCTGGCCCCAAAATGGTGGCCTACCTCACTTCATTTAAAACTGAAGGTGAAGCAGAGGGGAAAATTAGCCCCCCCCTCCTCCCCCTTTTTTTTTTCTTGACATGCACAACCCTGCAGAAAAACCAGCAACACCTCTGGATAGTGTTTTGCTAGGGCTGCTCAAGGAATTATCAGCACAGTGTCCTTAGCTTCATATTATTATGTGCTGCACACTAAAAATGACTTGGGGGGTGGGGGGGGAAGACCAAGAACTATTAAAAAAGAAAAAAAAAAGGCAACAAATTAAAAATAAATAAATAAACCAACCCCCAACCCTCTGCTATAAAGAAGAATTTCCATTTGGTCCGAATGCAAAACAGCTTTGCCAAAAGGGATGCTCTTTGTGGGGACCCACAGCGGTGGGTTGTCTGACCTTGGGGAATAAGGGGGGGAACCTGCATATCAAGGCTGGGCTCAGGATGCCGGGGAGAAGCAGAACTTGCAGGGCTTGGATGTTTTTTTCCTCACCTGGCTGGTGAAAGGAGCCTGTGTGGTGCCGTGAATGCGCCCGTCTGTCTGCCTGGCCCGCAAGCTCCATCACCTTCAGCCCCCTCTGCAGAGACGCCAAGGCTGGCAAGATACTGAGCTCTTACAGGTCTTCTGGGAATAGATCTTTGGAAGATCTTGGTGATTTCAGAGGCCATTAAACCTCTAAGATTTCTGGGAAATATGTAGAAGGGCTTTTGACAGTCCCCAGTCTAGAACTGTGGTTTATTGAGCTCCACTGTCCCAGTCACCGTGGAAGGGACCACGGGGTTTATGTTCTGGGTGGGCAGCAGGCTCTGGTGTCCTTCCCTGGGTGACACTGGATTGGTCCATCCCTGTCTTGGTCACTACAAGCATAAAAGTGCTGTTTCCTAAGGGGAAAAAAAAAAAAGAGAGTTCTTGCAAACAATAAACTCAAAACCACAGGGTTAGTAAATAAATTGTGACAAAAAATCTGTTGCTTCCTGCCCTTCCTTTCCATGCATCTCCTGATGAGCTGCATTTGGCAGGTTAAAAAGCACCTGAAATCCTTTATTGGCTTGTTCTAAGGGGATATAAACCATTTCTGGGAACCAATAGAAAGCAGGTTACTAAAAGCCATGGTGACAGCTGCATACCAAAAGCAGACTAATAGCAGAGAGACAAAGGAATGGTAGAATAATCTGTAGTGAAATAAAGATTTTAATAGCAAAACCAAGTCTTCAGAGAGTGAATATGATCCAAAGCAAACCATACCTTTATATATGGGGATCTGGGAGAGAGAGAGTAAAAAAAAAATATCTCATTTTTTCCCCCCTAAAACAAATTACTCCTCATGGAGCAGTTTCATATCTGCTGCTAAATTATTAAACTCCTTCTCTGGGGAAAAGAGATAAAATAAACATCCACCATTTCATTTTTTTGCATAACAGAGAGAGGCTTGGGTGAGTGGAAAAGCAGGCTGGTCATGAATAACCAGGCAATTGAAATAAAATCATCAGATGTTTGGTGATGCTGAGAAGATGTGGAGCCTTAAATAAATCAACAGCTTCAAACTGCTTAAATCAACCAAGAGGAAAAAAAAAACCAACACATTTTATATGCAGCGGGCTCTTGGTGCCAAGTTTTCCCCAGTCAGTGCCTGGAGGAAGCCGGTCACAAAGCATTGGATGTAGGAGGTGAAGAATTTGTGTCTGAACAAGGCTAGAAGGGACAAAAAGGAGGAAATCAGCAGTAACTGATAGGGGATGACATCATGCACACAGGGTATGGATCAGAGCATGTCTGGTAGCACGTGTGAGCAGTAACTGCCATGCAAGGCTGAGGGGTGTCTAACAGGCATGGCAGCACCCACGCCAGCTCTGACAGAGACCAGCTCCACGCAGAAGTAAGGGTGGCTGGTCTCCTTGTGCCTGGCAGCAGAACCAAGAGCTAGAGGAAAACCTTTAAAGACATGCAAAGGAGGAGAGATATTCCATGCAGGAACCCCAGGGTCCACTGTGCTTTTCCAATCTAACTTGTTTCTCATCAGTTGTGCTTCTATGCCTGGAGTTTGCCAACCAGCCATGAAGATCAGGAGGAAGATCCACAAGTGCTGCAGTTCTTGACCCCCAGAGCTGCCATCTCCTTCAATCTCTTGACCTTGCTTTCAGCTTCAGGAGCCAGCCATGCACATGGGGCTGTTCTGCCCACAAGGGAGAGAGGAAGCAGCTGCTTTTCCACTTCTTTTTGTACCCTGAGTCATCATGGACTTCACCTGGAGTTGGCTCTGGGTCTTCCCACACAATAGCAAAGCAGACACAGGAGAGGGTTGAGATGTCAGGTGGCAGCAGAGGGCTGTGACTGGGAGGATGCCTGCACCTGGCTCTGCAAAGCATCACCAAACAGAAAAGGATGAGTGCTTTCCTTAGTCCATCACTTGTCTGCTGTATGCAGGTGCTGCAGCAGCAAAGAGACCTCCCAAGCCCAAGCTCATCTGGGTTGTACTCTGGTTTTTGGGCATACTGTGTTTTCTCCAACGACTTCAGAGTGTGTGAGTGTGCAGAGCCATCCAAAATGATTGCTTCTGTGGTCAAAGTGTCTCAAAAGAAAAAAAAGAAAAAGAAAAAAGAAAGATTTTGGCAGTTTTTCTTTATCAGAAATCAGCATAAAGCACTGAGATTCCTTGGGGAAGGCACCTGATTTCACCATCACAAGATTTCCTTCCTGATGGCTTAATCAGATTTGTGCAAGTCCATATGAACATTTGGCTTTCTGGATGCTTCTCAGAAGGAACATGAAATCCCACATCATTTGAAATTCACTTTTTCAATAGATGTGGCAAGGGATTCAACATCCACCTTCATCTCCATCAGTGGCACGATCGACTTGGTTTCCATGGGAAATGATTAATGGGATCTTGACCCAAAATACCCCTCAACTAATGCAGTTTATTAAATGCGGCAATTTCAGGTAATGGATTCAAAGGAAATCTCATCTCCTTCTTGATGGATACATCCAGCCATCCCTTCTCAGTACTTTGGCCTGCAGGAAGAACCCTTTGCAAGCATTCACACTTAAAAGTTTTTACTGTTTCCAGTTTTCCTAGTGGGTGATGCATGGTTAGCACCTGCAACTTGCAACGTTTGAATCGAGTTCCCACCAAATGTGCTTTGACATCCATTCTCCACAATTTCAGCTGGAAATTCTCTTCTGGTGGGTGTGCAAATAGTAGGAAATACGAGGAGAAAATACATTGCACTGGAAGAAATATCTGAGTTGGAGAAATATCTTTTGACTCCACGAGTATTGTGCTAAAAAGAGTTAGGGAAACCTGGTGGAAAAAGAAATTTTGCACAGCTCTTAGGCTGAGTTTAACAGATTGTGTGAAAGGTAAGTGGTCCTGGGATAAAGCAGGGTTTTTTGATCTGGAATCAATACCATCAGGAAGTAGAAACATTTGCCATGAAGTGAGAAACAACACATGGTTATTTCATTATATTTACCTAATAAAGTCCCTTTCTTTCATGTCGTATTGAGAAAAGGTCTCAGGTGGCATTTAATAAAAGAAGGATGCTTGAAAATGCTTTGGCAGTTGAAGAGGAATGGATGAGCAATATTTCCTCCCATTCCCTCAGTGTGATACAGTCTGTAGTTTAACATGTAGGAAACGATCCTTCCCGTGATGCCTTTATTGGAAAGATAAACAAATATTCTTGATTTTTGCCTTCTGATACTCTGCTGGGGAGAGAGATTCCTCCTGCATCCCTGTTGCGGATCCAAAAGCAGTACGTGGGAAGCGATGCGACTCAATCTGCTATTGCCACGGTGGGTGCAGGGCCCTGGACCCCTCAGAGCTCTGCAGAGGAGGGCACAGGGAGCTGCAACCTCCCCAGTGCTCTCCCCCTGAGACGGGTGAGATATTGGTGAGAAACACTCGGGAAGTCAGGCTGGCTTCTGAGCTTTGATTGCCACGTGTGTGGGATCTCACAGGAGGAGCGTGGGCAGGAAAGCGATGGGGAAAGAGCATTTCCACCTCCGCAAGGCATTTAACAAGAAATCAGGCCCTCCTTCGAAGGCAAAGGACCCGCTGTCACCACTGAGGGTTGTGTAAGCAGGGTGGCACCCATGGGTGCCCGCGCCGAAGGCAGAGCTGCGGGTGCAATGTGGGGGGGATTGTGGGGAGGCAGGATGCTGTCACACCTCTGCTTCCACGTGGGGTTCTGGGGAGGGATCCTGATGTCTCTGACACTAAGCCACGAGGGGTAAGAGCATCCCAACTGGCCAGATTATAAGATCCGGTTACATTCCGGCAGCGCAAGCAGAAGGGCTGTCAGCCTCCGGCTGCTGTTGCTGTTACGCTGTGCAGGTAGGGTTTCAGTCCATACCTAAAGATTTATCTTCATTAACATGCCTTTAATAGCACACACATGTTGCTCGAGGTCTGACAAAGCTGGTGAAGTCTGTCTCGAATGGTTTTCCAGGGAAGCAACACCAATTCCTTAATACTTGCTGCTCAGAGCTGGTTTTGACAGGAACATTTCAAACACTGGACCTGGAGGACCTTCTTCCCCCAGCGCTCACTTCCACTTCTCGTCACACTCCTTCAGCAGTGTGATGAACAGTCTGCTGTGAATTATCACCACCAGAACAGCTTGGCCTTCTCAAGGACCCACATTTTTTCCTATCAGGTAAGTCAGGCTCACCCACAACCACCCTTGGGGATGCACCGCTCTGGAAAGGGACAGGAGGACGAGCAAGACCTGATCCATGCCAAGAGGACACTTGTGCATATTTTTCATCATTTCTAACCCTAGCCCCTTACTAGAAAACCCCATCAGGGTGTGCTGGGAAGGGGGAGACAACTGCTGCACAGGAGAAAAACAACTTTCATTTTCTCTGCAGCTGTCAGCTGAACTGCTGCGTGTCCTCTCCATAACAACAGCTGGAGTGGCCAAAAATGGCATGTGGGTAGCGAGCTGCTGGTAATCAACTGCACAGCTTCTGGACCTATCAGTTACAGCCAGCACCTCGCAGATGCCACTTCCGTTAATAAAAAAAATATATAAAATGGGGAGGGAAAAAAACCCAGCCAACAAAACCCACAGATGGAAAAATTATTTGCCTGACATTGGAAATTCTTTTTGTTACATGAACCCTGACATGTGTTACACTATAAAAGGCAGGCGGGTGAGACGGGGGGAAAGGGAAAAGGGAGACTTGGAGAGAGAAAAAATGTCTCTGTGAACTTGCTTTTCACCTGTTGTCTCAGGACAGGGTGTCTGGGGAAGGAGGTGGGATGTCTGAGCCGGTGGTGGCAGAACGGGGCCATCGGTTCAGCTCTCAAGACTCTTTTCCCCAGAAATAGTTCCAAGACAGATGGAGGTTTCTCACAAGCAAGCAGCTTTTTGTTTGCTGGCTTATCCAGTAATGTAATTGTATGTTCTTGTCTAGAAAATCTACTTCTCAGCATGGTGTGAAAGAAAATTTGATAATGGGCTCTGATCTGCGTGCTAACCCAGGGAAAATCATCTGAGGCTGGAGAATGGGAGGTGATGGAGCTGGAAGAGATGTAACAGAAACCCTGGCTCCAGCTGATGTACAGAGAGGTTCCTGTGGGCCAGAAGACCTCACAGCCATCCCGTGGTCCTGTGCAGGTTTGAGCATGCTGGAAACACAAGGCATGGCAGGAGACCCAAACCCCACCGCACACAGAGCCACAGAACCACGGGCTAAGGGGTGGGAAACATCCTGCAGCCCATGACGAGAACGTGCTGTGTCTACGTGAAGAAAACATCATTAAACCATTCCTCCCACCAAAGGAGTCGTCGGCCCCTTTCCCCCTGGTGGAGATACCAACATGATTTGTCAGCATCGTGTGGTATTGGAAATGTTCACAGCGAATGGGTCTCAGCAGATGCTTTCCAGGTCCAAAGTGCTTGCAAACACTGATTAGTTACAGTACCACAGCTTATTAATCACTGCCCCTTCTCATTGCTATAGCTCATGTCAACATCTCAGTCCTTTGTCTGGTGTTATTTCCAGCATAATCCTTAATCAAAGCTGCTCCCTTCCGGCACATGGCTCATCCCAGGAGGCTCATTTGGTGTCTTCACGGTTGAACCCAAGCTGCAGCCAGTGCCTTTCACAACCTTCGGTATTTCAGAGCAGAAGTTGCCAAGAAGAAGTGTGGGACAAGCTGCCTGTGCTGGACGAGGGGGTGGTGTCCAAGAGTTGGTGGGGAGAGGGTGAATGGGGTTCGTAGGGGAGATGGAGCCAGACCCTTGCTAGGTAGGAGGCAACAGGCACAGCCTGTAGGAGTAGATGGAAGAGAAAAATGATCCCGGTGAAAGAAAGGGCTTAAGTCCTGGCACAGAGGCAGAGGAAAACTGCAGAGCTTCCAGCCTCAGACCTCTGTGATGCTCATCCAGATGAAGCCCTGGGCAATGTCGTCTCATCCTGAGGTTATACCTGTTTTGAGCAAGGGGCTGGATCAGAGACCTGTGTTCAAACCTGTCCTGGTGGGTGACATCGGTATTTTCTTAGATCTTCCACAATATTCCAAAAATCTGAAAGCTAATAAACCCGTGTCAAAGCTGATCAGACATCTGGATCTGGATGACAGTCCTGTAACAGGGTAGACTTTGCTTCACTCCTCTTTGTCCTCTCCCTACATCATTAGTACGCCCACAGGAGCCTGACATTAATTTCCCTCAATTTTGGAGGCTGTGGATTTCCGTTTCTGCTTTAGAGACCCCAGCTTAGCACTGGGTCCACACCCCAGAGTCTGCTGCTGCCCATCCATCCCCCCACCCCCAACTCCACTCTGTATTCGAGTGTGGGAGGCTGCCCAGCCCCCTCTCTCCCAAGTGCCTCCCATCAGCTGCCAGCCACGAGCGGATTGTGGGGAGCCTTCAGCTGCTTTCTCTTCAGCAGGGGTACAAAAAGGCAGTAAGAGCAAAGGAGTAGGTGCAGAGGTAACTTTTGCTTCAAACTTCAGCCTCCCCATTAGAGTGAGCTGGAAACATTTGCTGGTGGGAGAATGTTCCCGGTGACAGGTCCTAAAATAATTGTGGAGGTGACATGAGTGAGCGACACTGATAATGAACACGAGTTGGTGGAGCTGGCATAATTTTCTGCAGAGCTCTGTGGTCCCTAAGGATGCTTTTACGCCCCCGCCGGGCTTAATTTAAGAGAAAGTTTGGGAGTTCGACTTCACCCTGAATCTCGCCAGCTTGCTCGAACTTTTCCCATTACTCTGATAAAAGATAAACATTAACTCTTGGCGGATTTAGAGCGAGATTTACTGTCCAGCTATTTTTCAGTCCTCTGGGGAAACATAACTCGGCGGTGACTCACTCTCAGTGTCCCAAACAAACATGTCCAGCACAGTTGGGGAGGAGATGTGTCGTGTCCTCACCCATCAGGGTGATCCCAGAGGAGCTCACCCCTTTCTGGCCGGAGGGGAGGGACCATTTCCTACAAGGTGGGAGGAAGGAGTGTCACTTCTGACGGGTCATTTTGCTTATTACCTTTTGGTAGTTGCTGTAGCAATGTTGGGGAGAGAATTTGGACTCAGAAAAGCAAATCAGGGGCACGGGGCTGCATCTCTGTGAGAATGGGAAGATGTGTTTGCAGCAGAGATGGAAACCTCTCTGTGTTCACCTGGGGGTATTTTCCAGCTCTGGAGGTTTAGAGTAAGTCTCTGAAATGTGTTGTGAGGAACAAAGCTCCTTGGGTTTGGAGAAGAGTTTGAGCCTTTTTCTGAATAAACAGAGATCTTTGGTGTGCAACTGTTCAATTCTGAGGTGACATTGGACTGAGGTGGACCAGACCTTATCTAGTCGAGGAATCTCCCCCCACTTTGGGTTGTGAGCAATTAAGGATTTAGGATGTAGCTTCCAAACTCCAGCCAGGACATGAGACTGCCTCACTGGGGCTGTTTAGGGAGCTCATGATTCAAAGTGGTGATCTGCTGCTTTATCACACACCAAAGAGGTCAATCCAGGTTCGAGTTCTCTTGCACATAAACCAAGTCCAGCAGCAGGCTGTTGCTTTTAGGGACTTCCAGTGAGCTTCCAGTCCTGCAGTTGTGCCAGCAGGAGCAGAGGGTTCCTGTGACAGAAAGCAAGAAAGTTTACATTTTGCTGACCGTAAGCGAGCATCCCTTTGGGTGTTTGCATAACTTTTATGTCCAGACAAGCACGTACACTTCTCTTCTGTGCTAATCCAGCAAGGACCTGCAGCCTCCTCCCTCCTGAACAGGACATTCCATTTTGCAGTGAGCTAAAGTGAGTGAGAAATCCACGTTTCCTCCGAGACCTTGAGGCAGCAGGGAGAGTGTATGTGCATGAGAGAGGTTTTACATCTGTGCACGTGTCGCCTTCACACCTTCCCTTTCTTCTCAGAGAGAACCGAGGCATCACCACCCAGCTCTGAGAGCAGCTGGGGAGGGTAGGAAAGCACCTGGAGGAGGGACACTGGCCAAGCCCTGCCACAGGACTTGCAGGAGAATACTTCTCCCGAGCTTTCCTTCACACACAGCCTGGGTAGGAGAGGTCTCCTGATGACTGAGTCTGTTCTGGCTGATGGGATTTGCTCCTCTGCCACCCAGAATCACAGACTGGTAGGGGTTGGAAGGGGCCTCAGAAGATCACCTAGTCCAACCCCCCTGCCAGAGCAGGACCACCTAGATAAACATCACCTGCTCAGCTTCAAAGAGAACCTAAGAGCGATCAATGGCAGTTGTCCCTACTTCATGTCCAAAGTGTTTCCATCACACTCATCAAACCACGGCCAAATTCAAACTTCCACTGTGATTCTCCATATTACACACACCCTCTTGGTGCAAGATTTCCAACATTTTTTTTTTCCAGATAATTTACAGTTTTTCTCTAGACTAATTAAGTCACTAGCTAATTTTCTGACCCTTTCCTTTTCATCTAGGAACTAATTTTATGGAGAGAATTACAAGCTACCCTCTACTTTTCTTTCATGTATGTTTCTTCTAAAAGCATCCTAATTAGAGATCTTCAGCTTTAACGCCTCCGGATTATTGCAAATGAATGATGCCTCCATAATGAATAACCTAATAAGCACGTTATCAACCTTTATTAGTTCTGCAAGGAAACCATCGCCTGCTTCCTTTACGAAGCTCTCAACATCACGTATGAAGAGTTTTCTTTTCATTTCTTTACTTTTCATGGGTGCACCTCCCGTGTGTGTCACGAAAAGTGTTACCAGAAAAAGTGTTGCCAAGGGCTGGATCGTTCTCTTCAGTTTTCACCTGGTGTAGGTGGCAGTGTTTAGTAAAATCCATGGATCCTCAGGAATAATCGCTCTTCTTTGCGTGTGAGAAATGCATTAATAGGAGTTTTTTCTTGTTGGAAAAAAAAGGAAAAGCGTTCACATGGTGCTGGCAAAGGAATCATCTCCAGGCAGGCGCTGTGGCCCCCGGATTGCAAAAAGCTTTTCAGAAGCTCCTTGTAGATCTAGGAAATTTTATAGATCTTTGTTCCCCTCTAGTGGCATATCCATGAAAAAAACATCTCCGAGTCCAAACTGCTGCTTCCTCGGGGGGTCAGACCTTGATCCTGCTCGAGCAAGACTCTGCTTGGCTTCTGCAGGCTCTGGGCTGAAGTATCCAGGTGACAACACCCGCTCACTGTCATGGGTGTAGGAGGCATTTCCTGCTGCCAGATCATCCAGGATGAGCAGGGGTGTCACGACACGCTGTCGTGGAAGAGATTTGCCTGTCACTCAGCAGAGTGTGAAATCAGGAGTCATGTGAGTCAGTGAAGAAGAGTTATTAATGGGGAAAAAGAGCATCTTAGCAGAATCAGCCTCAGCTACCTTCAGGTGGTGCTGGGAGAGTAACTGGGTCTGACATGGTGAGACACCCCTGATCCCCTGCATGGGAGAAGGGACTTGAGGGGCTCCTGGAGAGGAGTTTGCTTGAGGGAAATTCTTCTGATATTAATATGATATTTCATCCTGCAAGAGAAGGCAGCTGAGTCCACCTAATCCCTCAGTGTCCCCTTCATAGGCACAGGGAGAGGGGACCACCCTGCATGATGCAGGACTTGCTCTCTCAGATTTGGGGGGTCTGAGGTTGGGAACCCTCCTGTGATGTCTGGCTGAGACAGTTTTGATGGGTTTGCCCTGTAAAGCAAGCCTAGCAAAAGAGAGGCACATTGAAACCCAGCTGGGGTGGGACAGAGGGAAAAACATCGAGGGAAACAATCTTGACATCTGTAAAATGTAAAATATTTCTTTTTTTTCCCAAAGGTTTTGTGGAAATTGTAGTTAAGCTGACTCCAGCCAAATACCAGCTTGTGCTTTGACTCCACCAGCAAAACTGAAGCAGAGAAAAACCCATGGCACCTCTTCTTCCTGGGCTTGCAGAGGCTTCCTTTGCCCTTGTCTGTGCTCCTGCATGTGCTGGTGTCACCACGTGCCAGTGCCACTCTGTCCTGGTGTCACCAGCTGGCTTCTCCTCGGGGAGGTGCGAGCACTGGCACGTGTGCACCTGGGGCCATGCCCTCTGCTGCTATCATTTGGTTCAGTCCTCGGTCCTTTACAACAAGCAGGAACATCTCAACACTGGATTAGATGTAAGGAAGAAGTTCTTCACACCAAGGGTGGCGAGATCCTGGCACCGGCTGCCCAGGGAAGCTGTGGATGCTCCATCCCTGGAGGTGTTCACGACCAGGTTGGATGGGGCTCTGAGCACCCTGCTCTAGTGGGAGGTGTCCCTGCCCATGTCAGGGGGCTTGGAACTGGATGATCTTTAAGATCCCTTCCAACCCAATTCTGAGATCTTCAGATTTGCATTTTCACTGAACCTTCAAACCAACAAAACCTTTTTAACCCTCCCCGCAGATCCTCCAGCTGGTTATGCAAACTCTGTCTCTAGAGCTGGAGGGGAGAAACACAAACAAACCAAATCCCTTTCCTCAGCTCCATGGTCTGCACCTACTTCACGAAAAAATAATGTCAATAAGCGGTGGAATTCGCATCTGGTCTTTCCCTTGCTGAATTACAACACTGGCCTCTAGTGGTGTCATCTCGGAGTGCTCAGGGAAACAGCAACCATGCGTCAAGCAAGAGATTACTTTTGATTAATAAAACCCAATTAGAAGACAATTTAAGAACTTGAAGAATTCTTCCCCAACTCTTTGCCCAGCATTTTGTCTGCTCCTTACCAGCCCTGACCTTTTCCAAGCTAAATGTGCACTAAAAATTAGGGCAGTAGTAAATTGGCATCGTTTGGGATATTTGATGCTGTTAACAGATATTTGTCTTGCCAGCTGCTATTGCAGTGGGAAATTAAGTTAATTCTGAATATATTTGTATTTTAAGAAATTAAGCCTTGGAACAAAGTTTTATTTTAAAAATAAAAATCTAGTTATGACTTCTCCTGTTACTCCATCCTTTCTCATATCCCTCATCCCCACCTCCACCAGGCAACCAGAAAAGTCATCTCTGCTTGGACCTAGTCCCACTGGAGACCTTTTCCTAGTATTAATGTCAAAGTTACACTGCACTCGTGTGGTAACAGCAGATTGGAGCAAAAAAAAACTCCAGAAAACCACATCACCCAAGCCCCAGCTAACAATGATCATCCTACTTTGGATTCCACTTGAGTTCCAGAAGCCTGGCTGGAAGGGGAATGGATTCATCTGCTACAGAGCAGTATGGGCAGGGCAGCCCAGGAAAGCTGTGTGCTCATGCACTTAAAAAATAACCCCTTCTCCCAGCTGTCAGCAGCCAGACCTCTGAGCTGGAGTCTCAAGGGTAGGTAGCAAATGCCACCTGTCTGGTTTAGTCCCATCTCCAGGGGCCAGCTGAAGAGTTGTGATCTCAGCACTTTACAGAGGACGCTATAAAGTCAGTGTTTTGCAAAATAAATCTTCTTGCTCTACCTCTGCCTGTCACCTCAGCCTCACAAGAAGGAGGAACCCTCTAAAAACCTCTGAGCTGGAGTCTCCTTCACCCAAGAGCAGGCTTTGATTTCCACCTGAGAAATCAAACTGATGCCTGATTTAATTGTCTTAAAGCATTGAGGGACAAGCTTGGGAATGATGCTCCGTGACAGCTCTCTCAAAAGCTGTGCTGATGACTCCAGGTGATTTTTTTTGGGGGGGATATTCCTGGTTTATCTCCCTTTTTTTTCCTGCCAGCTTCCTCTCCCTGCTTTGTGCAATTGCCTGGCAATTCACCATGGTGCTCTCTTCCTCGGGTTCAGCAAGAACTGAAATGATGATAAATAATGATGCCAAGGAAGGCAATGACAAGAGCAGCTCTGGAGATTTGGGGAAAGCAGTAAAGTCACACACATTCCCTTTCTAAAATGAAAGAGAAGGGCTGTGTGAGGCTGGATATTTCCCGGCCAGCTGGCAAGAGCTTATCAGAAATAGAAGTCTCACAAAAAGCATCACTTATTTCCAGTGTGAGTCCTTCAATCACAGGGAAGAGAAGGTGGAAAGAGAAGCTGCATAGCAATCATGCCCCAGGTTCCTGGATTTATAGAAGTGTTCAGAGCCAGCTTGGGGAGGCTGCAAATTACCACTTGCTCCCTGACAGTGAATCCACCTGAAGCGTGACCCAGCACCCTCGTTGTACCTCAAAACCGGCCCCTCTGCGGGAGCATCCCCCGAATGATGGTGGTGACCTTACTGGTGGGGCTGTGGGAGGAACAGTAGGCTCTCACTCCCTGCTCTGGACCTGGCTAGAGGAAGAATTCCCCCTCAGAAAGAACAACAGGCCCATTTTAGGAGGCCTGGGGCTTGGGAAGCAAGCGCTGATGGCTGCTGAACAAAGGTCACCTTTGCTCTCCGCAGCCAGCGATGAACAGAAGTGTGGGAGGAAAGCACCGAAGCTCTGCCCTTCTTCCACCAGTCACTCGTAGCAGGGAAAGCTGTCCCCAGATTGTGCTTCACCACACATGACCCAGCTCCATTTTCCTCAGGTGCACAAGAATCTTCCCCTAACCTTCCAGCCCACAAGCTGTGCCCACCAAAGAGGAGCTCCAGCTATTCCACGCAGTGCACCGAGCATTGCAGTTGGCCTAGCAAGAGTGCCTAGAAAAAACTTCTTCAGGAGCTCTGGAGCAACTCAGACTGAGTCTGCAGGGTCTTCTCAGGGACTTAAAAATACCCCAAAAAATAAAAGATGGCACCTAAGGAACTTTTGGGTTGTCAGTTAAAGTGAACAGGCACGATTTGCACCGTTTCACACCCTCGGAGCCAGCAAGGTCGTGTTAAATTCACAACATATGACCTGAGATACAAGAGGCTGGAAGTGAAGGCAGCTCCCTGGGGAATAAAACACTTGGGGACGCATTTATAGCCGCGTGTCCTTTGGTCCTGCCCTCCAGTCTGTCTGTCTGGAGGCACACGAAGGGAGGGGACACGATGCGAAGGGGATGCTGCGCAACCTGCGGTTATTAGCACAGGGCACATCCTGTTCTGCTGTCTGGCACTGGGTTCCTAATTAAATAATTGCTAGCATTGTTTCCCCGTCTGAAATAGCATTCTCTTAATAAATGCAGCTCGCAGGAATTAATTCTGATTCAAGGCTCTTGCAAAGATAAATATAGAGGCAGCTTTCGTTACTGGTATTTTGCTGGGGCGGGGGGGAAAGGGGAAGAACTGGGCTGTAATTATTTTAAGCATGGTGTGGTTTTTCTGCGTGTATGAAGGTGGTTAGAACAGGGTAAGTACCAGCCAGGGAGGGCGAGAGCATGAAAATGCTTTGTGCTGGGTACCGTGGGGTGTTAGAGGGGGCATAGGGGGACCATTGCTGCACTTTGCCTTCCACATGCAGGGCTGTGCTTTGGCTCAAAGCTCCAGTGATGCACAGACCCCTGAGTACACTCCAGACCCACGTGTGTGCCTTCCCTGAAATGCAGGACTCACCAAGGACTGGCTTTTTTTTCTCTCTGTCCTTGGCTAGAGCCAGTTTCCCATCACACCCCTGTCATTTTAGGCAGACTCTTGCACTCTGGAAACTCTCCTGTGTGGTGCAAATCAATCTGAAGCACAATTGGCTGTGCTCACCACTCAGGATAAGGCTCAGATCGGATGATAACTGACGTGGGCTGAATAAAACATTACAAGCAACAACACCAAGCCCTGTGCTACCCGTCTGTCTGCTGTAGCCATCTGCTTGCTCTTAGCACAAACTTCAGCCATAACCTTTTGGGGAGAAGACCCTGACTTGGTGATCCCTGGGCTTTGTGCTCACCAGCTTGAGCTCGACCTGCTGCCAAGTACAAAAACACTGAGAGGAGATGGGCAGGATTTTATAGCTTGGGCACGGAGCTGGAAGGCAGAAGATCAAAGTTCAGTTCCCTGTTGGACATCAAGCAAACAATATCATGATGGTAATTCTATTTGTGTAACTCACAGGATAAAGGATAAATTCGTTAATATACATGGTACACGCCAGAGACAATGCAGATACTTGGAAAACAAGGACAAAAACATCAGAGAAGCTGAGCAAGGTCTCCTCAATCCCATCTGCACGTGCCAAGCTTGTTAGGGTGCAGGTCACCCATGACTTCATCTCTACAGGTGCCCATGGGAACATCCTATGGAAGAGTAGAGCAAGTCCTTGCCATTTTTTCCAGCCCAAGCCCTTTTGCTTGTGTGTGGTACACTGCAGCACCAATAATGTCCTTCAGACCTACCCTCACTCCCTTTATAGGCCTGGCCCACTCCACCACCTTGTAAGTGCAGGGAGCGTGGGAAAGGAAATCTTCCAGGAAATTCAGCTTTTTAAACCTCGGCCTGGCAAGAAAGTCAGGAGTGAATTCCAGAGTCTCCATGCCTGAGTTTTACAAGCAACTACTGCAGCCAGTGGATAATTTACTACTAATTGTTGTTTAATTTCATGCTGGGAGGAAAAATACAGGCAATCCTGGATGGAAAAGGGAAGGACCAACTGAGTTATTAACACCCCCATTGATTGAATTGACTCAGAGGCACAGAGATGGGAAGATCCCAGCGTCCTCCACACTTGGCCTCTGAAGAACAAAACTGGAGGTGAGGATTATTGAGCCTCCTTCTTGCTACAGCTGAGCCTTCTCCTTCCTGTAACCCCATGCTGTAGGCTGAGCCCATTGGTTCTGGTCAGGACTTTGCTGCCCTGCTTGTAGCCACTCTCCAGTGTGGGAATGCTGTGAGTGATCCGAGTGGCAGTCAACGGAGGGCACTGGTAGATCAAACTTAGTGGATGGTGCCTCTCTGCTGGACACTGGGGAGGCTGCCCCTCNCACTTGTTCATCTGAAAGTTCTTTTCCAGCCTAAACAATTCTATGATTCTATGATGCTAATAAGAGGGTAGGGCTCGCCTCATGCCATCCTGACACATTAAAATGCAAAAACTAATAATGTGGAGCTGCATTTTGAGGATCTTGGGCTAAAGACTCTGCCAGAAACCCTAAGCATTAGTAACAGAGGTGGATGGAGCAGGTGATGATTTTTGAAGTTAAGTTAGTTGTGATCAGTAATTGGGGAAAATGGGACATCAATTATAGTGTGTGACATTTTGACACCAATCAGATCAAATGCTGTCTTTAAAATGGATTTTTCACCACATACCAAATGTTTAGACTCCCTGGTTGGGGATGAGAACGTTACTGTGGTGCTGCAGAAATCCTCTTTATTCAGCATGTAGCCCAGGGAATTCCTTCTAAAGCACAGGAACAGCTGGGAAAAGGTAAATGATAGCATTTTAACAGCACTCACAATGTATATCACAGCCTCAGCTGGCACATAGGACACCTGGCTGCAAGACGTACACGCCAAAAATGATCATTTCTGGTGGAATCTGCTGCCTGTCTTAGGTACTTTAATGGTCCTTTCTGCTATAAAAACTTCACACCACCAATAAAAGACCCTTTTTGGCCTGGGAGAAGAGAATGATGCTCTCTGAGACTCAAAAGGGGAAAGAAGACACAGAAAGACTCCCAAAATTGGCTACAGCCAGCATCCCCAAGGAGAGAAGTGCAGCCTCGTGCTGCACACGAGCATCTACAGATGGAAAGCCAGTGAGTGGCAGAACAGAGCTGTGGTGCAGACACCTGCATCTCCCACCCATTTTCACCTCCTGGGGAAGGAGTAATGGCTCAGGTCTTCCAGCCTCTGTGTGCTGTGTGATGAGCTCCAGCCCATCACCCTGATTGCAGCGAGCAGGCTGGGAATGTTGCCATTTGGCCCACTCTAGCATCTGGCTGGCAAGCATTAGCTAATAACTGGATGAAGCCTGGCTCCAGAAAAGTCCTAACAGGTCCATCACATCTACACTTTGTTTGCATAGGAAAGAAGTAAATAATTAATATGATTTCTTTTGTCAACTATTTCTATGATGAATGACTTCAGAATAAATCTTTTATTTATTTTTTTAATGCTGTCTATCCTCACATTGCCTCTGTGAAGTCAGGCAGCTCTGCCATCTGTAGAGGAAATGAGGCACAGGGAGATGAAGGAGTTTTCCCAGAGTGCAGAGTCCCCACAGATCACTGCTACTCAGCCCCATCACACCATCACCCTCTTCAATAAAGCAGAAAAGTGCATGACATGGAGACTCCCACCTGCACACAAAGCCCCTGTGCAGCTCTGCTGGTGCCCAGCTGGAGAGCTGACCTCTAAAGAAGTGATTTGTTCAGTTGAGGGGAGGGTATTCCTTTTTTAAAGGTTGCTGGCTCAGCTGTTGCTCACTGCATCTTAGAATCATTCAGGTTGGAAAAGACCTTTATGACCATCGAGTCCAACCATTCTTGACACAGAAATCTTATTATTACCTACAAACCTGTCTAACAAGAAAGTCAGTGCTCAGGTCCAGTAAACTGGGTGTCATTTACAAGTCTTTGTCTCCAAGCCAGCTCCTTCCAGGAGCAGAATCCGTGTGTCTTTCCACTCTTTCCCAGCGCTGACTGTTCTGCTTGTGGAACACGTTATGTTCTCTGCATAGCAAAGAATTCAGCCTGAAGCACGGAGGGCAGACACCTCCCTGAGAGAGCTGATGGTTCAGGGCAGCTTCCTCTTGACTCCTTGTTACTCTACATCTGCCTTGTTCTCACTTCGAGGAGCGAAATGTCAAGACAAATGTCAGGTCTCATGTGAAGCTTGTCAGTCCTGGGGTGAGCATCCTCCACGCAGCAAGAATCAGCTGCTACAGGACCAGAGGAAACGTGTTGCCCTTTCCTGTGCATGAAGAATGCAAGAGCTCTATGAGCCCCAGGGACCACTGTGTGCTGTCCTCATCCTGAGACATCTCAGGGTTTCACCAAGCTGCCCAGTAAACGCCTACCCTGCTTCTTCTGCCAGATTTTCAGGTGAAAACAACATGGATTGAGAAAATTTGCCCAGAAATCCTGGGCAAATAAACCTTGCCCTTGAGCCAAGCAGTGGCACCTGCAAGGTGGGGTTCATATGTGGCTCTGATGCCATGGGCTGGCCACGGAGCCACATCAGGATTGAACTGCATGTTTCTGAGGACTTCAAGGGGGTAACAAGGCCAGGCAAACCTCCCAGCTTCTCTCACTCTTGCTTGAGTAAAAGTTTCTCACAATGTGTAATACCCCCCCCAAAAAAAGATAAGTTAAAAAAGGTGAAACCTGAGCAAAGTCAACCCAAACCTTTCCTTTGGATGGTGACGTGTGAGGGTAGCAGCTCTCCTCGCTGTGGCTGGGTTATCAGGTTGCAGTGAACATCTGCTGCTGAGAGGTAGCGGGATGGAGATATTCCACATGTGGAAAAAGGAGAGACTTAAATAAACACAACTGTGTGAGAATCAATGAAACCTAATCTCGGATGATGTGGGCTCCATTTATCTAACACGGGATGAATAAAAATGTTAACGGCAAGAGTCTGCAGAGGTGGTAAACACCTTGTTCCCTGTTATATCTGTTTTCATTATAAGACCTGCTATTTTTTGCTGAAGGGAAATAAAATCTTCATGCTGTTAAATTGAAGCTATGAAGACTGTTGTTTGCACTGGAGCCTAAGGGATTCTGATCGCTTGATCCCTTAATCCCGCTGGAAATCCCAGCTAATGTAGCCAGTTTACCAGGCTTTCTTATCTGGGAGATGGATTTTCTGAGACTTCTGAAACTCTTTCTGAAGCAAACAGGCTCTTCTTAGTTTTGGAAGTGCCTCTGGCTCCTCTGTTGGGTGCAGAGCACCCTGGGTGCTACTGCTCAGCATTAGCTATGCTGTGTGTGCTCTGCATGCTCTGTGTGCTCACTCTGCATGCTCCATGTGCTCTTCATGCTCTCTCTGTGTGCTCTGCAAGCTCTGCATGCTCACTGTGCATGCTCCATGTGCTCTGCATGCTCAACATCTCCACTCAGGCTTCCTGCAAGACAAGCCTGGCTCCAAGTCCTACCTTTGGGAAGCTCACAGAGAACAAAAGGCTGAAGACACAACTTCTCCAGAAGGGAATGAAGAATTTAAAGCACAAAATAAATGCTGATACCTCACGGTAGAAAGAAACAAGCAGCAAAACCTGGTACAGCAAAGGACTTGCTAACCTGTCAGTCAGGGGATGTTTTCTTGTCCTCTCTTCCTCTGGAATCTACACCCATGTCAACAGGAGATTGTGTTTTACTGCAAGATCAGTTAGACCATATAGAGACGTGCCAAAGTTGGCTTGCCAAAGGAGAACAGTTATTAAAGATCTATGTGTTATGACCAAGACCTACCCAATTATTTTAAGCTGGCTCTGAATGTAATCAAGCCCCAAAGTCAACAGATCTCCTATTCATGCTTAAATTCAGGATGTACAGTCCAATTCTCTTCCAGAGTTAGTTTTATTTCCAGGCTGGTTTCAGCCCAACCCGTGGTTAGCTGCATTTGACCGCTCTTCTGGGCACATTCCTTTTCTTTTGGATAATTTAGTCCTGCTCTGCAGATTTCCTGCAGTCCATTCACAGAAAATGTTTATCGCTTTCTCTTTGGCACCCACTGAGTTTTGCAGAGAGATAGAGGCTCATTAGGTTGGGTTTCTTAGTCCTTAGTCCTTAGAACTGACACACTGTTTACGGAATTGTTTCTTGGACTTCACTGGCGTAGCTCTCCCTCACGGATCTGAGATTCCTTCATAAATCACAGTGGTTTTTTCTTAGGTTATTTTATTCCTATGAACCAATTTCCTATTGAAACTGTTCCCGTGGCTCAGCTCTGGACTGCTTCCTCGTGGCACTCTCGAAGCCACATTTGGTTAATCACTGATTTAAATCAAGGGTCAATTTATAGGAACTGTTCTTTGGAGTTATTAGATTTCAACTCTCGGTGACGTGATCCCAATGCCAACTCCATCAGGCCTTTAAATAACCAAGAGAAGTGCTGTGCAAGCAGAGTTCTTGGCTACTACATCAAATTAATTTGGCCAAAAGGCTTTAAATCCTGATTCCCAGAACATGAGGGAGTCAGATCAAGCAGGATGGTGTGGACGGGTCCACTCTGGACTCTCCAGGTGGCATCACATGCTATTTATGTGAGTTAATCTCCATTAACAAGGGGAAGAATTGCAAACCTACCCCTTATTGTCCCCTTAATTAATTAATAGCTTTGTTTTCATGCCTCTCCTCCATGAATATAATTATAACTGGGCGCTCACTTGCCAGGCTGTGGGGCTGCCATGGAACAGCCCAATTTCACTTCTCATTAGAACACTCGACTCAAACAGCAGAACACCCATCAGGTGACCAGCAGATCTCCTCTGTCTTTGTTGAGGGACAGAGGTGGGAACCTCAGGAGCTCTGAGAAGCAGGGAGCTCAGCTCAGCCATACAGCACGCTGCGAAGAGCTACGGCTCTGCACTGGGTGGTGGTGATGCTGATGTGTGTGTGACACAAGGAAGAGGTTTTCTTACTAAACCTACGTGGTGCTTCCTTGAATGTCACTCGTGAGCTGAAGCAGAGAATGCTAATCCAAGGATTCACACCTTGCTATGAGGTGGCCGATATCTCAGCGCTCGGATTTAACACTCTGGATGAGTTTCCTCTGCTTCCTCGTGTCAATGAACCACCCTGACTGCTCTAAGCCCTTTTTGCTGAGGCTGATGTGGGCTGAGATTCTGATTTAGACAAGGTGACCCCACTGAATTGGTGTTTGCATTTGACCAGGACCATTTTCTGGGTGTCAGTTTAATTGCAGTTTAATTACCCCGCTCTTTAAAGAGCAGAGTAATTAGCCTGCTATGAATGTTGTAGCACTGGCAAAGGGGAATGCTGGGAAGAATTTAAAATGCTCTTACTTGATGAAGAAAAGAGGTAAATAGTGACACTCTGAGACACTTGAGAGCTCTTTAACCTGCCTGAAATGAGAGCCAGAGCTCTAAGGCAGCTCCATGCCTCCCTCCTGGTTTTATTGCCTATAGAGAGGAAATCAAATCCAGTATAAGTGGAGATCAGATTTTTGATGATGATTATATTCCAGTCTATGCTACATCACCAAGTAGCAACTTGGACTATTGAAACAAAGCCAGAATGTTTTTTAAGGACGTTAGAAAGATGCTTCCTAAACCCCACTTTCCCTTTCTGAAGGGTCTGTTTAGCAATAAGGGGACCACAAATCTGTGCAGGAGCTCTTTAGGCGTAGAGTGACGTGTGTCAGTGCTGTCCTGCACAGGGGCAGGACAGTGCCTGCTGAGTTTAGGATTGACAAGTGGCTCTGATTCCAATAACTTTGTTCAATCCATATCACACCCAGAAGAAAGAGGGATGAACCACATCAGTTCAGTCCCTTATTTTCAAGAAAACAGATGCAAGAGTGAATGGAAGAAGGGTGAGAAGGTTTAACTTAATGGCAGCTATCAGAAAACACCCGGTGGGGAAAGAAATGACAGCTACAGTTTCCTTGATTCTCACAGGCCAACTTGTCTAAATCCATTTGCATATATGCATACACAATGATCTATAATGATAGGCACATATACACCCAAACATATCCCTGTGTGTTTTAGCTATATGAGCTGTGTAAGACTAGAACCACTCAGGTGGCATAGCCCTAAACCAGGCAGATATGGAGAAGTGATGTAAAGCAATCTGCTTCCAAAACCACTGGCACTTTCAAACTGGGGTCTCCAGTCTGCTCAGGAGAATGACAGAGCTGAGACTACATCTGGTATTTAATTCAAGCATTGTGCTGCTGTCAAAGGAAACCATGCTGGCAAGCTGAATTTCAGCCTGCCAAAATCCTTTTGTAAAAACACAATTCATAGCTTAAGAGGGGGAAGAAAAAAAAAATTATAGAAAATAAAGACATAATAACACAATCTCTGTGGGCAGATAAAGCGGAGAAATGCAGAGTTCCCCTGGATTCACTTATCTTCCTATTTCCCTCTGCCTTGATGGAGGACCTGAGACTCCTGCACACCCCAGGCTGGGGTAAAACGTGGACTCTCCATCCACCTCCATTTCATCCTGTCTGCTATCTCATGGTATTAATCCCTGCTCTTGCTTACACAGCCTGGGGGTTATGACCAGCAAGTGGGGGAGTTTAAACAAATGTGTAAACCTATTACATGGAATCCTCACTGAGAGTATTACTGGAGTAAAAGCTGAGCACGGGGACCTCATGATCTAACTCCGACTAGCTGGTTTCCTTCAGTGTGAAGAATGACTCAGTACTATGATTCAAGCTTAATATATTGCAGATCTGGTTCTCTCTGCCTAGACTTTATGTTCCTGCACTCTTGGGGCCCTCAAATTTTCTCTTCTGTCAGAGAGAATTTATTTTTCCATGAGCTCAAACTGTTTCAATGACATTTACTTCGCAAGGCTGAAATCCCCTCCAAGGATGGTGAGGGGGATTATACAGCTCCCTTTAGGTCCTTAATTAATGAGACCTTATGCATTCTGACAACGATTCACAGTTTTTAACATGTTCAAGTTTCTGAGAGAATGTTCTGAATCAGCTACTAATTTTCCTATCAAACATGAGACTAGACACTGAGCTAGTCCAGTAAGACTAGCCTGAATTTTAGTCCAGACTGGTAGTCAAAGACTGGTATCAAGAAAAGAGATGTAAAATGGATTTGTTTATTGCTCAGTTTTACTTTTCCAAATGTTTGGGTTTTTTTCTGAGTGGAATTGCATCATCACATCTTCTATCTTCCTTTCATATTCTTACTACAAACCCTTTGCATCTACCTGCACCATTTTTAATAGAATTAGAAAACCATTAGAGGATGACTTTGTGCAGCTGAGGTCATCAGACCATCCCAGAGTGAATTAGGGCTGAAAAAAAAGAAGAGGATGAAAATAACAACTTTGTGAAGATCTATTTCAGACCATCCATGTACAGCCGCAGAACATATGGACTGGCTTGGTCCCAAAATAGAGTCCACCAAACTCTGAGATGTTGTCAGCTTTGCTATTTTCATGGAACACTAACTTAACACTGCTGGAGAAAGTTCCATTTATCAGTTATTTAATTCCTTCACATAAATATCAGAAGGAAATTCAGTCAAGACTTTAGATCAGAGCACCAGTCTGAGGAATAAAGTACTGAATTATGAAGCAACAAGAGGCATGAGACCAAATACTGGGGATGTATTTCCTTAAAGTCACACAGTCCCTTCTGTTCGGCTTGAAATTCACCTTCTGTAGACAATCAGGAGGATGTAAAACACAGCAAACCCCTATGGATCAAAGTTATTTCTGTGCAAAGGTCTACAGGACAATTTGACAGCACAGTGGCCTTGAATGGCTCTGCTGGTGGAATAATCCCTTCTGCATGACACCAAATTTCACCCTGTTGCTCAGGTCAAACTCTTCTTGATTACAGTAAAGGTGTTGCCAAGTAGATCTTCATGATTCATATACAAGTGATGAGATGCATTTTGTCTTTTGGAGACAGAGCAGAATGAATTCTCAAAGTAATTTTTTACTTTGAAAATAACAGTGATTAATAGCAGTAAATTGCTCTCATCTTCAAGAGACCTCTGTGCTATGCTGTAAAGAAGAGGGACTGTGTGTGTCCCTTACAACCATGGTGAGGTTGGTCCATCCTGGCTCCCAAGGTCAGTTTAGCAAGTTCTGATAGACTACTTATGTCTGACTTGACCTACCTGGATCCCTTTGTGCCTTTTCTTTTTCTTAGAAGTTCTGCACCACAAGTATTTTTCTTTTTACCACCTGAACATGCCCTGATGAATACCAAACATTTTGACAAGGTTTCCCAGGATATAAAGTCCCAGAAGTAAGAATGGGATCTTGGTACACATCAGAGCCCCTCATTTAGAACATCTCGAGACCTATGACACCGAAGGAAACGTTTCCATGGATTTCCATGGCTCGTGTCCTTTGTGCCCAGGCTGATACGTGTGACACTGGCTTTGTGTCAACTCCCAGGGCAAGCACAGATGATACTCTCAGGGTGAACACTCTCATATTGTGAAATTCAAGCTGATGGGGCATCCTGATTAAACTCAGCCTGATGGAAGACACTAAGTAGTTTGGATGGTAAAAGGGAGATCTTGCCTCGGAGCAGGTTGATTTCCCCCGTGCCAGACAATTGTTCCTTTTGGACCATTCTCAATTTCGTGCACGTTTTTATGATTGTGAGTTGATATCAGCACCTCAGCACTGCCTGCATTCATCTCTGGCAGCATTAGCAACTAAGAGAAAATAAGCATCAGACAAAAGTCCTACAACAATACATCTGCTAAGTGACTACAATCTTGTTGCTCCTCAGAGTAGTTAATTTACAGCTGCCCCTTGGGCGTTGAACAAATGGTAACAGACTCGAGACAACAGCTACTCCATCATTTGCTGTTCTTATCACCAGCCAGAAAACCTAAACTGCCTCAGGCCAACAAATTAATTAAAAATTCCAGTGAGGAAAAACATTTATCACAGAGTGTTTTCATAAACTCCTGTTGTTCTCTCTCAGAGATGCCCACACACTTGCTTTTAACAACCCAAGTGACTACACTAGCTCAAAATAGCACCAGGTTTTCCATCTGAGGCTGAGAGACTGGAATTCAGCAAACTTCTCAGGCAAGAGGTTAAAATAATTACCAGTGCCTGGGTTTATTTCTTCCTCAGACAGACAGACACACAGACCTGGGTGTTCAAGTGCTCTGAGAGCCTTTGCAAACCTTGCTGTGACACGGAACTGAGTTGGAAGCAAGTGCAGATGTCCTGAGAGTACAGCTTAGAGGCACATTCAAGTCGAATTCCTGCTGAAGGGAGTGATGTTGAAATCCTAAGTGTAAGGAGTTCCCTGAACCTGGGAGGGTCACCCAGAAGACTTCTTAAATGGGATTTAGAAGACAGAGGGTTTGCACCTCTGTGATTTGAAGAAGGATAGCACTGAATCTTTATGTGGGCTCCTAAAGAAACCCTCAGGGTATCAGGGCTATCAACTTCCACTCTGGAAGACCTACTGAAATTATTTATTGCTTTTCATAATCAGCCCACAATTACTACAGTGGGCAATAAATAGATCCCCATGACCAAACTGTCACCATCTACCCCACCCAACTCATAGTGAGTGAGTCTGTAATTGAATTGTGCCTTTATTTCAAAGCTTTGCTTATGGATTTAAGTAAAGGAAGATTTAAAGCAGGACCAGAGATTAGGTGAAGAAAAAGACACTGTCCTGTGTGTCAAAGCCAGCACAAGCAGCAGCAATGGTGGGTGGAAATCTGGTTTAGTCACAGGATCATATGCAGGAAGAAATGCCCAGTTTCCACACAGAGGTGAACACATCTGTTTTGTTTAAAGGAGGAGTTTTCTTTATCAACAAATGAGTCAGAAACAGTAAATTTGCTGATTTAAATCTTTTACTGTATGCAAAAAAAAAAGTCCTTGTTAAAATTCATTGCAATCTTTTTTTCTAACCATTTAATCAATGAAACCTAATTGAATTATCTTGAATTCCATTGAGAAATACTAATCTAATACTTAGAGCATCATTCCAAACTTGAAGCTGTTCAGAAAAGACAGTCCCAGGAGGGTTTGGTGTTGCAGATATGAAGTGATTGGATTTGAATGCAAATAGCCATTGTTTACAATGCCCTGATCAATGAAGGGGAAAGAAAAAAATGAACATGATATGTTAACAGCAATTGATTTTTTTTCAGCCCCTGCACAGCAGCAGATATGTTGCCAGAAGTGTCACCACCTTTCTGAGGCACTGGAGAGAAGGGGCAGTGAAAAAGGGGGGGTTTTAAACGAATCTCAGCTTTGCTGTGTTTGGAAGTGTGATCTGTGAGAGATGGAGTTGAAAAATAGTAGACAAATTGATGAGGTTTCATTTTAATGCTGGTTTATGGGTGAGGTGGTGTAAGAATAGAGCAGGGCTATGCTCTCGTGCTTTAAGCTCCTCTTGTCCTGCCAAGTGCTGCTGGTAGGAAGACATGGATTTCAGACAGGAGATAAACTACTGCTGGTTTCCAGGACTGGAAAAGATGAGGCCAAAAGAGACCCCTTTGGGCAAAGGCAGAGGTGCTGCAGCACCATGGAGATGGGGAGCTGCCCACAGAGCCTTTCTCCTCTGATTTCCAACTTCACACCCAAACTCCACCCTCTCCAAGGACCTACTTGGGTCTTGGATCATCTCTAGAGTTAGTTGAGGAGAATAAAGGACTTATAAACATGTAATCCATCGATTGCCAAGCAAATAGGTAGGATTATTGCTTGTAAAATCCTGTTGTTAGACAGCCTGAGGTTTGTGAGATCAATGAATACTCACCAGGAAAGTCATCTCACTGTCTGTGCTGGGAAACAAGCCCGTGGTGTTTCATTCTGTCCTGGCTTACAGGGAAAGGAATAAATTCAGATGCTCAGGATGCCAGGATTAGAGTTTTAAATCCCTCACTTGAATGCTAGATTTCATCGTAGGGTCACTTACAGTCTCTAATATCTAAATGAAGCTGATACCATAATTTGTAATGTTTAATATCCAGCAGACTGGTTGGAGTATTACTAAATTACACTGGAGATGGAAGCAGCACTAAATGATAAAACCAAGGCCTATGAAGAGTTGGATCTTCAGCAGGCAGAGCAGTAGGGGTTGGTTTTGGTTTGCCTTTGGCAAAGAACAGCTCGTTATCTTGCTATTCAAATTCTGGCTCGAGCTTAGAGTCTTTTCAGTGAAAAAATCATTCTTCTTCTGAAGTTTATTTGACCCTAAAGCGTGTATCCATAAAATACTTAGGTCACCATGTTTCTAAAATTTGAAATAATATTGTTAGAAGAGGCAAAATGTTATTAATTTTATCCTCCAAACTCCAACACCTACATAGATAAAAGTAGTGACATTTAATTCTGGTGTTGAACAAGATGTTAAAGCTCAGACCTTTCATGAACATTTGCTTTCATGTTCCACAATGTAATAACATTTTTTAGCTTAGAGCATCAACACACCAAACACACTGGTAGGTGGAGACTGATGGGAAAAGGGGTGCCACAAAAGCGAGCCTGAAGGCACTTTTGACACCTCAGTCATTTGCCTGGATGCAGCTAGATGAGAACATGAGGAAAAATGACAGGTCCTGGATCCAAGTACTTAAGAGGGTGTAGATGAGATGTGTGGTGGAGAAGAGACAGACCATGGCTTCACTGCCTTCCATGTTGGTCAAAAGGAAGTGGAATAGGTCAGGCTGACCATCCTGGTTTCCTCTGGAGCAAGATTTCAGAGGTGCTTCCCCAGTGACAGGTTTAGGTGACTGAGCTCCCTTTGTGCCTTCACATGAAAAATGGTTTGCAGTGAGGTTTCCTGACATCTGAACACGTGACCCTGCTGGAGAAGGGGTGCCCATCACAAACTGAAGACTGGCTGGAAAGGAGGACAGCCCAGATCAGTGGGAGAATCATCCAAACAAGACCACGATCCCCTCCCAGCAGTGGTGTGGTCCTTTAACCGGGGAAGTCACCAGCTGGTTTAAACTGGGTGGCTCAGTCACCACACACTAAGCTGTTGCCTCTGATCCCCATGGTTGTCAGGAGCATCTTCACCTGGCAGCAGCTGCTTCAGGGGAAAGGTTTGCTTGGTAACACCAGTCTGGGGTTTGAAACTCTGGACAGCACTAAAGAAAGTCTGCCAACATTTGCAAGTGAAGTGGTCTCGCAGAATGGTTTCCATTCCACAGACCCTGGCAGCAAATGACTTCTGTCCTCCTGCTTTTATCTTCAGCAGCAGCAAATGCTGCTTGCTGGGGATATCTTAGATTTGCAGAGACACTTGCAATGTATCCGTTAAATGTTTCTGCCTTGCTGAGAAAACAATACCCTGGCTCTTATCAATATCACTCAGGCAGTCATTTATGCAAGCAAGAAAAGATATGTGAGTATATCCAAGGGCATAAGAACTCAAAGCACTCAGATTTTGAATTCTGGGGCTATCAGTGCACACTGGCACCCTCTGTGAGCTCCTGCCTGGCTTTTCTCAGAAGAGAAAGATTGCATCTCAAATGTACTTGGGAAAGACAGGTCTGCTGGAAGAAATAAAAAACAGAAGTAAAAAGGTCATCTGCTTCTTCAGGGAGACTGAGTCCTGAGAGCACAATAAAGAAAACTATTAATGGCTTGAAAACACTGCTGAGACTGAGAACACTTCTCCCATTCTTGTAAGCAGTGAATTTCTAGGAGGCATTAATTTCTGGGAGGCATTAATTCGACTACTCTTAAAATCTGTTTTAGAGGAGAAAGTGGAGAATAAGGATGGAATTTTTCAACCAGATATATAACTATATACTAAAAATAATGCTTTGATGCTTTCTTACCCCAGAAAGAGTTCTTCGACCTACATTTTGTGGCTGTTGGTGAGATCAGAATATGGAACTATGAAAATAGAATAAGTTTTGCATCATTTTCCCTAACAAAGTGCAAAAGCACAGCTCAGCCCGTGGCATCTTGCTGAGTTTGCTGTGCTCTCCTGGTGGATCCATGCATTTCCCCTTGTGTGAATGAGTTCTGGCTGAGTGGAAGAACTTCTTGCATAGCTGAGGAAAAACAAAAAGTCTGTGTTCGTGCCTGAATTTGATGGAGTACATCTCCTCCTTGCTTCAGTTGTGGCAGCAGAATGAGGCATATGGTTCTTGAGTCAGCTGCCAAGCACTCAAGCAACATCACTCTATCACAGCTAATGACATCATTAGCTCTTACCAAGAAACATCCTGAACAGTCTGATGCAAGTGCAGTAGAAGAAACAGATGGGATAGATACAGTCCTTACCCTCCTTTGGCAAATAAACATTTTGGAAAGTTTCACTGGACAAAATATTGTCCTTTTTCCAAGGAGCTTGGATGGTCTGAAAACATGTAGAATGGAGGAAAGGAAAGGAAAAAAGAAAAGAAACAACTAAACAAAAAACCCAACTCAATTTGTGTTAGACAGGTGCAGTCATAGGATAACATTCTTTAAGACATTGTTCATATCAGTTTAATAGCCTCCTTGTAGACTGCCCTGATGCCTTTCCCTCCTTCATCTATTTTTGTACTAACTCTGGATACTCTTTGCTGGTCCTGTTTGTGAACCTCCCATCTGCCTCTCTTGGATTCTCACCAATCAGTTCACATCTTTCTTAAACTGCAAGACTCAAATCCTACTCTCCATTCCAGGCAAGGCTTTCCTTCCTATGTTTTACAGGCTCTATTTTCTCTCCATACTTTCATATGTAACAGCTTACCACTGACAACTTGTATGTTGGGGTTGGGTTTTTTTTTCCCTGCAGGAAATCTCAGTCAAACACTTTGAGAGTCATAGCATTTTGTGGGAGAATATAACTCAGCTTGTCCCTTTGCCAGTGAGGACTAAAGTAGGTTGATTTCAAACTGAAGTGAGCGCATACAAATAGCTCAGCCAATGCACAGCAATCTGATTTATGCCTCTGATTCAAGGTCAGAGCCTAAGAAAGCCTTTTCTGAAAATAAAGGAAGCAGCTACCACTGGAAGTTTTTTTCTCCAGAGGAAATAGATTGCAGCTGAGGAACCTGGCCTGAACTTTCCTCAAGTGCTACTGAACTCAGAAGTAAAATGTATTGATTTTTTATTATCATTTATGTATTTATTTTATTTCTTACCCTTTCTGAATTGCCCAGTGTTTATCAAACACACAGTCGTACACCGTGGACATTTACTGCAGGGGCTGGCTACGGAAGGTCAAGTGCAAGATGAAGTCAGAGAAGCTTTTTGCAGGGAATGGGCTTCCTGTCATTTGCCAGATCAGACCCTGACAAACCCCACCACGGAGAGATTTGCAGGCAGAGGCTTCCTGACAAGCTCATTGCTTCCATCACCATTATTAATATCTTCCTCTTCCCCGCACTGCATGATGGCCTTGAGACAAAGAAGCTTTTACATGAATACAATTAGCATTTGCCACGGGTCAGTTCATCTGTCCAGAATCACTCACTCGTGTTAGAGAAGATCGATGTTCAGAATGACAGGCATCAAAATCCTGCAGCCCTCCAAGCAGGGCTTGGCCAGGGCTGCCTCCTGCCCGAGCAATTAACAGCAGCAAGAGAGATTAAAATCAGAGAACACAAGAGCAAGTTGAGCTTCTCCTGGGAGGATCACCCTTAGAAGAAGGTTTTCTGTTGCAGTCTAATACCTGTGATACTCCTGAGGTTTGGCAGAGAAAGTGGCAAAGGTTGTTACACACGAGCAGAGAAGATGAGGGTATTTCAGATTTGGAGCTTATTTTTTCAACCTGAATAATTGATGGAAGAGAAACTGTCTGGCAGTGCAGAAGTCCCAGAATGGGAACTGTACTCTTGGCCACCATCAAAGGTCTGTTCACTGGGTTTACATCATTCCTATTTCATACTTCTTCCTATCTGGAGCTGGTATACCTAGTTCATAACACATCTGAATTGCCTCCCAGACCAGCACCTGGAGAGTGTCCTTCTTTTGATACCACCCCTTGTTCAGCCAAAGGGAGGCAAAGCAAGCAGGGAGAAGTGACATCTTTTATCAGACCAACAGACGTGCTTGGCAGAGGGAGCGGAAAAACGCTCAGGCGTGGAGCTCTCCCGTGGAGTAAAACTGCTCAGGGCTCTGCAAACCTGTTCCCCTCACTGGGACTGGCTGTCCACATCATCTCCAGTTTCTTTAGGATGGAAAGCGTTGTCTCCGTTGTGGGTCTGAAGCTTCTATCCCTTTGAAATCATATTTTCTGATGACAGCTGCAGTGGCTGAAGCTGGAGGAACACGCGATACGTTTCATTTTCCTTTTTAGTGCTATCAAGGCAGATAACAGCAGCAGTGAGTGGATGTTCTTCCCTTACCCTTTTGAAGCTCTGCATGCAGGCTCAGAGTAATTATATTGCAACCTATTATCTCATCACAGTACCTGGTGTGACACTTTATTAGTGGAGCAGGAAAGCACACGGACCTTGCAGAACCAACCCCCCTTTCCCCAGCATTGCACGGGAGCTGTGACATTCAGACAGTGTCAATCCTCTGTAAACACAAGGCTGCCACCTGAACAACTGCATTTCATTACCAAGACCATGAAGAGGTGTCCTGATGAGCATATTTACTTGGACTCCAAAGTGTGTTGGTAGAAATGGGAAAGGCTTGAAGATGACATGTGTAAATGTGTGTGATGGCCACAGGATTCTCACTTCTACTGCACTGATACTGTAGCTTTTGGTCTTTAAGTGGGCTTTAAGTTTGCTGTGGAATATCAGGAAATAGCCTCTAACCTTTGCTGTGTATTTTTTCTGAACCCTTCTAAACTCTGGAGGCAGAAGAGTACAAGTGATGTTCCCTTCCAGTCTCACAGGACTGCATGCGAGTGGTTAATATCTATGTATGGAGGTGTGACCCAGAGGATGCCTTCGTTCATCTTCTGCCCCCTCGACACAAACCACAAAGCATCTCTGCACCCTGAATACAGCAGAGCTTTAAAAGTCTGCCTTTTTCACTTCTGGCAGAGGAAATACTGACATTAAAACTGTTTTTTTATTCAGACATAGTTTCCTACAGCTAACCAAGATTGTACAAAGCTGGGTAAAAAACAAAAATCCTTTCAAAAAGCAAAGTCTTAACCCAAAAAGGAATTCAATACTTGGTGTTTGGTTTATGTTCCAGCAAGAACATACAGAAAATATACAGAAAACACAGAATATACTGAAAAAAAGGATTTGAATTAGCTGAAGACAAGAGTTACAGGATTAGAGAGTTACGGTCAAGACTTTGCTCCCTCTTCCCTCCTGGCTGGTGCAGATGTTGTGCTTCTGAATAAGAACATCCATCCTGGGTTTAATGGGCTTTAACTAAAATCTCTTAAATACATACCTCTGTGCTAAGTGCCCCTTGCAGACATGCTCATATTAAGTCCTCAAGCTAAAGCTATAAATCACCTAATAACATATGTTGTGGTGCATTAGTCTCAGTATAATCTAATTTCACATCTAACACATCGAGAGCTGGCTGCTAGCCACAACATTGAGACAACATCCTTCATTAGGGCTTGATAAATCTTACAGCCAGTGTTTGAGAGAGCAGAGTTAAGANAGGTCAGGTTCGAGCTAGAAACAAGGCACAGGTTCCTGTAATGGTTGGTTGCTGCTGAAACCAACTGCCAAAGAGTTTGGGAGGGTTCTCCAGCACTAGACAGCTTTAAATCAAGACCAGGTGACTGGACTTGCCTGAGGAAACTCCTTGCTCTGTGTTGCTGCAGCCCTGATAATCACACTGGCCTTTTGTACCTTGAAACATCTGATGCTCCCTAGATCTGAATCCTTTGGTTCAAACTTCTGCTTTGGTTCAAACTTCTGCTTTGCTGTCGACTGAGCGCGGAGCTGATCGAGCTGTGAGAGCAGTGAGGGTCAGCGAGCTGGATGGGGTCTCTTGTGATCAAATGGATTTCTTCTGGTGACTTAGGCTTGTCTCTCAACCCCTCTCTGAATCCAGTCCAGCTTGTCAATACATTAAATAAAGGCTAGAAAGGAAAACAAGGCAGATAATAAGTGTGGCTGTCAAAACATCTGCTGCTGCTGGAGATGGAGAAAGTGAACGCAAGCCCGTTACTGTCGTCTGGTTTCACTGCCAGTCCTCCAGTAAGCTGGAAATGCAGGATGGATTTCTGTGTGTTCATCTGCAATCTGCCAACAAGCAAATTGAGCTAACACTAGAATAGATTCCACTGCCAGCTTAGTGGGTGCGAGGCACACACTCTCCCAGTGCAGACTACAATTAAAACAGTGAAGGAGGAAGACCATTCTGAGGTGGAATAAGAGGAAAAAAATCAATAATTTTCAAGTAAGAACTCCACTCACTGCCCTGACATAGTCTAAAGGACTTGAGGTGGAACAGGGACATCATTTGATCTTGGGTGTAGTCTTACTGTAGCCATGTAGAAGAAAAATTCCCAAATCAAAGTGTGACCCCTAAAAGCAAAGGAGAGGGAGCACGCAAGATGAGTGGTATTGAGGAGACTCTGCACTTGTTCTTGAACTGGGAAGAGCAAAAAGCACTGCAAAACATTAACAAAGTTCTTTCTATATTAGAAAAAAACTTAGGAAAACATGGTTGGCAGGGAGGTTTTGTTGTCATAAAATGTATCCTCAAAGACACTGGCTTGNAGTCTGCCTTTTTCACTTCTGGCAGAGGAAATACTGACATTAAAACTGTTTTTTTATTCAGACATAGTTCCCTACAGCTAACCAAGATTGTACAAAGCTGGATTAAAAGCAAAATTCCTTTCAAAAAGCAATGTCCTATCCCAAAGAGGAATTCAATACTTGGTGTTTGGTTTATGTTCCAGCAAGAACATACAGAAAATATACAGAAAACACAGAATATACTGAAAAAAAGGATTTGAATTAGCTGAAGACAGGAGTTACAGGATTAGAGAGTTACGGTCAAGACTTTGCTCCCTCTTCCCTCCTGGCTGGTGCAGATGTTGTGCTTCTGAATAAGAACATCCATCCTGGGTTTAATGGGCTTTAACTAAAATCTCTTAAATACATACCTCTGTGCTAAGTGCCCCTTGCAGACATGCTCATATTAAGTCCTCAAGCTAAAGCTATAAATCACCTAATAACATATGTTGTGGTGCATTAGTCTCAGTATAATCTAATTTCACATCTAACACATCGAGAGCTGGCTGCTAGCCACAACATTGAGACAACATCCTTCATTAGGGCTTGATAAATCTTACAGCCAGTGTTTGAGAGAGCAGAGTTAAGA
>VWZY01006939.1:132044-142355 GCA_013399075.1 Chloroceryle aenea
GAACGTGAAAGAGCAAAAAGCACTTCAAAACATTAACAAAGCTATTTCTATATTAGAAAAAAACTTAGGAAAACATGGTTGGCAGGGAGGTTTTGTTGTCATAAAATGTATCCTCAAAGACACTGGCTTGGATGCAGCATCTGAGGATCAACTGCATTCCCTCCTGGATTTTATTCCCTTCAGACTTTTTTTCAACCACTTTCCCATTCTTTTGGTTCTGTGAGTGTAGGTTGTGCCTCTCTGAGAATAAATCCCATCCTTTGGACAGCAGAATCAAAAGAGCAGGGGAGAAGCTCTGAACTCCTCCGATGGCATAAAGTTCCTGCTGCTTGGTGAGCACAGAAGAGCAACAGAAAGCTCTGGAGCATGCTGATGTTTCCTGGCATGGGAACATTGACACCCTTCCTCCTCGTAGGAGGATCCTCAGAGCAACCTGCCACCAGGATCCCACCGTTCCCTTGAAGGGTAGTGGGGGGTGTTTCTAAAGCGACAGAGCTAAAAACTGCTGAGATGTTTTTCCCTTCAACATGTTTTATTTGGCACCTTGGGATGTGAATTTTCATTTGCAAGCCTCTGTTAATGTCTTCACAGGCCCCCATCCCTTGCAGCTGCCTCTTTCCACGCACGTCTCCTGCTCATTCTCTGTCCACCTGCACTTTGCAGATAAGCTGCCAGGTAGCGTGGCCTCAGCATAAACAAAATAAATGCCTGGCTTGGACTGCAGGTTTAGCCAAAGATAAAGATTCCCTTCCTTGAGGAGCAAGATGTGAAGTCCAATTCTCCAGGCAGAATTACTTCTACCCTTCCTTTTTGCTCGGCCACAGTTTGATGTGGCAAGCAAGAAGTGACTTTGGCAGCCTCCTCCCCACCCCTGCTCCCCAGGAGGCTGCTTCGTTCCCACCTGGCTCACAGCAGGGGCTCTAAATCCAAAGCACCTCTGTGGTGGAGTGCAGACCACCCCAGATCTGGCCCTTCTCTTCCTTTCTCTTCCCTACACTTCCCTTGCTCACCTGGTTGTGCTTCAGTCCTTGGGAAAGTGGAGGTGTTTCCCTTGCTACTCGAAAGTCAGATGAGCAAAAAATTAGAAGTGATATGTCAAAGTNGTTTATGTTCCAGCAAGAACATACAGAAAATATACAGAAAACACAGAATATACTGAAAAAAAGGATTTGAATTAGCTGAAGACAAGAGTTACAGGATTAGAGAGTTACGGTCAAGACTTTGCTCCCTCTTCCCTCCTGGCTGGTGCAGATGTTGTGCTTCTGAATAAGAACATCCATCCTGGGTTTAATGGGCTTTAACTAAAATCTCTTAAATACATACCTCTGTGCTAAGTGCCCCTTGCAGACATGCTCATATTAAGTCCTCAAGCTAAAGCTATAAATCACCTAATAACATATGTTGTGGTGCATTAGTCTCAGTATAATCTAATTTCACATCTAACACATCGAGAGCTGGCTGCTAGCCACAACATTGAGACAACATCCTTCATTAGGGCTTGATAAATCTTACAGCCAGTGTTTGAGAGAGCAGAGTTAAGAGCTCTTCGTGTTCTTAAGAGGCTGCTTTGGAAATAAAAGTGGTGTTTCAAACTGGGAACACAAGCACGACTTGGAGTTTCATGGGATTCATTTAGGAGGAAAGCTTGACAGAGATAACTACAGCACAGCTTGGCCAAGCTTGAGAAAACCAAATGGTCTACAGATTTCCTAAGCTGAGTATGCTTCAGCGTTTGCTCATACTGAGGAGCACTGACTTGTACTTATCAAGCTCTTCAAGCCTGTGTTATTAATCACTGAGATCAGCCTCCAAGAGAAAGATGTACGACTGAAATCCAGCTCATTTGCAGGTAACTGCTTTTCACACTGGATGAATGATACAAAAAACGACCCAAATGAGAAAGACCTGAGATGAAATAATGTGCTAAGATATCGCTAGGGGTAATGAGATGGAGGCATTGGAAAATATTGAGCACTTGGGATTGTTAAATTTAGATTGGATGAAATGCTCACAGAAATAGCAGAAGTGGTATTTGTGTGCTCCTGACCACACTGGATGAATATCAGCTACCATCACTGGGATATCTGTAGGATATCAGCCTGGTTTTTGCAATGGGGGGATTCTCAAAGACTCCGCTCATCCCAGTACAACACATTGCTCTGAAGATCAAACCCAGGTATTTGTTGGATGCTGGAGAAGGTCAGGTTCGAGCTAGAAACAAGGCACAGGTTCCTGTAATGGTTGGTTGCTGCTGAAACCAACTGCCAAAGAGTTTGGGAGGGTTCTCCAGCACTAGACAGCTTTAAATCAAGACCAGGTGACTGGACTTGCCTGAGGAAACTCCTTGCTCTGTGTTGCTGCAGCCCTGATAATCACACTGGCCTTTTGTACCTTGAAACATCTGATGCTCCCTAGATCTGAATCCTTTGGTTCAAACTTCTGCTTTGCTGTCGACTGAGCGCTGAGCTGATCGAGCTGTGAGAGCAGTGAGGGTCAGCGAGCTGGATGGGGTCTCTTGTGATCAAATGGATTTCTTCTGGTGACTTAGGCTTGTCTCTCAACCCCTCTCTGAATCCAGTCCAGCTTGTCAATACACTAAATAAAGGCTAGAAAGGAAAATGAGGCAGATAATAAGTGCCAAAACATCAGCTGCTGCTGGAGATGGAGAAAGTGAACGCAAGCCCGTTACTGTCGTCTGGTTTCACTGCCAGTCCTCCAGTAAGCTGGAAATGCAGGATGGATTTCTGTGTGTTCATCTGCAATCTGCCAACAAGCAAATTGAGCTAACACTAGAATAGATTCCACTGCCAGCTTAGTGGGTGCGAGGCACACACTCTCCCAGTGCAGACTACAATTAAAACAGTGAAGGAGGAAGACCATTCTGAGGTGNATATCTTTATTTTTTTAACATTCTAGTAATTAATTTTTTTTCCTATCCTGACATTTTTCTTCCTGTAATACCTTTGTAGTCAAAAATATTCCAGAATTCTCAGCACTGATTTATTTTGCATCTCATCTGCATATATCAACAGCAATAGCAGGGAAATTTCTCCCCAGTTTCTAACCAAGAAGGATGTGAAAGCAGTGACAAGACACAAAAACCTCGTGTAACTTTGGGGAGATCAATTAATTTACCTGTGTTTTGTTTCCCCTCCTGGCAAAGAGAAGAACCCTTTGGCAAGCCCTGAGAGTCACGTGTAAGTAACACCAGTGGCTGGAAGATGCTCAAACCCTGCCATCCTGAGAGCCACAAAAGCTCCTAGATAGTTTGTGGCTTCAATTTCAGAAAATAAAGGAGGGGAAGGACTGGCTGGGTGTAAAGTCTGGGGGAAAAAAAAAAGAAATAATAGTAATAATAAAAAAAATACCCTTCTCATTCATATCCTGATTTCTGAACAGTGACAGGAGATGAATATTTGCAAAATTGCAGCACTAAGTTTATCATGATTCCGTGTTCTTGAGAAACCAGGGAGGTTATCAACGCAAGGCAGGGATATTCTGTGAAATGGGGAAGTAAAATTACTATAATAAATAATGCTATACTAATATCATATAATACTATAATAAATTCTCCATCACCTGATGAAATCCTCTGCTAAAGGTTGCAAGCACCAAAGTATTTAAAGGCAACACTGTTTTCCAAGAAATTGTTGCCTTGACTGCGTGTGAAATCTGTCATCCCATTTCTGACATTTGTTCTGAGGAGGGAAGGAAAAAAAATCTGTTAAAAACTGCACAAAGATAAGCAACAGTAAAATCACCAACCCAGGATTCTTCAATAAAATGCCATCAGAAGAAGGAAACAAGGGCAGAGAAAAAGACAAACCTCTTATATAATTTATGAATCTCCACGCTCTTATGTAGGATGCTACAGCCACAAATTAAACCTATTTGACAAGAAGTCCCACTTGCCAAGGGAAATTTTGGTTTTCTATTAAAGGGAAAAGCTGCTTTGCTTCTCAAGCATAGCAGCCAGGGGGAAGTTGAAGAAGAGCAGCAGTAGAATAAAGCTGATAAGCCTTGAAAAAGGTCGCAGGCAAAATACACCCTTCTCTAGAAGCTCCCATCCATCACATAATCAATTTAAAGTATGTTTAAGGCTCTACCTTGAGCAGCAAAGTGGTGCTGCCCATCGTGTGACTGGGTGAAATATCTACTACATCACAGAGGGTTAACCAGAGAGCATCCTGACCAGGGTTAAGTGTTGCTGGGATCTCAGCAAGGACACAGCACCTGCCAGGAAGAGGATTAGCCCAGGGATCTGGTAGAGACATTGTCTCCACTTCCAATGTCTGCTGTGGTGCAATATTGACCCCAGCAGAGCTCCACGGGCTACCCCCGTCCGTCCAGGTTGGGATGAAGGTTAAATGATGATGGGATGGAGGGATGTCTCTGCTTGAACTTCTTTATTACTGCACCCTGGATAATTCAAGGTCAAGAGGCATTTGGACAGTGACTTTACTAACATGCTTTATCTTTTGGTCAGCCCTAAAGTGGGACTACATGATTGATGTAGGTCCCTTCCAGATGGAATCTTCTCTTCTCTTCTCTTCTCTTCTCATTCTAGTTTAGTCAAGTCTAGCCTTTCTGTTCTAAAATGCTTCTTTGGGACAGGAATAAGATCTAAATGGGTGTTCTCATGCTTTACATCCCCTCTGTGTGAACCTGCAGGTGGGTAGAAGCACCTGCAAGCAGTACAGTGGGGAATGTGCCAGCCCACAACATTAACACCCCAGAACTGACACGGTCAAAGTTGCAGGTTGCATTCCTTCACTCCACCTCTCCTGGGAAGGACTGAACTTTGTTTAAAGATGAGAGGAAAGTTGGAAATACCAGCTGAACCTACCATGGAAACAGCTCAAATCTGGCAGCTCTTTCTGCCTCAGCCATTTCTGGCAAATGGTTTGGCTCACCAGGAGTATTATCACTCAGCTTTGAGTGTTTGTCAGATAACATGAAGGAAACACTTGTTTACAGGGATGTCGGATGCCAGGCAATGCTATTCCTGCTACACTCCATGTCTTTTCTCTGGAGAGCACTTGTAAGTCAAAGATCCTCTTCCCACCCTCCTCCTCGGAGAGAGCAGCAAGTTCTGGATTTGAATTCTGAAACGTGCAGTGTTTTACCAAATACTTGATTTTACCAAGTTGCTGCTGTTATTATCCCTTCCAATCCTGCAACAAGTCTCCCAGCTTGTAAATATTTGTCAGGAAAGCTCAGGAGCTTTCTGTTTAATAAAGCTTCTCTCCTTATTTAATAAAGATTCTTCTATTAAATGATTTGCCTGTGTCTACATGGGCATAATGAGGAATCTGGCAGAAAAGCAAACAAATTTGCAGGCTTGAGGTGCTGCCTGTTGCTCACGTGAATAACTACAAAATGAATAATGAATCATTATTATACTCACCTCACCACTTTGCTTCCCAGTCACAAGAGTACAACGAAAAGCCACCCACAGAAGTCACAAGAGACATTCACCAGCTCCAATCCTCAGCCCACAGAGCCCATTTTTGAACGTGCCAGCACCAGTGCAATCAGCATTTCAGTTTCTGAGCACCTCAGCAGCATTGACACGCTTAGGGGAGGAGGACATTTCTGTAGGACATGTAGTTTTGCACTGCTAAACTCTGAGGAACTGTAGTGAACTTACCTTAGAAGGTAGCTGGAAAGGGTTATGTGCTTCCTACTATTAATAATGATGGTCTCTCCATTGCAGTGGTGGAAGACAAGAAATTTTCATGGTAAGTCAGTCCCTTCCTGCTACAGGTTGGCAAATCCCATGCTTTTTAAAATACAGCATCTCACACTTCTCCTACCAGATGTAAGCAGAAAGTTAACAGGAGAAAACCCCATTCTGAAGAAAATACACTGCTTGGACATCATCTCATTGAAAACAAAGCAGCTTAATTAAAGGAAACATAACCCTGGTTATGTTTTATTATAGCCTATCAGGAGAAAAAGCATCTATAGTCCTTCTGAGAACTGAGCTTCTCACTGAAAAACTCCATTGCCAGAAAATTCAACTGAAAACCACAAGATGCTGCTGGTACAAACAAGGTGGTGTATGCAAAATTTGTCCACTTTGAAGACCAGTGATTCTCATTCAGTGCTGGGAAAACAGTACTTTGAGGGCTTTGGAGAGTTATAGGTGGGTTTATTCAGAGAGGAGTAAGGTCTCTGTGAAGATAGATATTTCCATCAGGTCTGGGTGAAAAGCTAGGCTTTAATAACGGCTTATCCACCAGATGAAGGCATCTAAGGTTATCTAAGGCTGAAGGAGCAACAGCTTTGCTCCATGGCTACTGAGAACAGCTGGTTTGAAAGTCACGGAAAGAAAAGTGGGTTTCTTAGCTGAGCAATCTTCTCCCAAGGCATGATGAGCAAACCTAGCACCTTAGCCCCTGCTTTCTCCTCCAAGAGGTCTTCCAAGAGGCAGGGTGGGCTGTTGGTGCATGACCATGGTGGGGAGCAACCCAGGGCTGCTCAGTAATGACCAACTGGGAGGATCTTCATGCATCTCTGCCGCGGGCGACTCAAGAGCTCGACAACAGATGGGTCTGTAATTACAGCCCATGTGAGAGATTTTTAATGCAGTGATTCGAAAGGCATTGATTTTTCTTCTTTGTAAGCAGAATAACAAAGAGAAGTGAAAACACCTCAGCCTCACCCTGGTTCCCCCTGCCTGGCTCTTCACAGCGTATTCTGCAGGCAAAGTGAAAACATTTGGCTTCAGCCAGGCAAACTGTGAATGTAATTGGACAGAGTGAGTGTCTTCCAGTTAGAAGCTGAGCTGAAGCATGTTTTCTGTGAGCTTCAAAAATGTTGGAGCTGAATGCAAGCCAATCATTTTAAAAAAAAAGAAAAGACAAGTCCCTGATGCATGTGGAGTTCCCGGGAGTAGCAAAGATTGGAAATCCAACCCCACAGCCATGGCCAGGGCTCATGAGGTGGAGGAGCAATAGATATCTGTAGCCAGTGTAGTCTGAAGCTCTGAACAGTGAATGGCAGAAAATTGATCCATTTATTTCTATGGTAACCTGAATAACTCAGGATTACACTAGAGCCCAAATCTCAGCTGAATTGGAAAACTCCAAGTGATGAGCAACCACTGTCATCCAGCAAGCTGCATGATTTTCTTTCAAGGTAATGTGCTGGAGCTCTTACCCCATACATTTCCTTCTTCTCAAAGATGGTATTGTTAAAACCAAAAAAGAGATGATTAAAATCCTTAGAGGAAAACATCCTGTAACCTTCCAGCAGAGGCTGGTATTGAGTCTCAGGACCCACAGCTTCACTCACCACAAGTGTCAGGGTTGCAACTTGCTCAGATGGGCATCCTCAGAACATGGGGAGTCTTATGGGGATGAGGAACAGAGACATCTCCCAGCCCCAGCTGGATGCTTAACCAAGATGATAATTTCCTCTTTGCCAGTGCCTTCGAGTCCCATTTTTTAAAATAAAGATACTGCTTCTCTGCTTGGGAAGATTTTGAAGCACCAAGGAGTCACCTTCCAGCCTGGCAAAGTTATGCAGACTTACTTGCTTTTCAATACTAATTTCACTGGCTTCAACCTTAATCCTGCTGGGTTTAATCCTTTGCATACAATCCATTTTCAGAGCAATGGCTCCAGAAACAAACTAGGAGCCAACCATACATCTCCTGCTCTTTCTTGGTGCCTCTGTTCAGCTCTATTTGAGATGTATCTCTACTACCCTGCTGCAGCCCTTCTAATCAGAGACAATCCAACCCCAGAGCCTCAGTTTCACCACTTCCACCCAGTTCAAGCCAGTCTTGGACCCAAGTGTGTCACTGTGATAGTTCAACCACTAATAATTTCTCCCTCACCAGTGATCAGTCTCTTTTCCTTGCTGCCAGGTTCACCAGGAGAGGATGCTGACATAAGTTCCCCAGGAATTCTTCCTTCTAAAAATATTGATCACAACCCATCCCTTCTGCTTCAGCTGAATTTTGACAAGGCTGTTTCAAAAGCACAGGAGGAACTTCCCATGCAACCTGTCTTTACAGCTCCCTTGGAGCTGTTGCCTCCCTCATGTTATGCAAGTGCACTGGTTTAAATGGGGTTACTACCCTTCCATTTGTCAGCAGCTCCATCATCATTCCAGTAGGAAATGCATCATTCAGGGATCGTGTTATGACACTAAATCTCTGTACTTGACAAGGAATGGAAAAATAAATAGACTTGTATCCAAATTACGGTCATTTGAGAGGCATTTTTACACCAAGAGTAGAACAAAACAAAATAATGCCATTTGAGGCTTTTAGCTCAATATTAGAACTCTCCCCTTTCTGTAACTTCAACTCAAAACTGCTAAAGATACACAGATTATACAGCTATAAAATATGACATGCAGCAACAAGGACAGAGACAGGAGAATTAAAACAAAGACTGCCACATCACTCTCGTGTGCTTGTCCTCCATACCTCTCATCTGCCTCACACACTGGCCCTCACCACAAACAAATCTGGGCCATCACCCTTCCCACGCACCTCTGAAGGTCTGTGTGCCCAGGCTGTGCTGCCGGGTATCTACCCACGCTTGTGTGCCAGGAGGTATATTTTCCTCCTATGTTTATTCTCTGGCTGGTGTAACTGATCTTTGGTCTCTGAGCAGGGGCATAAGCCATTAAAAGCGTGATAACAGGCAGAGTTCTCAGATAGCCTTTGTGTTCACTTCATTCAGCCCTGAAACGGAGCATCGCTGTTGACTTGAGCGGGTACAGAATTTAGCAAGCCTCGAGAGCTTCTGGAAACCCTGCTGCTAGAGTAGCACAGGTCCTGGTAAAAATACTTTTGGCAAGGTGTTTGTTTAGAGGAAGAGCGGTGTTTTCTTCAGGGGAACTTAGGAACCACTGTGTTTTCTCTGCAACTTTTTAATATTAGAGATGATAAAAAGTTGCTAATAAAATATAGGAGGGAAATTCATTAAATTAGCCCTATTTTGATTCAAGCTGATATTCACGGCGGGGCTATTGTATCACATTGTGCTTGGCATGTTTGGAAAGAAGGTAATCAAAATTTCCTCTTCTTTTCTGTTTATCATCCCAACTCTATTTTTATCAGATGCTTCTCCCCATTGTCATGGCGAGAGCAGACCAGAGTCAGTTCAATTTAGCGATACATGACCATAAATACATCAGCAGATTGAATTAGAAAGCCACATGCCAAAAGCAGCTTTTTCCCTTCTCCTTTTTGCATTCACACATCTGACTCAATCACAGATCTCTAATTGAAAAGCCTCGGCACTGGATTAAGATCATACACATTATTACAGAGCACGATGCCCCGCGCATGCTGATGAAAACCAGAGTGTCTGGCAGGGGCTGTGCCACTGATCTGATCATCTCCTGCTATGTACGTGGGGACAACGGGGCTTAAGTACCCCTGGTTAGGGTGTTTTTATGTGTAAGAGCAGGTGGATGATGCAGGGTGGAGAGAGAAGAGCTCTGTCTGAATTTTAGTCCACTAGTTGCATTCAAAGGGCAAAATATTTCACCCCCTTCCTGCCCAGCAGAACCCCAGTGAAGTTGATGGGAGTTCAGGAGGGAGTAAATCAAAAAGCCAAGTTTAGCCTGGATATTAAGCCCTGCATCTTTCAATTAGCTGGTAATTCTAGGGCCTGATTCGCAGCCAGCTGGAGTAAAACATCCCCACATGGGATTTCAGCTCCCGTTCTCCATGGAGAGGCAGGATGCCGAGTGTGACCCTGTCACTCAGTCTTCACTTACGCTCGGTGCCGAAGGACAGGAGCGTGAAATCAGTGTGATGAAGGTGACAGTCCCTTCTCCTTGTCCCTGAAGGAGCCGCACGCTCAGGTGCTGCACTTTCAGAGGCGCATCTGCGAGTTCCCTTGAGCTCGGGGAGGGGGCTTGCTCCGAACGAGCCCGTACGAGTCTTTAAAAGGACTCCTCGGAGATGGAAGCGAGCTAGACCTGGGGAGGAAATGCAAGACTCCTCTGATATCCCTCTCTCTTCCTCGTGGGCACGGAGTGGGTGCTCCCAGCCCCTCCCAGGAGCCGCCGCAGCCCCCGCACCCGTGGCTAAGGGGCTGCCGCCTCCTCGGGGCGCAGGTGGCCGGGACAAAGCAGTGGGACCGGCAGCACAGCGAGGGGACAGAGCCAGGTAAGGGCGNAGCGTGGCTTTAAAGCTGGAAAGGGAGGAGGAAGGCACCTGCCGGAGGGTTGCTCAGGCACAACCCGATACTCACCCGCTCGCCACCGTGACCCGAAAAGGTGGCAGAGCTCGGGATGCTGCCCAGCCTGGCAGGACGGGGGCACAGGAGCTGGGGCGGG
>VWZY01006939.1:142513-160383 GCA_013399075.1 Chloroceryle aenea
GCCCCGTGTGCCTCGCTGGCTCCCGCAGAGCTGGGCAGAGCTTGTTTCCTGCTCCCAGCCCTGTGCACTGAAGATCAGGGAAAGAACAGCCCGGCTCGGGTGTTTCCAACTCACAGGTTTGTGTTGGGGAAAACTAGAGACTCTTTGTAGTTCTGTGGGGGAGGAGATGTGCAGGTTACACCAGGCAGCCAGTATTAGGGTGCTGGGATCAGTCTGCTCGTGCTTGTGTTGGGAATCCCAGCTCTTGGGGGACCCTGTCACCAGGACTGGGTGGCTGGAGCGGATGCCCACTGCTGGTGTGGGGTGTGCCTGAGCCAGAGACCTCGCACCTCGGCAGATTTCTCCCTGAAGCTCCTCTCCTGAAGCTGCTCCACTTCTTGCAGCAAGAGAAGTTGTTTCTGAGCTCCTTTCAAAGCAGGGCTCTCCTGGAAGGAATCCCTGAGCCAAAGGGAGCAGTGGGTGTTCCAGCTCTCACTCAGCCTAGCAGCAGACACAGCCTGTACTTACATGCTCAACTGAATTGTCTTGGAATCTGTCATGTCCTGAAATCAGCTGTCAATAGCTTGCAGATGAGAGAGGGGTGGAAGAGAAATGTTTTATAAAAATCCCTGGTTATGGTGATGCACTGGTGCACTCGGAGTTTAGCCCCAGCTACCCCTGCCTGGGGGTGAGCAGGGAGATGCTGGGCTCTGTTTTCCTCTGGCTGAAGTTGCCTGAATAACCCATGTGGGAACAAAACCAGAAGCATGTGATTTACAGGACTGGTTGTGTGACAAGACCAGCTCAGCCAACGTGAGTAATCTCTGAGCATAACAGAACCTGAAGTGTGTTTGGGGTGGGGGAAAAAAAAGTATTTAGCAAATACTTGGCAAAAATAAAAGTGTTTTATGGGCTGCTTGTTTGTAAACTGAAAGTAAGACCAAGTTATCAGGTAACATCTCTGCTGAGTGCTTTAGGAAACACTGGGCTGGGCTCAGCAGAGTGATAAGAAAGTGTTGCCAACTTGAAAATATAATTCCTCAATATTTGGATGGTGCTAAAAGTGGCAAGGCATTATTCATCTTTGACTTCAGTTGATCAGTGTTTAGCACCAATACAGCCAGTCAAAACAAAAACCAACAATTTAGTTCAATAAAGTTGTTCATGTCTTCTGTAAAGAAAAATCAATCACTCCCTGGTTTTGGCATGAGAAACACAGCCTGAGAAATATAGTGACAGATTTTAATGAGGAGAAAGTTCCAATTTGAACTAAAACCTTCTGCTTTTATACTCCAGGTGGTAGAATAAGGTAGGGAGGGGGGAAACCCAAGACTCTTGTAAATGAAATGATGAGATTTCTATGCTCTCAGGAAGCTACTGGTTTTAGTGCAAGAACATTATTATAACTGTAAGAAGTTGAAGCAGGTCTTGGCATGATGCTGCATTTTCCTCCTCCTCGCACAGAGCCTTGCCTGGGTGTTTGTGTTATTTCAGAGCTGCTCTGGCAGGTCCCACCAACTTTCACACCACCACCTCCCACCCTTCTCCTTCCACCCGCAGCTCGCTCTCCCTCCTGCAGCAGCAACTCTTGGCTCTGCAAACACAAAGCACGGGTTGTGTTTGAAGAAGCAGGTGATGAACTCCCATCCCCAAAAGGACAAATTTGCTAGGGGACCAGGAGAGTGTTTCTTCACTTTTGTTACAGCAAATTGCACCGGTAACACATTGCAGCCAACTCCATGGGACAAGAGAAAACCCACAAAATTCTGCTGCTATCAGGCACTTGTTGGAGACTTATCCAGGTGCTTTTCTTCCCATCACTACCAAGGCCATCTGTTTCAAAGGCATATCCATCTGGATTACCATTTTTTCTGTTCCTGTTGTGATTCCACACCTGGAAGTGGTAATCTGCCCCCCTGTTGTCAGAATTCTCTTCACAGCAATTATGTTTGATGCTGCAGAAAAGAGGGTTGTGATTCCAGTGGCAAACAGGCAATGAGATCAAATCTTGACTTATAAACTTAGGTTTCTTTATGTAACTCCTCCTTGATCCCAGCTATATGATGTAATGCACTTCACAGAATGATTTTTTTCCTTTGCTATTGTAACCACAACCATGGAGAATTCCAACCTTGATCTGCCTGGATAATTTTAAGGTTTGTTCTTCTTTATGTTGTGCTGATGGTTCAGTCACCAGTGGGCTGCTCTGTGCTCCTAGGTGGACACCTGTCCTCACACCTAGAAAAAGGATGTTTGCTTAGGATACCTGCTAGAGGAGTTTTCACAGAGGCTAAAAACCTTCTCCTGAGCAGAATGGTCTGGACCATAGCATCTCTGCCATTTCTTCTCTTGGTTTTCTTTGTCAGGGACACAAGTGGTCAGATACCTTTTTTTTTTTCCCTTTTTTTTTCCTCCAGGTTACTTCTCTGCAAAAGGAGAGCTTGGAATTCCTAGTGATTCCTCTGGATCTCTGTTCATAGCTCCTTAGTTAGCCCTTTTCAGTTTGTGCGTTAAGCAGAAAGCACATAATTTATGGAGTATACCAATATAACATCTTGGAAATCAAACACTAAAGGGGAAAAAAATCTGGACAAAAGTCCCCTAGAGGTGGCTTTTTTATTATTCCATTAATTAAGAATACCAAAACAAGCATATAAGAGATCAGTCAGCATGCCTTAATTATACTGAGTCATCCTTTGTTGAGGTTCATGGTCATTAGCTGCTGTAGTGGCAACACAAGTTCAGGCAAATTTGTACTGGTGAGGGGCCAGCAGTCAGCTAGACAGAGGGAAAAATCATTTCTGCTCATCAAAGACAGCCAGCAAAACATGTTCTGGCAGCTGCTTAGGTTTTTTTGTTGTTGCCATGCCATAAAAAGATCCCAGAATGCCAGTGACTCCAAGGCACAGGCAATGAGCTATCGGTGGCTTGGTGGATAACGCACAGAGCAGGAACTCTGGGGATCTGGGGCCACTTTTCAGATGTGGGTTACCCATAGCACATCACCTCCCCAGTCAGCGAATGGGAGATGTTTAGATAATGGCAGGTTCTTGCTGATGCAGGTTGTCATTAAAGGAAGAGACTAAAGGCTTTGCTTGAGAGCCTTAGCAAATGCATTTCCTTCTGAATCCACCTGCTATTGACAGGAGAGGTGCAAAGTTCATCAAATGGAACAAAAAGCCTGAATGTAAAGATTCATATTCCCTCAAACCCAAGAGAAGAGACTCAAAATACTAAAGGAGCAGTCTGACAAGCTGCTGAGATGTCACTGATTCCTGAGGACAGCACAGAAGCTGGAAGAGACAGTTACAGCTGCTGTGGAAGGAGGCTGGAAGAGCTGTCCCCCTCTGTGGAAGACACACTGAAGTCCCTGAAGAAAAGCCTTTGGGTGTACCAGGAATGGTTGGCTGGAAGAGCCAGAGGCCCTTGGTGAGCAGGGTTTTCATGCAGTAGGTTATCCACGTAAAACAACTCCTCTTCCTCAGTGCTTCTCCCAAGGCTTGAACACTAAATGAAGTAGAAGGAGCAACAGGTTTGAAGAACTTGCACAGTAAGTTTATAGTCAACAATTTCAAGGATATCTGCTGTGAGGAACAAAGGAGGTAACTTTAGAAGAAAGGTGTTCATCCTCATCTTTTATAGCACTAGGATGAGAGCCACACATGACTGCGCTTCCTGACCTTCCCCTGCTGAGTGGCAGCACTGGTTCTTTTCACTGTCCTTCTACTTTTGCAGTCCCAGAACAAAAGTTTTGCTTTTTGGCCCAGACTGGATGGTGCTGAGCTCATTTGGGTAGAATTGCCTTGCTAAGGTCAGCACCATCCTCGGTCCAACGATGCAGTTCCATGATGCCAGCTGACCTCTCCCTGCCGTGGCTGCAACACCTAAACCACAAACACCACAGCAGCATATTCAGAACCTGCAGATCCTCACTGCCCCTTTCTCATCTCCACCTTCACACCAGCATTTGTACGAGCTTCGGTAGCTCTCTTATCTTTACCAGCCCAGCCACCCTGGATCGTCGGTTTCTCTGGTACATCTCCTCCCAACCACAGAGTTACATGTGAGACACCTACTTCCCATCTGCACATTTCCAAATCAGAACAGCATATTTATGATTACTACTGGTAGCTGCAGGGCCTTCTACGCTCACCCACTGCAGTTTTTCTCACCCAAAGCAAAAGCACAGTACGGAGCCCGTGGAGGTGTTTGCATTCCTCTCGGAGACAAGAAGGCTTTTTCCATTTTCCATGCCTGCACAATACAGAATTTTGCTTGTGCTTGAAAGGCACAAGTGCAATGTGGGCTGGGGGAGTTTGAATCCAGATTCTTGGCCCCTGATGGAAACCTGAATATGGGAGCAGAAGTTGTTGGGCATGTTCTGCTTGAGCATCTTCACCACAGTCTGCTGGCCAGACCTGGGAGTGATCTCGGGCCAGGCTGGAGTTTGGAATCTCTACTTTTTTAGAGCAGATGCTTGAAACTTTTTATAGCAGAAAGCTTTCTAAACACCTACTTAGGCTGTGTTCAGGCAAAGAATGAAAAAATATTCATGTGAATCAAGCATGCCACAGAAAGTGAGCATTGGAAAGTTTCAAGCCTTTTCAGATGGTCCAATAAAACAAATCCTATCACCAGATCTGCTCATCTCTCAGTGGCCTGAAGCTGCTCACTGCAGTTTGGATTTCTTGCAGACAAAAGGTGCTGCTTGGACAAAACACTTCAGGGTGAGAAGAGATGCATTTGGAAACATGAAAAGAAGAATACTCTTGAGAGATGGAAAAGAAACAGCTTGTTCCTTTCTACTGCAGTCTCCACATCTGTGTGCCCATGGCCTGACACGATGGGAAAGTGTTCTCAGGCGTGCTCCTTTCCCTCTTGGAGTTTATTGATTATGTTTTTTCTCCCTAGGGCTCTGTCAGTAGATAGGGAGGGTTTTGTCTTCCCACCTACACAGCTGCCAGTGTTCCCCAGGGGGTCCTCAATTGGTTCTGCCAGGCAGTAAGTGGCATTTGAATGCATCAAACTGAGACTGTTGCTGTGTAAACAGGGAGCCCTCTGAAACATCGCAGGGGAGCTTCGGATACGATGAGCCCGGAACTATCTTTGGTTCTGGATTCTGAAAGCACCCAGAGCTTGTATGGGAGTGAGACAGGACTGAGTCAGTCCCCGAGCTTCTCCAGGCACCACCCGCAAAGCAGCAGCAAAATTGCACCAAACTGGACTTCAAGGCTTTCCACACTAATGCCAGGGCTCTGCTTTCAGGCTGATTTGTGTGCGTTGTTTGGCAAGAGTCGCAAAATTATCCTCTCGATGTTTTCTCCATCAGTTTTTAGACAGAAAGCTAGAGGGAAAGGTGGGCAAGTTGGAAGTAGGGGCTGTTGCACCCTCCTCCCCATTCCTTGAGGAGAGGAAAGACGTGGGTACAACAGGTTACGGAGAGCAAGACAGTCAGCTGGTGAAGTTTGCTTGCCACATGGCATGGGAGGCGTGCAAGAATTAACTTTTCTCATCAGCAGAAGAAGGACTGGCCTTGGACGCCCACTTCCCACATATCAGGGCATCCAGAATCCTTCACTGCAGGGAAGTTTCTGCCTCTGGCTGTGAAGCGTGATGACCATCACCCTGTCTCCTCTCCCTTGCATTTGCTGGCAGGATGCATGATGGGTTACTGGTGGGCAGCCTCCCAGCTCACAGTTACAGCCAGCCCTGACTCCACTGCCTGGAGCTTGTGAAAATTAAACAGATACCACCATCTACTGGGACAAGAGCACTTGGGCTCTCTCATGGTGCCGTTCCGTTGCGTGGGTGTTGATCTCATCGCATGTGCCCGGTGCATAACTCAAATTCTGGCTACAGATAGAAAATTAAGTGATGTGTTAACCTTAGTTTACTTTGAATTCATTCTTTCTTTCTTTCTCTCTTTTTCTTCCTTTTTTGTTTGTTTGCTTGCTTGGTTTCATTTGTTTGGTGTGGGTTTTTTGGTTTTGGTTTTGCTTTGTTTTGCTTTTTGCCTTTTTTGCTTCGTGCTTTTTTGCTTTGTGCTTTTTGCTTTTTTGCTTTTTTTTGCTCTTTTGCTTTATGCTTTTTTGCTTTTTGCTTCATGCATTTTGCTTCTTGCTTTTTGTTTTTCTTTCTAGGAACAAGATGCTCATGAAGTTTAATGTCTCTTAGCCTTCAAAGAAAACCCAAGGAGTAAAAGTTATGGATCCTTTATACTTTTCCAACATGCTTAGCACAGCAGCTAGTTCCAGCGACGTGAATTCCTCACTGCTGGCAAACGTGACGGAGAACAGGACGCTCGCAGAGCAGCCCCCATTCAAATACATCCACAAAGTCCTGATTCCCATCTGTTACGTCCTTGTATGCGCCGTCGGACTCAGCGGCAACACGTTGGTCATCTACGTGGTTCTGCGCTACGCCAAGATGAAAACCGTCACCAACATCTACATCCTGAACTTAGCCGTTGCTGACGTGCTCTTCATGCTGGGCTTGCCCTTCCTGGCCATCCATAATGCCATCTCCTATTGGCCTTTTGGCTCCTCTCTGTGCAGGCTGGTTATGACTGTAGATGGCATTAATCAATTCACAAGTATTTTTTGTCTGACTGTGATGAGCATGGACCGCTACCTGGCAGTAGTTCACCCCATTAAATCCACCAAGTGGAGACGTCCCAGGGTGGCCAAACTCATCAGCATGGCTGTCTGGACATTCTCATTCTTGGTGGTGCTTCCAGTCATCATCTTTTCAGATGTGCAGGAAAACTTTCATACCTGCAACATGAACTGGCCAGAGCCTGTCAACATCTGGTCGGCAGCGTTCATCATTTACACATCTGTCCTTGGGTTTTTCGGTCCCTTGTTGGTGATCTGTCTCTGCTACTTGCTGATTGTGATTAAAGTCAAATCTTCGGGGATTCGAGTTGGGTCTACGAGGCGCAGGAGGTCAGAGAGGAAGGTGACCAGGATGGTGGTGATCATTGTGGTGGTCTTTGTGTTTTGCTGGCTCCCTTTTTATGTGATGAACATTGTCAATTTGATATTTATCCTGCCAGAAGACCCTGTGTTGTCAGAGGTGTACTTCTTTGTGGTGGTCTTGTCCTATGCAAACAGCTGTGCCAACCCCATTCTTTATGGATTCCTTTCTGACAACTTCAAGCAGAGTTTTCAGAAAGTCCTTTGCCTCCGAAAGGGCAATGGCATAGAGGATGGTGACCCCGTTGAACACAGGCAAGAGAACAGCAGCCGCTTGCAGGAATCGATGTTAACCCAGAGAAATATTGAATCCAATGGACACATGCAGACTAGCAAAGTGTGAGGGCATGGCTTGGGACTGCAAAGCACTTGTAGACCTGGAGAACTTGGGGACTTAAAGGAGAGTGAATTTATAGATCTGGAGACCCACACGCTCAAATAAATGTACATAGACTTCTCTTTACTCACCTCCCTTCCCCAGCTAAAAGTGTTATGGGCTGTCCTGGGATGTGTGAAGCTCTTGTGGTGTTTTAGCAAAGTCAGACGTGTGTTACCACTTTCTGTACTCAGAGAACTGACTGACGGGCACACACTGGTGGCTTTGGACGGCTCTCAGCATGCAAAACAACACTAAACCTGTTCCAACTACCTTGATAAGCTGAGTGTATGGCTACTTTGCACTGTTGGGATCCGCTCAAAGCAGAAAACAGCTCAGAGGATCTCTTAAAAGAAAAAAACACTATTTCTTAAGAGGGAGTTTCATACAAAAAAAAAGCCCACGGCCCTGATCTTGAAATGGTGCAGGAGCCATGGCCATAGAGTGCTGTGAGGTCTGTTTATGTTGTTTTGCTGTCATTAACCCATCAAAACGATTTATTGCATTTGGGAACCTTTCAAACACAATAAGGAAGGGTCAAAACAAGCCGAGGAAAACGTTGTTGAAAGGATTCAGTGTATTCACATCACTTTCACAGTCTGAACCAGACTGCCTACAAAAATGTAATGTAACCCCTTTATCATTATGTAAGTGACGATGATTGTGAAGTCCTGGAAAGCTGTTGTGTTTGTTTCTTGGTTCTGAATGTAAGTCTGGACGTGAATATAAACTGTATTTTCAGAAATTAAACGAAGTTCAATCCCCTCCTGACTCCCATTTCATGGCTTCACCCAGTGGTGCCAGGCACCATGCAAAAAAAAAAAAAAGCAGAGCTGAGTCTTTGATGCTTTAAATCATCACAGAAGCAACGCAGCTTAGTTTAGTAGGGCCAGGTACAGGGACCCACGAGGCTCTGTCCTGCTCTGGCACCAAAAGGAAAGTCCTTGTGGTGCTTGGGAGCTCAGGGGATAGGTGGAGATCAAACATAGAGCAGGATGATGAGGGGAGCAAGGAACAGCACCCAGCTCCCATTCCTGCCCTGGATCTGATCCCAGCTACTTGCCCTGTAAAGTGAGGACTCTTTCTACACGTAAAGGAAGAAAGCAGATGAGATCTTTGTTCTAATCCAGGCAGAAACTATTCTCTTTAAAAATTGCACTGTCACCCACACAGGTCAAACAGTCCTTCTGTGGGAAAATTTAATTACATATAACAGCAAGCAGAGCAGGGGATACAAAAGCAGAGGGCAGCTCATCTGACCTTCGGTGACTTTCTGTAGCATCTCTAAGAGACGAGGCTGAGCCCTGCCAACAAGAAATATCAGCCTGGTGTTTGTACAAGCAAAGCAGATTGGTCAAGTAACTCTAAACAGAGCACAATGCTGACATGGTTCCTCCCTAGAGTGCAACCCAGAGAAGGGTGGACAAGAATAACTGGAGCGAGAGGCTCTGTGTTGAAATTACTGATGATTTGGGGGTTGGCAGCCTTCCAAAAGGAGATCCAGGTTGCAGCCTCTCAGAGCTCCACGAAGGCTCAGCGAGTTCAGCAAAGGAGCCTTAAGATGTTGTTTCCAGACCAAGTTTCTGTTATCAGCTAGTACCTGGCAGCTTGTTTCCATGAGTCCTTGGTCCAACGAGGGCTCTAGGACTGGCTGGGAGCAGAGACCCGTTGCTTTATTTATCCATCCCACTCAGGAGCTTGTAGTTCCCAGTCTAAACCGTGTCCTGATGTGCATCATTCAAAAATCTGCTGGGTCACCTGCACCATAAGGTGTTAAAAACAGGTGTAAGTTGTTAAAACACGTGGCAGTGTGGTACCCAACTACTCCTCACAATGCTCTGCAGGAGAAGAGGTGAAATCCCTGCCCCAAGATCTAGAAATTAGGTTTCTTAATAGGCTAAAACTGCCCCTGGATCTCTCTGTCTTTCCATCAGCCTTAGCAGGCAAGATCAACACTAGCCTTAAAACTATTTACTCCCGATGCAACTATTTAGCATGAACTCCTAGGCTAGAGCAATTCCTCAATAAGTTCTTGCTCCTACCCACTGTTGCTGTGTAGATAATTGCACCATTTTTCTTCTTCATGCCATCATACATGGCCACACTCACATTCCTCGAGCACAAGACCACAGGAACTCACCAGGTACAAGGAGAGACAATTGCAGGATGTATCCAGAGCCTGGGCCTTGGTTTGGGTCCTGAGTAGGTACGTCTAGGCTGCTCACAGTAGCAGGCTGCAGCCTACCTGTGCTACACCACGGCCCTTAATTCAAAATCACAGCACGACCAGGGTTACATTGATTAATTAAGTCATGCAATATCTATTATTTCTGGAATTATCAGGCTATTCCAGGCATAAATCAACTCTCTTATCAGTTCTTGAGACACGTGGGGTAATTAGTGTGGGCCTTTATGTCATCTCTGCCAACTCCATCTGCCTCCAGTTGATTAGCCAGAAGTTCTTCTCCAGTGACAGCATTAGAAAAACCCCTTTCTGTTCCCAGATCCCTCTGCATGCAGCAGGAATAATGAATGCCCTCGCAGAGGGAGAGTGCCCCATGCTCACAGCATGGGCAGCTTGCTCTGCAGAAGCACAGGGCTGCATAATTCAAATCCAAGTATGTCACTGCCATCGTCCATCAGTGGCCTGATCCTCTGGAGCTGGAAAATTGGCAGAATGAAGAGAGCAGAGAGGCAAAGCTGAGCAGTGCTGGTTGCTCTCCCTGGATTTATGCTAAGCTAGTATTTGCTGTGAAAGTAGCAAGACATGGTTGCGAGCTGAGAGTGGCTGAAATGATGGAAGGGCAAGGTTTAGGACTTTGCCCCTGGGGCTGTGAGGCTCTGCCTAAATCACTTCACCCCTTGCACATCTGTTTCTGCAGCTGGGAAGAGCAGTACCCACCTCTGCCATGCAGCAGTCGGCTAGAAAAGGTCACACGCCTGGAGATTAGACAATATCATGAGGAGCAAATGGAATAATAAACTCCAAACCCTAATAAAATTTAAAAAACCCACACCCAACCGAACAACATAACCCAAACCTCCTCCGTGGAATAGGTAAGAGCACAGCAAAACTGAAGAGCACTCACAAGACCAACACTGGAGAGTAAAAATTGATGGAGTTGAAACATCGGTGATTGCTGGGTAACTTATTATCTCTCAGGGGAAGGAGCCAATATTCCCTTCAAACCTCTCTGAGCATGGGAGAGAGCTAAAGAGGGGTGAGAAATGAAGAGCCTGAGTTTTACTGCTCCGTCGCGTGAATCTGGTGCAGTATCAGGAGACAGCAGTGTAACAATCATCTGGTGCATCAGGGATGCTCTGTTTTTCTTTCCATGATGATTTTAGAACACGCTGGAGAGAAAAGCCAACGGCGTTTGCATGCAGAGATGCTTTATAAACATCAATATTACGCTAACAAGAGCATGGTCTTCTACCACAGAGCAAGAGTTTCAGTGCAAACTACCAGCTCTGTGCACCAGGCACAGTTTCTCTGACACAAGAGGCAGTTCAGCATGTCTTGGTGTGGAGCTGCCATGCCCTACCCTGGTCTCCAGGCTGAAGCTGCAGGGAAAGTCTTCACTTTCCTCTGTTAAAACATTCTGGGTGAAGTATAAGAATTTATGCCTCGAATGAACCAAACCCCAAAAAAGCACTTGCATGTTTTCTGGGTGCTAAAAAGTCATCCTTTCAAGTGATGTGGTTGTTGCTTATGATGGTAACTCTGCAGTCTCTCACCTGTTGTGAAAAACCTACCCAGACCCACCTTGCCAAGCTGTCAGCTCATTTCCCACACACCAGCACTGTCCCCTTGGGAACAGAGGCTTCAGCTCCCTGGGATATCAGAGCTGCTCCGCTGGGGGGTCCAAGGTAGCCCTGGAGTTTACTCCCCCACCATGACTGAACAGGAGTGGAGCAAATCAGAGCTGATTTCAGTGTGGTCAGATCTGCAGTCCATGATGAAGGGTTATACCTTGCTAGTCACCTATTGTTTTTTTAGTGGTCCATTTGATTCTCTGACCACAAGTGACGATCAGAAAGACACAAAGGATGCTGAAAAGTGCAATCTATCTGCTGATCAAACTGGGGATCCTCTTTCCCTTGATTTCAAAGGAAACTGGTCTCAGTAAAGCACTGAAAATTAACTCCTAGCAAGAAAGAATGGCACCAGAATGCAGCAAAACTCAGAAGCGTTTGGGTTTCTTTCGGATTCCTCTCTTGACTTACAGCAGGGGAACAGGATTTGGCTTTTATTGATTTGCCATAAAAAAAAGAAATAAAGAAAACATTTCAGAAATGCTACCCATGAGATTGAAATTCACTTTTCATTAGGCTAATGACTGATTTGTTTTCTAATTTAAAAAGAATCAAAACTAATTTTATTTACCAAGCAGACAGTAATGGTCACGCTCCAATGAATAAATAAATGTGCGTTTCAAAAGGAATTTTTGTTCTGCAAACACATTTAATTTAATGCAATATATTCCCATTAAAGCAGGGGAACTAATGAGGAAAGGATGACTCTGTCCTGTCATAACCCCTGTGTGAAGAAAAAAAGGACTTGTGCTTATGGTATCAACTTAGGACTCCACAGATCTTGGCTCAGCTCCTAATTTGAACCTTACAGCTTTGTTCCATGCTGTGATCCCGGCAGTTTTTCACCTCTAAAGCTAACCCACTGCTTCCTTTCTCACTCCAGTCCTGCGTGGCAGAGCCAGTGAAAGCCCTGCCACGCAGCGTGTGCTCGGTGCCAGCATCAGGTGGTTGAGGTCAGTTTTGTGGAAATCTTGCAGGAATAGTCTCTGTATGAAAAGGATTATTAAGGTGGGAAATGACCTTTAAGATCATCAAGTCCAACCATCTGCTAAATATTATCAGCACCACTAAACCATGTCCTTGCAGAGACAGATCTGGAGATAAGGCATAAATTCCAGATAACTTCTGGCATGTTGATTTTGTGTCTCTTTCCCATAACTCTCTTTTCCCTTACTCGCGTGGGGGTTTTGCTGGTAAAAGCTGTGCTAGGTGGACAGTCAAGTGACTCTCATGGACAATTCTCCAGAAAATTTGCAGCAGTGAGAGCCTTGTCATTACCCTCTCCAAGAGGGACCACTCCAAGGGAAATTAGGCTTCAGTGTGGCTCTCCTGGGGCAAAGAGGACTGAAGAGAACACAGATCATGGACTATCCAGCCTGTGAGGGCATCATCCATCAGTGGCACGGGCAGGATGATGCTGTTAAATCACACCAAGCTGTACCCCCATCAGACCTGGGTAGTGTCACAGATCCCAGCCATGCACAGCCCTCGACAGCCACAAGACTGGTTAGACAAAGGAGATCTGAGTCAGATGACTTCTACAAGTGCTTAAAGGTTATATAATATTCTTACTTCAGTGAGAAAAGGCAGGTGGTTTGTACACAGTGGTAGAAGAGGAGGAGCAAAGCCTGAGTAAAGCTTTGGGAAATCATCTTGGAAGCAGATGAAGGAGCATTTCAGCACAGAGCATGAAGTAGGGTCCTTGACACCCTGAATGCTGGAACAAGAATTAAATCCAGGCTGTCAGAACCTGTCTTAGTCCTTCTGTAGCCAGACATGCCCTTGATATATGCTCTGCCTTATCTCTCGTGGTCCGAGTTCAATCACTCTCAGCCTCATCCACAATTTCCTTCCATATCTCTGAGCCACGGGCATATTTCCTGCCCTCCAAGCAGACCTACGTGAGCAGGGTGCTGCTGCACTTTGCATGCCAGGGCCTCTCCTTCAGACCTCCTCAAAACCCCCACACTTGTCTGAGTAAAACTTAAAAAGACAAACAAATCCTTCCTTTCCTCCTCCCTGCAACTTACCAGCATAGCCAGACACGTTTCTGCTTTTACAAGAGGTTTTTGCATCCAACATCAGTGCAGCTTTTCCTCCTCAGCAGCCTGTTTGGAGCTTTGTTCTCACCCTGTCTGTCAGAGCAGGATAACTGATCAATGGGGCTGTAGTAGCAGAGACCTTCAGTGGGTCAGTTATTGACCTGCCAGGCTGGGCTGGTGACTGGTTTCAAAGCACAGCCAGGGGAAGGATTCTGCCACTGCTTTCTAACTTATCCAAACAGTATTGACTGAATTTATTCCCTGCCAGTTGCTAATGACCAGCAAATAAATGACTGACTGTGCTGTGAAAATGCAGGAAGGATCCCAAAGCAGCAGTGTGATCTGGGAGAAATACGTTGTTTCTGTCACTAAAGTAACATAAAATAAAAGCAGGGAACTGATTTTTTTTGCCAAATTCTTTTTATATGCGTTAAAAACAAATTAGACATGCATCTAATTTGCATGAGAGCAAAGTCTCTGGTTAAATGGATTGAGCAGAGGACACGGCAGGTTTGCAGCCAGACTGACTCATCTCCTTCTCAACCCAAGCGTGCCCAAAAAATAGGATGCTGCTCTTTATCACAGGTGGCCAAAGCAAATGAGCCAAACTCTGCTTTCTCCTTCCCTTGAGACAACCCAGAGTCACTCTGCTCAAGCCAATGGTCCTTGGGCTGTCACTGGAAGTGTGACCATGCTGAATGACCATCAGCAGCTCTCCTAATCTGCAGCAAACCCCTTCCTGAGCAGCTGGGAAAGGTGGTGTCATTCCCCTGGAGTCAACCCAGCCCCCTGCCATGGGCAAGTCCTCACTTGCACCAAGTGTGCACCCCATCTTGCTTGGTGTAACATGACTGTTGCTGTTGGGTGAAAGGAATATTCTTCTAGCTAGACCTCATGACAGAGCTCACAGCAACTTTGCTGGTGGCTGCAGACAGCAGGACTTGCTGGCACACGCTCACCAAGGAGCAAGTTACACTGCAGCCCGGGTGCAGGGAGATGATGTTTGCTCTGTGTAACACAGTCCCTCTTACCTTCAAGGGAACAGGATTGTGCTGGGAAGGAGGAGCAGCAGACATCAGCTTCACCCCAGCCTTGCTTTGGTGCCTTTCAGTGAGTTACAAGAGCTGCAAATCATCCCCAGTTGCAGCACCCAGGTGAGAATCAGGAAAATAGAAGCTGGCAGCAGATAATGACATTTGGACATCAAAAAGCTGCAAGTATCAAACAACTCACAGCAAAACTGAAGCCTTATAACTAATGCCAGGGGCATTGTAGGTGTCTGGTTTGTAGGGAGGGCTGCTGGGGAGAGGGGCCTGGGATGCCTCCTCTGTGCAGGCCTTTCCCTGCCACCATGACCCCTTTGGCTTTCAGGTTTTTCAGTGAAGGCCAAAGGTAGTGGACATGATCAATGACTGTCGCTCTTCAGCTAGCAGAATGTGACAGTGGATAAATGCTACCTGGAATTATGGCATCCCTTTAATGAATTAAACCATCAAGGAAACAGTTTGGTGAGGGAAGCCTTGTTTGAGGGGTGCAAGGCCGGCTCTGGCCTGGTGAACTCTGCCAGCTGATACTTCTAGATGAAGCTATTGTGCATAATTTGAGGAGGGACAAAAGGCTTGCAAAATTAAAGGGGTGGCTGAAGGGGGAGGGATGTTCTGAGCTGAAGGAAGGGTTCTTGCAGATATTTTCACCCATTGAAACCAAGGAAGAAGTGCTTCCAGATCCAATCGCAATCCACTTCAACACTGGGAAGCAACTTGGCTTTACACCTTTCCCTCTTCTCCCGTGATCTCATTTCCCACCAGCTGAAAACTCAAGAGGATTGACCTGGTGTAGGCATTCCCTACAGTGGGTGATGCGGGTCAAGATCACCCCTAGAAGGTCAGGCATGGGACAGGACTGTAAAAACCCAACCTAGGGCAGGTGTTTACAGGTAGGCTAGGAGCTGGTCCCTGTGAGCAAGATCTATGCTCTGAAGGAGGATAAGAAAGTGCATATTAGTTATCATTCAATCTATCATCAATCCCAAGAACCTAATAAAGGAGTTCGTAGTTGTTTGGGGGTTTTTTATTAAATAATTTCTGAATGTTTTCTTGTTTTCTCCCCTTTTGATCCTGCAGAGAGTTTGGCTGAACGATCAAAGGTGTTGGAGTCAGCATGTGGTGAAGGCCTCTGTCCTCAAGGCTATGTCCATGCAAACCAAGAGCAGCAGGAAAACTATCTTAGGCTTTCAAAGAAGGAGAATTTGGCCCCGAGGTCAGGGAAGGGAATTGGATCAAAGGAGTTTTAGCAAATTTTTTTGATGTTTGTGACAGGGAGAACTTGTGGTCTGGCATTGAGTGCCAAATCCATCAGGTAGGGCCATCCCTGAGACTTCAGCTTGCAGAGGCAACACGATTACACCCAGAAGGAGGCATAAGGGGAAAAAGACAGAGGTGCCAACTGGTCATCATCACCTTATCTAAAGCCTAAATTGGCCATCATGCAGTTACAGCCACACAAACCAAGCTTGCCTGGCCCCTGACAGGAGTTTCTGGTCAACTTTGGTGTCATTCCTGATTTACAGCACTATTTTTCACTCATCCTAGTGAAAAGCCAGCCAGCACTGAGCATGCTTATTGCTGCATCTCTTGCACACCAGGAGTATTTCTGGGAGACAGCCTGGAGAGTACAGTGTGTGGCTGGCCAGATGATGCCTGGAAAGCCAGACTGGAGGGAGTGCTGGGGCTGTTTCACTGACATCTGTGTGGAACTGCTTGTGGGATTTACCACCCACTTATCCTGACTTGATTTATGAATTCAGCCAGGAATATCTTCTGCCTCACAAAGAAAAAGGACTTTAATAAATCAAGGTGTATGGGAAAGAATTAAAACCTGGCATCGCATTAGCAGAGCAAAGATTATTTCTCTCCTTTTTCCATGGAATTAACCAAGAGGAGTTTTACCTGAAAGGAACAGTGAAACACCTGAAAAAATAGGCTGGGAAAGCAGAAGTCATGTCTGCCCTGTGTCCTTGTGTGTACACAGATGCTGGCTGAGTCTGTCTGACCCTCGTGTGGGGCTGCCCCCCTCTAAGCTGCTGTCTGAGGCAGGGGTGAGACCTACCTGGCAAAAACAGGCAGTAATTATGTGCTGGGGGTCCTCATTTGGTTGTCCTTCCTACCAACAATCACAGCCTTGGGAAAGCATCAGAAATCAACCCAAAATGTAGAGCTCTATTCCAAACCTGCTGTTGCCTGTCGTGAACACTGCTGCCTCTGGCAAGGGCTCTGAGCACATTGTGGGGAACGAGAGGATTTTCTTCCTTTTGTTGCCCCTTTTAATGTTTGTCTTCTCACAGAAGAGGGAAATAAAAAGCTCCCTCCACAGCAATGCACCTGATACCACCCGCTGCTGCGGGAAGGAAACTCATTCTGGCATTATCCTCATGGTGGAAACCATCTGCCCCCCTTTGATTCACTTTCAACCCTGTTTCCTCTGGTCCCAAGTCAACATTAATCTTAATTACATCTCGCCTAACAAGCCTCTAAGAGTTTATTAAACAGGCTTTTGTGTTCCCTAATTGAAAACCTCAGCACAAAGCTCTCCAGCTTCTGATGCTCACACTGCTTTGACAAATTGCTACCAGAAGCTGGTGGAGGGGAGAGGAGACGTGGGCACCATTCCTAACACCATCAGGTCGCTCGGGGGAGCTGATGGAGAGAGCTGAGAAGTCAGTCTCACACACAGTGGTCCTGCTGCAGGTGACTTAAATGCCTCTAAAGCTGAAGGACAGGGTTGACAGGGACTATGCATGGGCTGGAGGGCTTTTCACATCTCACATCACTAACCATGTCCTAATCCCTGTGGGTCTTGGCAGGAGTATTAACATCCTGCAGGGAGATGGTCTTTCTTCTAGAGACAGGAGAATTCTTCCTGATTGCACTTGCTTTGCCTTTCCTTCAGATCAGATCCAGTCCTCCTCCTTCCCAGAGACTCCCACACCTTGCCCCAGCTCCATCATTTCTCCTGGAGCTTAGGTCTTTTTTTTCCCCTATTCCTCCCATGCTTGAATCTGTCTTACCTCTATCTAAACCCTCCCATGTCTGTCCTGCCCCTTGGAGGGATCTGTGGACCTTACCCAGGCTGTGCAGGGAGCTGTGTCCCAGCACCAGCTGCAGCCACTGTGCCATGTCATGTACTACAAGACTACAAGGAAGGTTGGTTTGAAAAGGCATCATTTTGGGTTCTAGTCTTGAACAAGGACCAGACCTGCCCCATTACCCCTGGGTAAGGACTGGGAGCACAGTTGCCAGGAAATAGCTGTTCCAGCAAGAAGCCTGCCTGATGACATTCTCGTTGACAACGTTGCAATGCATCATATTTAATGAGCATATTTAGGAAGGCTTTCAGTGCATCAATTTTCAGATAAGACAGCCAAATGACCTTTCCAACAAACAGCTGTCTGGGGAATTCGGTTTCATAACAAATGCCTGTCCCCAGCTGGGGGTAGAGGAGCTGCAGCAGCAACTGCAGCCAAGAACACATGGAGGGACCACTTCCCAGCCCCAGGGAGAATCCAGCCCCTGGGACAGCCCCGTTGGGTTCTGAGACATCACCTCCTCAGCATGGTACAGGCAAAGCAGCTCAGTGTAACTATGGCAGCTTTTCTCCTGGCCTAGGGTTTGTTGTGGTTTTTTT
>VWZY01006939.1:160433-179987 GCA_013399075.1 Chloroceryle aenea
TTTTCCTCTTTTTTTATCCAGGGAGCAGCTCTGGTCCTTGCAGATCTCCTCCACAGCTCCTGCAGACCATCTCCCCCTGTGTTGTGCTGCCACAGGATCCTCTCCTCACCCCATCTCACACTTGAGTTGTGACTTCCAAAGCTCCACTCACTCTTTTCCCAAAGCCTGTACACTGCTCCTGGGGAGACACGAGTTTCCCCAGCAGCTTGGCAGTGGATTTCTGAGGAGCCAGGCAAGCTGACAGCATCCCTGAACACATTTCATCAAAACATGTCATGCTTTGACAGAGACTGACAAACTCAGATGAAAATCTGTCCTCCCAGCCAACCATTCCCAGAAAGCAAGAGACAGAAGTGACACCCCCAATGCAGGTTTTTTTTTTTTCCTCCACACATTTCAAACCCAGTCACTAAGCCTGAGGAACTGACTGACATTTTTAATACCTCGACAGACAATTCTTCCAATTAAAACTTCCTATTCAGCTTTAAATAATCCTTTCTTAGCCAAGCCTTTGATTCATTAAAATATTGCAAATGTTACCTCTCCTGCTGCACTACTGCAAACAAACACCCACCTCCCCATGAAGGTCAAGGAAACCTTGCCCTGAGCCCACCTGACCTTCATAAAAGTTGCAAAATATATTCTCTTGTTGCCATTTTTAAGTGCCTGGCTATGAATATTCATCAAGATTCATGCAGACCTCTCAACAAACAGATTCTCAACTGCTGGATACCAAAGTGCTTTGCTGCAGTATGTGTGCAAAAGCACAACAAGCACCAGCTGGGATATAGGAGCACTATTTTTATGTGCATCACTTTTCATACCAATAAAAACCAGCATAAGTGAGAGGGGAAAAGTCCCATATTCAATTTGTAGAAGGGCTGCTTGCAGAACAGAGCAATTCCAAATGGCAACTGCCTGATGGGTGTCTCGGAGGGGTCAGGAGTGACCTGGGGTTAATGCATTTCCCTGGTGACTTCTGCCCTCCTGGGCTGCAGTGGTGTCACCACTGGGAGGTGATACCCAGGCACATACCTGAACTGGGACCTGAGGCAAGAGCATACCCAGGGATTGATGGATTTATACTGGAGCAAGAGCAGAGCCAAGGATGCTATTTTTCTCTCCTTCCCTCTTTGAGATGCAGCTAAATGTAGCCTGATTTCCCAAACCAGTATTGCTTGCCTGCCTTAATGTGAACCTCCTGGGACAAACACAACCCTGAGACCATCTGCTCAAAACACACCTGAGGTCCTGGGAGCTGCTGGCCCCAGGGACTGGGTTGTCACTGGGATCCAAACACTTCCTGCATCACATGGTCCTGGTCCAGCCTCAATGCATCCTTAAAAGTCTCAAAGCCATGTTTCTAGCATGTGCCTTTCCCCTGGTCCTAACCACTCATTACCTTCAGCAAGCAGAAAAGCAGACAAAAATTCCTCATGTTATACTTCTGAGCTTTGTCCAGCTCCCCCATCTCGGTCACCTGAAATACCTCAGCTGGTCACCTCAACCTGTGCTTTGCCTTCATGTCACATTTATTCCTGTGCATTTTTGTACTGGTTGAATAACTCCACCTCAATCCAGCCTTGTTGCTATGAGATGGATGTTTCTGGGGTTTCTGTGTTCTCTCTTTTGTGCTGTAATCTCGTAACACTTAATCCTCTCTATCTTTCCCTGAAAGGTCTCTAAAGGTGAAAGCTCTACTCGCTGTCTTACCATCCATATCCTAAGCATTTAAGCTCTCGATCCAAGTTCCTGACCTTGAGTAATGAGATGTCCCAAACATCAGAGTCCTGTTCCATCAGCCTGCTCTCCGTATCCTAATGTGAACCTGCAGAGCTGCTGGCTGCTGGGGTTTTTCCAGCATGGGCAATGGAAAAGCAAAAAGTGGGGGGAAAAAACACATCCCTCCCAAGGTTTCAGTTAGGTTATATTCTCCTGGCTTTTCCCAGCATAACTTTTTCTTGGCTTCTTGAAATCTGCAATAAAAATCTTCCATCCCTGCCCTGGGAGTTAACAGCTTGCCCAGAGAGCACAAGTAACACAAGGGTGGAGTTGAAGGGCTCTTAGCAACACTACACAGAGGGTTCAAGGCTTCATCAGTCCAGGCCCATCATCCAAGTTGCCCATCTCTCCAGCAGACAGCACTTTGCAGCCCATGCACCTATAACCACCACAAAACCATGAGTGGGATTAACCGAGATGTATTCACTCAATTTAATAACATGACACATCTCACAGGCTCTTCCTACCATCTCCAGCTGCCACACATGAGTCACGACCATCACTAGCACTTTGGGGCTGCAGCAGCTCTGCACAAGAGGAGAGAGCATGCATGTCACACTCTGACTTCTCTGCCAAACTGCTGCTTCAAACAAGCAGAGCAGAGACAGGTAGAACCTGCCAGAGCAGCAGCATGTCACGAGAAGAAATGCTGGCTCTGAAGAGGCATGATGACAGTAGCTCCCATGGGCAGGGGGAAGGAATTGTGAGGTTTCCAGCATTAATGTGATCACTCTGCATTCCTGTTTGCACCCCTGTTAAGCCTCACACCACAGGCTGCCTTCGCTTTCTGCAACCACATGTGTGAATCCAGTCCCATATGCCAGGTGACAGACAGAGCTCTGGTGGGTCTCACACCTCAGCCATGCAAGTATTTTATTTTCTGGTATTCACGTGCCTGTCTACTCCAGCCAGGAATCAGCACAGTGTCGTTTACATGGAATAAATTCCTGTCACCCAATTGTATTTGGATTTTTTTCAACACCTGTAAAATTTTACAGGGGGGAATTGCAAATGCATTGCACTTCTGACCTGATGTAGCCATGAGAGAGATGTGGAGCTGAGGTGGAAGCCAAGCAATGTGAACGGGGTAGATCTGCACCCCTGGAAATCGATGGATTTATTGGCAGGGCAACATCAACCCTGCCTCCCAGTCTGGGATCCTTGACCAGATTCTTCAGTGCCAGTAGCCAGCATAACAGATACCAGCTAAACCCAGCATGATTTAGTCCCCAACCACTTCAGGCAGTTCATTTAGGTGAGATTCACTGCTCTGCAAAAGGCCAGAGTGAAGTCTGTGAACCACTTGCATCTCACACTGACAGACCTGGTGCGTGCTGGCTGCACGGGGATGGATTTCATCCTTTAAGAATCCCTCAGAACTTTTCCAATCAGATATTAAGCCACCTCTGTAGCGTTCAGTGAGAGGAGCCAGGATTGTCAGAGATGCACTTAGCAAAGAGCATTAGCCATTTCCAGAGAGCATAAAAGAGTGTGGAAAATGGAATGGCATGAAAAGGTCATACACAAAAGCTGTTGCTCTTCTGAACTGATTTCTTGATGTCACACCAGTTAACCAAGCTCTGGCCAGCCCAGCACCGACCTGTGCTTTGCACATGGGTTCAGATCAGCATCAGGAATAACCTGAATCTCACCATTCTTACTGAGTTCAGCATCGAGGTGAGGAGCACAGCAGGAGCTTCTGCACACAGAGGCTTTCACCGATGCTTTTCCAGCCAAACCGAATTTCAGAGGGAACTGAAGGCACAACTCTGTGGCACTTGACACAAACAAAATCCTTTTACTCAGCAGAACACCACAATACCTGAGGATAAGAGATTACGGGACAATTCCCAAGGATCCAGAAGAGATCCCAGGCAGAAGGAGATGAAATCTGCAATTAACTTCAATAACAGCAGGATCCTACTCAGCTCATAAATCACTGTGGGGCATTGTTCTATCTGGTGCCACAGGGCATTGTTCAGTGTGAAACTAAAAGCATTTGGGGAATTTTAAATGGAGTGTTGTGGCTCTCGTTGCATTTTAAGGACCTAATACTTGACTTGCAAAGCCTTTGAGCCTCTGATGAATGCAACCTAATCATAAAAGCATTGGGTATTTTCCTTTTCCCTAGGCTATCAGAGACAGGCTGCAATTCAGAAGCTGCTGCAGCATCACAGCTTTCTCAGCTCCACACAAGAGGAGCAGCCCCAACACACCCTGAGACAATGACTCCTGCAAAGCAGGGGGGATGCCTGTGCCACTGCTGACGTGGGGGACACGTCACCTATTTAGTGTTATCCTGCCCATCACGGGGTTGTCTTGAGATGCTGCAGGTTGACTTTCAGCCATGCAGCTCTCATCGAAGGCTGCAAGTGCCAGAGCCAAAATCTCTGTGTGGGCAGATGACCATTGCAGGCCACAAGAAGCGGGCAAAGTGCTTTGCCCAGCTCCTCAGTGGGGAAGGAGCTTTTTGGCTTGGAGTAGGTGGTATCTGTCAGCTCTGAACACCCACTGCTTTCTTCCCTAAAGCCCCAGACAAATGACATCAGCAGTAAGGAAGCAAACGCTGTTAGCAGGCTTGTGGCTGATAAATTGTAACTGCTGTTCTTAATGAGCAGAGAGACTCAATTAGACAAGTTTAATATTCCAAATAAACGATATTTGCTCCGCTCCAGAATCATCCAAGTTGAAACACCCTAACACTGGGAGATGCTGAGCACAAAATGCAGCCACACCAGAGACACTGATGATGGAGCATTTGCCAGCGTGCAAGCCCCTAGGAGAGCTGTCACTAAATACCTGAAATCACCAGGACACCACAGCTTGAATCATCTCCAGTAACTGCCCAGCTCTGATCAGCACAGGCAGTGCTGGCTCTGTGCCACAGGCTCCATGAATTCAGTAAGTCCAGGCCAGGTTCTCATTATTTATCTGCTTGATTTGACTTCATTCTGGTCTCTGGGGGATAACCAGGGGAACAGCTGGGGATTACAGCATGTTGAGGCACAGTTGCTCCAAATATTTCAGCTGTGTGATGTGCACCAACATTTCCTTCAGGAGCAGGGCTGGGGAGGAGTCCCTGACAAAACCCTGAGTCCACTAATGCCCTTTCTTAGCCCTGATCCACTTTGGGTCTTTTGAGCACTGAGGTCTCCAGTTGCTTCATGAGACAAGTCAATATATTAGCTGCTCTGGTCTATTTTAACCATCCCTGCTTCAGCAGGATGGAGAACAACTAAAATCACATCTGCTATTAGAGCTCAAGTTGTTCAAGGAACCCCTCTGACTTAACACGGTTGTAGCATCCCAAATTAGATGTGCCTGGTAAGGTGTTTTCCATGTTTCCTGCATTACACCTGCCTCCCACCCTGGCTTTTCATTCCCAGGAGAGCAACAAGGATCACACGCTCTCTCTCTGCAACAAGAATAAAGCCAAGACATGCAGCACCACTGCCAAATGGACACAAAGCATGGAAGGAGAGAGCAAAGAGGAGCTGGCATCCACATCACCTATACCAGCAGCTCCTTTTGTATTTTATTAGAGCTTAAAAATAGCAGATGAGAAGCCTTGCACACAGCGAGCATCACCGCAGGAGCGTTACGCTGCTGTCAGCTCATTCCTCCACCCTGGGGAAAAACTGCCATTAGTGTGTGGTCTGAAGGAGCATTTCCTAGGAGAGGAGCCAGTTTCAGGGCCAGAACCCATGTTTGGTCTCCGTTATGTGTTTTCAAAGCTTTTTGCTCAAGTTTAAAAGCCCTGGAATTTTCCTTCCCTCCGAAGCACTTTCTGAGCTTTTTCCCTCTTTGATTTTCCCCAGGACTGAAAGCAAAGCAACAGGGACCTCCTACCCAGGCCACTTCAGAGACAATCTTATCAACAAGACCCAGGCACCAGAAATAAGAGTGGCAGACCCCCAGAAAGCAGGCAGACACTGTTTAATTGCCTGGATGCTAATGCTTGCCTGGACTTGCCAGCCAAGCTCTACACAGCAGCGTGGGATGTACAGGTGCCTTTCCAACCAGCAGGAGAGTCAGAAATCTGCTGTAAAAGGATGGAGAGCACAGGCAGAGAAACAGAGGGAAGGATGACCTTGTCAGATCATTGATTTGTGTTCTTACTTGTTGGAAACAGGGTGATGAGATTCCCTGGGTATGTGCAGTGCTGGCATTTTGCTCGAGTGAAAAATAACAACCCAGTGGCAACTCCTCTGTTTCCTGCAACAGAAGTTTCACTCCTTAAATGACCTTTCAGTGGCAAAGGCAGGATAAGATCCACCTCTTCCTCACACAGCAGCATTCTTAAGAGTGGTTTGGAAGGGACCTTTCAAGGTCATCTGGTGCAACCCCCTGCAGGGAGCAGGGCCATCTGCACCCAGAGCAGGGTGCTCAGAGCCCCGGCCACCTCCCCTGCAATGGGGACAGGGATGGGGCAGCCACCACCTCTCTGGGCAACCTGGGCCAGCCTCGCACCCCCCTCAGCATCAAAAATCTGTTCTCTCCAGCCTAAATCTCCCTCTTTTAGTTTAAGCCATCACTTTTTGTCCTGTCACAACAGACCCTGGTAAAAAAGTCTATCCCCACCTTTCTTATAGGCTCCCTTAAAGTACAGAAAGGCCACAATAAGGTCTCCCTGGAGCCTTCTTTTCTCCAGCATGAACAATTCCAGTACTCTCAGCCTGTCTTTATCAGTCTCTGAGCTAGTAAAAAGGTGTCTGCTCCCCCCACAAGTGAGGGAGGAAGCAATTTCTTTTTGACTTGGCATTAACGCAATTTTCCCTGGAAGAAAGAAGTTGCAAATAGCATTAGCTTGTCATGCCCAACGTATGGCAGCAATTGTCAGGGTGTCCAGATCCTCTACAGCAGCTTCAGGCTGAAGATGAAGAGCAGCTCCCATCATGAAAAGATCCACTGGTTTGGGAGAGGGGAAGCAAAGCCCCACCACAGGGGTTCCACCAGCTCACCCTCCCTGTTTATCCATCCCAAGCTGCAGCCAGGGCTGGCAGAATGGATGAAGCTCTGCTCGTGTTTCTGCTGTGGCCAAAGCAAGCCCAGCAAAGACAAAAAACAGCTCTGAGCCTTTCCCACAGGAAAGCCTTTGCCCCACACTGGGTGAACTCTTACCTGGGGGCTTCTAACTGAAGACCTGGGTAGGCAGAAAGCATATAAAAATCTCACTAAAAAAGTGCCAAGGAGCCAGGCAGAGTGAACTGGCAGAGGGAGCACACAGGTTTGCAGTTTCCAGGTGCTGCTGCTCGGACCTTTACCACGAAAGCCAAAACCACCATGGGAAATGAGGGTGCTGGAGAAGAAAGAGGCATCCCCAGGCTTTGGCTGGGACACAGAGCAGAGTAAAAGGGCAGGAACAGGGAACTCCCCCATCCTGTGTCCCATCTCTCTCTGAGCAACATATGAGGAGAGTACGGGGGTCCCCAGACTGCTCTGGACCCCCCTTCTTGATGCTGTCTGGAGACACAGCCCAATGGTTTAGGCAAGGATGTTGCCAACCTCCTACCCAAGCAGGCTAAAGGGTGAGGGTGGGGAAGCAGCTTCTGTCTGCAGAACATGTGCAGGCCAAAGTCTCCAGCCTTTTAGCTCTGTATTGCTCCCTGCCTTGTAAGTGGTTTCTATTTGTTTTAACACTTTCCTCTTCTATCTGCCTCGTTTTATCTGCTACTTCAAATCTTTGCGAGTGAATAGGTTCTTACTAGAATCATTAAGTTCCATTCAACTCATTCAAACGCAAACCATTAGCTTTATTCGTTGCCTGGTTTCCTTATCTGCATTGATGTTATCTACCTGTTCCTGTTGTAAAATAAAAGTTTCCTTATTGAGAGGCAGAAAGCAGTTTGCCAGGGGCAAGAGGTTTCTTTTCTCTTACCCAGACGACAGGGAAAGATCCTTCCAGAAACTGAGGAGGGATGAAACCTCACCAGAAACAGGCTGTTTCCCCCCACAAAAAGGCGGCGGGGAGATGGGATGCGGGGGAGGTGGGATACCGCCCTCCCACTGCAACAAGCTGTAGCATCCCCATAACAGAGGGAGCTGAGTACCACGAGCAGAGCAGGATTGTGCAAAGTGGTGCCTGTTTGCAGTATTGAGCTAACACCGAGTGCTGGAAGTACCACACACCTCAGCTCACACCCATCCCACATCACAGAATCCCAGGCTGTGTTGTGTGGGAAGGGACCTTCCAAGTTCCTCTTGTCCAACCCCCCTGCAGGGAGCAGGGCCATCTGCAACCAGAGCAGGGTGCTCAGAACCCCGGCCACCTCCCCTGCAATGGGGACAGGGCTGGGGCAGCCACCACCTCTCGGGGCAGCCTGGGGCAGCCTCTCACCACCCTCAACAGCAAAAATTTCTTCCTTAGATCTAGTCTCAATCTACCTTCTTTTAATTTTAAACCAGATGTTCTCACCTATCTCAGAAAGAATAATTGCTTTTGAGACCTGGATACCTCATCTACTTTTGGCTACTCATTTCCATCCCAAGGGTGCCAGCAAGGCAGCTAACTGCACTTCGAGCTCCCTGCTATACCTACAGCAAGACGAAGACCAAATCTTCGCCTACTGCTCTATTTATTGACAAGTAGAAAGTGCTGGAATAAGGAGTCTCTTAAAGGAGGCGACTTCTGCTTTGCAGCTCACCAGAACAGCCCCAGAGAGTCAACAAATAAATTCAGAAATGTAATCAACTTAACCAGTTCAGAGCAGCAGGGTTTAACCAGCAGCAAATATAAAGGAACAGAATAATTAGAAGAGAAACCAGGGAGCACAGAAAGATTCCAGTTTCCTTAATGCCCTTTGGCATCGAGCACTGAGCACCAGCCCAGTAAACAGCTCTGCCAGGTATAATGAGCTCTAATAGCCCTGGAAGAGCTATTAACCTGAACACTGGTTGCTTGTCATCGCCAGGATTAGAAACCCTTTAACACCTCTTTCAGGAGATTATTTCTGAGGAGTTACAGCATTGTTTAAAGGCTTCACCAAAAGGCACTCAATTCTTGAAAAGGAACTGTCTTCTGCTGTCAGAAAAGGAGGTGCAGGGTCAGAAATAGGGTCTAAGAAGGGTCCTTCTGACAACACCCTCATGCTCAAGACTGTTACATCTCCTTACAGACGAGGGAAAGAATGCAGGTACACTCAAGGCAGAGAGAAATTTAAGATTTTCTCCAATTATCTATTAAAAACAAATAAATATATTTTAAAAATCACAACTATATCCCCCCCTGCCCAGTATTCATTAAAACTCCATAAAACTCACCTCCCCCAGGAAGTCCAAAAGATATCTCCCAGCTTTTACTGCTGCCTTATAAAGCCCCTCAGCTTGTCAAGGCAGACTCAGGTGGGCCCTGAGTAAGTTGCAGCTTCTCCATATAAAGAGCAGCTCAAGCACTACCCCTCAGTTGGGCTTCAGGAGAAGAAAAGAAGGCGGGAGTGTTTAAAGCTGATGAGGAAAAGAGAGTGAGGCTCTTAGAAGTCGGGTGCTTGTGCATTTGAACTCAAAGAAATAGTGGTTTAGGCCAAACCTGTAAGTGCAAAGATTGGTTCCTGTTACATCTGCAAGGTAAGAACAGAGAAAAGGAGCAAGCTCAAGTTCTAGGGCAGCTCTGTAAGCAAGGAAGGACTGGGCAGAGATCCTCCAAGTCCTAACATGATGCTTCACTGAGTACAATCACCTACGGAATGTGAGCAGGAGCATCTTTAGAAGCTGTGAGACAGACTGAAGCAGAGAATGCAGGGGGGCAGGTAGAGCCCAGTAACTGCTGAGCTGAGCTGCAGGGTTTCTTGTGCGTGGGTTTGAGATACTGGAACCTGCAGCTGAAGCATATTTAATGCAGTGTGAGAGCAGGCTTGGCTCAGCTACTTCAGACAAGCATTTCTAGGGGGAACTATTCCTCGTGGCTTTTTCAGGCTTTTCTCAAGGGGAAGGGGAGAAGCTTAAATCTACAAGGAAAAAAAGGTTAAAAGGACACTAGGCAGCTTTGTAGTGTGCTCCTCTGCTCTAAACCAGAGCTGCCCTTATTGTTCAGGATTTGCTGTCAAAGGCTTCCTGGGATGGAGAGTTTGTCTTTCATGCTGCAGCCACTTGCAGAGCTCAATTCTCCTTCTGTTTTAAGTGTTGTGGGTTTTTTCCCCTTATATTGGCTGTCAGCCTTGCCCTACCCCCAGTGGATATGAGCAGGTCACTTCTCTCTTCTATTCATCACCCTTTTTGGTACAAGGGCAGATGCTGTCCCAGCACACCCTGTCTTTGTGAGGTGCTCTTCTGGGGCTCTGATGCCAAAGAAATGAAAGGGAGGCCACTGGATGAATTTATCTCCTCCCTGTTGTCAAAGTTTGGGCCAGTAGTATAAACCTCATACAGATTTGCAGTCAAGAGAGCAAAAGGTATGTTGAGTGAAAGTCTGTTTTAATCTTCTCATGCCAACCAAAAGAGATTTTTGGGGGCATTAGGTGCTTCTCATCTGATGCTTTCCCTAATCTTTCTCTTGCCATAGAAGGCTCCTGTTCTCCATGTACAGCTCCTTGTGCAGGATCTCAAGAGGTCCCTCTGCTTCCCCTATTTCTGGCCCTGCCCCAGGACAGGTACAGTTATTTTAGCAAAGAGGTTTATTGGTGCCTTGTACCCCAGGGACCTCATCTCCCACCATGATCCTGGGGTGAGAGGGACCTACAGGAGATCTAAGGAGATAAAATGTGCTGGGATCTGTGGCAGCTTGAGGCAGTTTTGTCACTTCTGTGTAATGCTGTTCACTGAAGGGTTTGGAAAAAATATTCTGGCAGATCCCTGATGACTTATTTCAAAAGCTAAAATAATACAAAGTGCCAATTTAGAGAAATAAGTTATATTTGTTTTTCCAATTATTTTTGTCTTTTCATTTATATTTCAGCACTGAAGCTCTACGCTTCTTTTTGTCTTCATAAGAGAACTTAAAAAGCTTCCCCCCCCTGCCCAAGTTTAGTTTTCCAAGTATCATATTGGTGGCAAAAAAAAGGATTGAAATTCTGTTCCTATAAGAGTGGCCCTGGCAGGCTGCCTGTATGTTGATGAACAGATCTCACATACTTGGGCTTTGGATTTGACTCATTTAACTTCTCTAAGCAGAGATGTTTGTCCCAGCCCCTGGAGCTGGAAAAAAAAATGATGGATGTATTCAAAAGGTGGCAGTAGGAATGTCTTTGTACATGAAGCTTTTTAGCTATTTCAACTTTTTGAAACTCAGAAGGTTGAGACTCTGAGGCTATAAATGGCTCATTTGAATAATGCAGGCAACCTAGGAGCTTTGAGGATTATTTGAAGGGTTATTTTGCACTTGAAACCACTGTGGCTTTAATGATTTACCTGCTTATATGCCACTGGTGTATCAGTCATGAGCTTCTGGAATGGGTCCCATTGCTTCAACAGTCAGTCTCTGGGTGTTATGGAGATGCCCATATGTAGTGGGAGGGATGGATGGATGGATGGATGGATGAATGGGTTTTTGCTGGCTTCTTGGTAGAAAATAACGTGGCCAAAATCAGTGTGAGTTGAACAACCACATTCTGGGTGTGTTTTTTCCAGGGCTGGATTAAGCACTGTCAATAACTCCAGCTGGGTGTGACATTTTAAGAGTGCTGGGGTTTTGTTTTATTTTTTATTTTTCTTTTAAATCATAATCAGTGCTGTAAACTGCAGCGGGGAGTGAGCTGAAGCGACAGTGAAACTGCTCGATATGTGAGGAATGTTACAGCCCTTTGACTACCTCAGTGAATAATCCCTGCTCCACCACAGGCATCTCCCGTGGTCCTCTGCCAGGGGTACCCTGCAAGTTTCTGCAGCTGCAAAATCCTAGGTCTGGGTGGGGAATGAGTCAAAACTAGGGACAAAGAGAGGGGTGAGGGGGAAAGAGTTTTGAGCTCCCAGATGTGCTACGTGGCTGGGGGAAAAAAAAAAAGCCTGTAAATGCCTTGACTGGAAGCAGTGTGGTGGAAAGGTTTCTGCTTGTGCATGTGTTTGCTCAGGGCTGGCACCTCCTCCTTAGCACTCGCCAGACTAAGTGCTGTGCTGCAAATAAGCAGTGCAGCCATTAGGGTTTTTACCATCTTCCTGAGGGGAAGAGTTGATTAAGAATCTTTTTTTAATGGAGGAGGGGTAGAAAATGCTGTGCAATGGCAGCTGGGATAGCAGACAGGGCATCAGTGGAGGATCTGCATCAAATGCCCTTGGGAGTGGTTTTTAAAAGCTATGCAACTTCCTCACTTTTCCTTTTCAGGGATGCAGGAGCAGACATGATGTTTCAAGGCTTGTTAGACCCATTTTCATCACACCTTTACTCTGCAGACAGGCTACTTAAGAGTTCCTATCTTCACAAAGATGATGAGCTTTCAAAGAGTTCCTTTTTATGTTACAGCAAGGGGTCAATATCTTTTGTCCCTCCATCCTGGTAGGTGATGTTGGCTGTTTACTGGCCTGCAAGGAGAGGAGCTGGTGTCAGTCTATTTTCTGGAGTCCTTTGGCATGAAAGGAACTGAATTGCCACCTGAGACTCTTAGGACTGGATGTTCAGCCCAGTGCTTTTAGCCCTGCGTTGTGAAAAGGCCTGTGGAGATAAGATAAACAAAACCAGGATACTCAAAGCAAGTGCACTCAAAGCAATATCTTTATTTCAGCTACTTTTCCAGACAGCTGTGGATGGCTGAGGTACAGCACTCAAGCAGTCTGCCCAGCAAAAACTTTTTGTGTAACCTTCAGACGGATGGGTTGGGATGCAAACAAGAGACTGGGGGAATGGTCAAAGAGGAACTGGGGAAAGTGATGCTTCTTGCTGCTGCATGTACCTTTCTGCTCTTATTTCATTTTTTTTAGGAAAAAATATAAGAAAATAAATCCCCTTGAATACCTCTGCTTGCAGTAAAGCACCTTTATACTTTCTAGTTGTCTCCCCACCTTTCCAGCAATGAGGGTGCTACGTGATGGAAGTTTTCAGACAAGAGCATGGCCTCAAATTCCTGCTTGGCAATGAGCACTCAAACTGGATCTTAAAGCAGGGCCCAGCATTTTCCTTAAAATGGGCAGTGCCTGTGTTCCCAGTCAGGTTGGATGTTCTTGGGTGAGAAATATTGTGAGCAGTAGAGAAGTCTCTCACTTACAGCTCCACATACCACTATGTGCCTCTGAAAAAGCTTTGCCAGATAGATATAGAATCACAGAATGGTTTAGGTTGGAAGGGACCTTGAAGATCATCTCGTTCCAACCCCCCTGCCATGGTCAGGGACACCTCCCATGAGAAGATCTGCTGTTATTTATCTAATTCTAGTATTATGCTCTCAGAATATAATAACCTGGCATTCTATGATTACATGAAACGGAACAAAACATAACTGAGGGTAAATGTACTGTGCAAAATACTGTTCTTGATGTTGGTGCATTCTTGCCTACCTGAGTAAAGAAGACCTGATGTAGGTGCTGGCAAGTGTGGGCTCTTATTAGCATCATTATATAATATCTGCACACTGCAAAAACACCCAAGTGTTGCTGTAGGATTAATGACATTCCTTAACTAGCACCAAGAACTTGTATCTGAAGATGATCCCTAGATGTCATTAAAGTGTCTTCTCTAAAGCAGAGCAAAGGAGTTAAATGTTTGCTACCAACTTGACAAGCTCTTCAGGGGTGTTACTGGGGTTCTATACAGGGATGCAGAACTGGGGTCTGATGCGTGTGTCTTCTCCAGGGCACATAAGGCCTGAAGCTTTCTCAGTACTCGTGTAGCTTGCATCACCTTGGAACAGTTATCTCCATCCACACAGGTGTCCTGGGCATGGACAGCCACCCCTGTCAGCGGGCCAGGAGGCCTCTAATCCTTCCCAGGGGAACTAGACGTATGCGTTTCTAAGAGGGAAGACACTAATGTAGCTACCAAAGCTGTGAACCTAAGGCTGATGAATGGCTACTCTATGGCTGGCTTGATCAAATGGCCGTTGAAGATGATGTAAACATCAGACTCCTCGCTATAGATGGCATTTTCTCGCTCCCGTTTGAACATCCTCACCCACACCTCATCTCCCTCTTGCAGGTCCAGCATCAGGCTCTGGCTCTGCATGATGCTTCTGTCGCTGGGCTGGGCATAGAGGATGGCCACCTCTTTCTCGTTCTTCATCAAGTGGAGGTAGGTCTCCTTGAAGTTCCAGGTGTGGACATTGAGGCTGAAGTAGTAGATTCCTGCCACATAGCAGAAGAATTTCCCCGAGAACATGTTGAAATGCTTGTAGAGGTTCACGAACTCGGTGTCAAAAGTGACGTGCTGGAAGTAGTCTGAGCTATGAAGGGGTTTTCGCCGACCCACTGAGAAAGCAGCATAAAGCTGCTTGCAGGAATGGCCTTGTGGGCCAGGCTGACCTTTCTGTCCCTTCCGGCCATTAAAACCACGTAGCCCTTTTTCTCCTTCCTTGCCAACTGCTCCAGGGTATCCTCTCTCTCCCATTTCACCCTTTTCACCTGCGAGTATAAAGGAAAACCTTGTCAAACACACACACATGAAGCTGCAGATGCATCCTGCTGGAGATAACCAGCAAAGCAGCTTCTAAAGCACTGTTTTCCCAGCACAGATATCTGGAAGCATCGGTTGGACACCAGGACCTTCCTAACTCAGTGCCAGATGAAAGCTTGGCTCCAGTGAGCTTGTGGTGCTAATGTCCAATAGTGGAACTCCATGGCCTGACCAGATCGGTTACACAAATCCAGTTGTTCATGAACCCACCCCCTGTGTGCAGAGAGAAGTTTTCCTGAGGTCTCCTCTGAGCCTGGGAGAAGCGATGGGGTTTGTCTGGTCGCTGGACTCCTGGTTTACATGCTTGATTTTTGTTTGCCTGTCTTACTGAGACAAAACCTTTGGTGGCAAATGCGAGAGCCTTTCCTAGCTTCTGACTCTAGCATTTAGTAATTCTGTGATAATATTCCCATCTGGGTTTTAGTGGGACCTAACCTGAGGTCTGAACTTGACCTAACCTTCCAGCGATTCTGGGTTGTGATGGATTAGAGCCTTTTGCCAGCTCTTCTCTTGTGCACACATTGGCATCATTGGTTGGACACCAGTGCCTTCCTAACTCAGAGCCAGATGAAAGCTTGGCTTCTCTTCATGGAGGCCCTGTCACCCCTTGACCTTCTGTTGGGTAAGGCTGATGATTTTCTTGGCATAGGGATGGAGCACATCTCACCAAACCAGGCTGACCCGCTCAGCTAACTGATGTTACCACAGCAACCAGCTTTACCCACCTTTGAGGATGGTGATATCTATAGTGGGCTGAACTTTGGGCACCGAATAGGTGGGGTCTCCACTCATCCTTGTGTACCGTGAGGAGATGATGGAGGTGGGCTGCTCCGAAGGGCCGCAGCATCGCACGCACGAGAGGCGCCGCGTTCCCTGCCTTGGCAACTCCTTTTCCAGCTCGGCGCTGACGCTCACCGTGGACACCAAGAGCAGGAGAAATGCAGAGCTCCTCTTCAGCTGGGCCAAGAGAAGGAAGGGGAATGATGAACACGATGGTTCAAACCAGAGCTTCTGCTGGGCCATCTGTTACTGTCACCCCAGGGTGTGTTTCTGCTGATTAATTATTAGCTTACCGTGTAGTGGCACCAGGAGACTCCAGGTAGGGAGGGTGCCCCACCACCTACTGTTTACATGCAATGGAAAAGGCAATCCCAGTCTCCTTATCTACAGTTGAACTGCTTGATGAGAGGCACCAAGTAAACAAAAAAACCTGACCAACCCAAAACCTGCTGAGATCAGAAGCTAAGGCTGAGATGTTCTGCTTGAGACACACTGCCTGGCTGCTGTTGGAACTGCCCTTGCAAAAGGTGTTGGGTAGAAGGCTGGAAGTGTTGCTCTGTTGGTTTATTGCATCACCAGCCTGAAAAATTCTGCATTGGATGCAGAAAATGAAACTTGATTTAAGGATGTCTCTCATAGATTGAAGTATATCTCTTATATATAGGAGATTTATATAAAAGAGATTTTTCTATAGAAAATGTTTTTGTATAGCTAAGTATCTCCTATGTTTAACTACATTAAAGATATATAAATATCTTTCATATAATCAACTGTATCTTATAGTTAAATATNGTATATTTACATATACTTTATATAATTATGTATTATATAACAAATAATAATAATATAATAAAGTAGAATTAAAAAAAAATATTTTTTTTAGGGTAAACCTGGAGGGAAATGGAACTACGAGATCAACAGCTCTTGTCTCTTTAGACAATTTCTCATCCTCTTGCTGGCAACCTCTTTCCAAGGTGACTTTGCCAAGAGGATTGTGGCTTTGACCATACCCGTGTGCTCCTCCTGGCAGAATTTCTGTGGACCTTTTCCAGTGTGCAGAATGAAAAGCCAAATAATAGCAAAGAGACCAAACTGGGATTTGCTCTGCATAAACGTTAGAGGTTTTTTGAGATAATCTGTGACACATTCATCCCCTACTGGCAAGCTCCAAAGGGCCTGGATAGTGGATGAAGTAAAAGCTGGAGCTCAAGAGGTGAATTTTCTCTGGCTCCCTATTGGCCTCCTTCCTAGGGAGGGGTTGGAGCTGGGGACAGGCAACTGCCTCCCCCTAACATGTATAATTAGTGTCATTCTACTAATTGCAGTGCTGTTTCATACAAGACAGGTTTTGGACCAATGATTTTTTTGAGCCTTCTCCCAAATCCAATTAATCAGATGGATTCTTGTTGACCTCAGGTTGGGAGCAGCTTTTAAAGCTCCTCTTCTACCAACTTCAGTTCCTGGAATAGGTGGGGAAGGTAGTAACCAGCTGTCCTACCTTTCAGAAATAGCTCAATAACCACACAGCTCCCATCTCTCGATGGAGGTGGGAGGGCAGGGAACCTGCCCTGGAGCTCAGCACAGGCTTCACTGGCCACAACATTGACTGGCTGAGAATATATGGAAGGAAAAAAAGAGCCAGTGTAGGAGAAGGTAATTGGGTTGTACTGGCATTCTTGGGAGATGCTTGCTTCTACTTCTTAACAAAGACCTGGCATTCACACCTTTTATTACCTGGTGTAATCCAGCTTCCTGGAAACCTGATGACTACTTATTAACAGCAACATAACATCCTCCCATCTGACAGCAGTGGAAGTTCTTTCATCAAATCTGTTAACTTGAAATGATCTTTCTATTCATAACCGTGCTTCATTCTAGATAGAACCCCAAGGAGGAATTAATGCTCCTTTTTAGATCAGTGTGTTCAGGGTCTGAAATTAATTTTCATCAAGTCCCTTTTAATTTTCATCCACTCCTTAAGCCACTTTTGTGCTGCTGAACAGGAGTAGAAATGGGATGTGAGTCTAAATGGACAGCAGGTCATAAAACCAGCCCATACGTGGCCAGAACAGAAAGTTTTGACCACAGAGTACACTTGGGCTCCATCTGATGTTCCTGGAGTCTCCTCTGCAGTGATTAAAGTTTGTGCATATGCACACTGGGCTAAAGAATGCCTTGAGTTCACTTAGTCCTGGGCAATTGGGGTCAATATATCATCTCTGGGACTAAAAGCTATTTAGCCCTTCTCAGGAGTGTGGGTAGTCACCAGCCTGGGGGTGTGAAGCACAGGGCATCTGATGACGTTATCAGAACATTAAACCCAGAGGATATAATTGCTCATAATATCTTCATGGAGGAGAAAGAGCATTTATTAAGGGGAGTTGTTCATAATAGGTGAAAGGGAAAGGATTCATAAATGTGAAGAAATTACTTTACATTTTTCTAGGTCATTATTCTCCCTAAGGGGAATGACTTTCCTATTTTTAGAAGTGACTTCAGGACTTGGGGTGGGTCTGGGTGAAAAATAATCATTCAGGTTGTGCACATTTCACATTATGATAATCCAAGCACCCATTGAAGAAGTCGTGGCCACTTGAATGATTCATGAAGAGCAATTATTGAAGCTCTGGGCTAGAAACTGCATTGGGAAAAATAAATAATGAAGCAAAGGATGAAACAATCAGTTGGGGTAATCTTAAAGCTGCCACCCCCACACCACATTTTCCTTCAGAAGTTAGTGCAGGTGCTTCAGCAGTGGGGCAGAAAGGTGTATTTAGTTGGGATATTTGTGGTTAGGTGAAACCTTAAAGATGTAGGTGAATAAATGGAGTTTCAGAGCTACAGTCTGCTCATAACAGACAAGAAAGGACAGGAGAAGTAATAGGAAAGAGGTGGTGGGAAGGGAGTCCGAGAGGACTGCAAGGAAAGAATGATGAATTCAGTAATATGGGATTATGTTTGAAAGAGGCTGAGCATGAAACCAGAAAACCTCAAACCAGAGCAATCAAATAAGCCAAAGGAAAGGGAACAAACCTGCTGAGGATTTCCTTGTAGCAAGATCATGTCAGTCTGGAGGTATGAATGATTTGAGACAAATTTCAGAGGAGAAGCAAATATAGGTCTTGTGGTGGTAGTGGTGAAGTCAGATCTGATGCCTTAAATAAAAAAAGAAAAGAAATAAAAAGGCTGAAGCTCAGAATTCAAGATCTCCAAGGTAAACTGAGAGGTTGCTTTTAGCCATTTGTTTTTTTCCTTTAAAGGTAATGGTTGTGACCTTACACTGTTAAATGTGGTGATGATGGATTTGGCTTCAGCAGCAGAGGTTTCTCTCCTTCAGAAGATGGCAGACCACAAACAGGGCTCAGCTCTGTCACGGCCATGACTCCCTAGAGCTCAGGCCGTGGGGCTGCCCCTCCTGTGCATCATTCAAAGACATCCACCCTCCTTCCCACCACCAGCTGACATGCTCCTTAGTGCCTGAAATGATGTGTTAGGATCAGGCTGAATGAAAAAGCAGGCAAAAAGACCAGTCTGCTCGCATGAAACTCAAACACTCCTGTTGTTCAGACCCTCTTGGAAGGATCTGTCTGTCTTTACAACCAGAACTGTCAACACAGACCCGTTACCAGCTGGTGAGGAAGCAGTGCCCAAACCAGGGACACTGTTGTGTGCCATGCTCAGTCCATGATGACCAGATAACATCTTTTTGCTCTGCACTGACTTTGGGAAGTACCTTGGCTTAAATATAATCCATCAAGCTTTTTATTTATGCATTTTTTTTACCTGCTATGAATAACCTGCATCAAAAGTGCTGGTTTTCCAGTGATATTTTGGTATATCCAGTGTCTGCCAGCAAAAAAAACCCTAATTCCTCCCATGCAGGGCTTTAGAGATGCCACAAACCTTTGCTAGGGCAAGGTAGAAACCATTAGTTCCAGTTCAGGGAGTTAAATGATGTGATTCTTTCTTCTTGTGCACATCTTATTTAAATCTATTTTCTTGATGCTATTTAAACTGGAGAGAGCACCTTGATTGATTTTCTCTTTTTTTTGTGTGTGTGTTCATGATTGAGTTTAATCTTCCAGCTCAAGGCAGACAGTTTATGTATGAGGCATATTTGCTCACGCAAAGCTTTTTAATCATTCTGTGTACCTGAAGAACTTTAATGCTTTGACATCAAGTAACACATCTGGGTGATAGAATTAGTAAGAAATTCCTGTAGTATCTGAAAAGGAAAAAAAAAAAGCTTTGCTTTGGACACAGAGTTAGGCTGGAGGCTGGACCAGAAGGGTTTCCTTATGGGAGGCAATGTGGAGTTTGCCACCTGCACCCTTATCTTGGCCAAACCTTGTCTGGTCCATTGGTGCTGCCAGCAGCCCCTTATGGGGTCTGTGGGTCATGTCAAGGGTGGAGTTCTACCTTAATCTACCCCAGCCCCTGTTTTCCCTGGGTGGAGTGGAAAT
>VWZY01006939.1:180668-225127 GCA_013399075.1 Chloroceryle aenea
TTTTTTCCTTTAAAGGTAATGGTTGTGACCTTACACTGTTAAATGTGGTGATGATGGATTTGGCTTCAGCAGCAGAGGTTTCTCTCCTTCAGAAGATGGCAGACCACAAACAGGGCTCAGCTCTGTCACGGCCATGACTCCCTAGAGCTCAGGCCGTGGGGGGCTGAAGCTCAGAATTCAAGATCTCCAAGGTAAACTGAGAGGTTGCTTTTAGCCATTTGTTTTTTTCCTTTAAAGGTAATGGTTGTGACCTTACACTGTTAAATGTGGTGATGATGGATTTGGCTACAGCAGCAGAGGTTTCTCTCCTTCAGAAGATGGCAGACCACAAACAGGGCTCAGCTCTGTCACGGCCATGACTCCCTAGAGCTCAGGCCGTGGGGCTGCCCCTCCTGTGCATCATTCAAAGACATCCACCCTCCTTCCCACCACCAGCTGACATGCTCCTTAGTGCCTGAAATGATGTGTTAGGATCAGGCTGAATGAAAAAGCAGGCAAAAAGACCAGTCTGCTCGCATGAAACTCAAACACTCCTGTTGTTCAGACCCTCTTGGAAGGATCTGTCTGTCTTTACAACCAGAACTGTCAACACAGACCCGTTACCAGCTGGTGAGGAAGCAGTGCCCAAACCAGGGACACTGTTGTGTGCCATGCTCAGTCCATGATGACCAGATAACATCTTTTTGCTCTGCACTGACTTTGGGAAGTACCTTGGCTTAAATATAATCCATCAAGCTTTTTATTTATGCATTTTTTTTACCTGCTATGAATAACCTGCATCAAAAGTGCTGGTTTTCCAGTGATATTTTGGTATATCCAGTGTCTGCCAGCAAAAAAAACCCTAATTCCTCCCATGCAGGGCTTTAGAGATGCCACAAACCTTTGCTAGGGCAAGGTAGAAACCATTAGTTCCAGTTCAGGGAGTTAAATGATGTGATTCTTTCTTCTTGTGCACATCTTATTTAAATCTATTTTCTTGATGCTATTTAAACTGGAGAGAGCACCTTGATTGATTTTCTCTTTTTTTTGTGTGTGTGTTCATGATTGAGTTTAATCTTCCAGCTCAAGGCAGACAGTTTATGTATGAGGCATATTTGCTCACGCAAAGCTTTTTAATCATTCTGTGTACCTGAAGAACTTTAATGCTTTGACATCAAGTAACACATCTGGGTGATAGAATTAGTAAGAAATTCCTGTAGTATCTGAAAAGGAAAAAAAAAAGCTTTGCTTTGGACACAGAGTTAGGCTGGAGGCTGGACCAGAAGGGTTTCCTTATGGGAGGCAATGTGGAGTTTGCCACCTGCACCCTTATCTTGGCCAAACCTTGTCTGGTCCATTGGTGCTGCCAGCAGCCCCTTATGGGGTCTGTGGGTCATGTCAAGGGTGGAGTTCTACCTTAATCTACCCCAGCCCCTGTTTTCCCTGGGTGGAGTGGAAATACATCCTTCCCTTGCAGGGCAGCTTGAAGAATTCATCCCACTAACAACCGTGCCACGCTCACAGGCTGAGATATTCAGAGCTCACAAGGCAGAAATTGCTCTCGGATCCCTGAGCAGCGTGTTAAATTTCTGCTCATGTTTTTCTTCCTGTTATTCTGCAGGCTTTGCTTGGGAAAAACCATCTATGACTTTGCTTTAAATTCACAGGACAGCCCCAGCCACTGCCCATTTTAATTAGTGACAAATCTGGACTGGAAACCCAAGAGGGCAGTTAAGACTAAAACCTTTTTTGAGCCACAGAGATGGAAAACACATGGATGTGACAGCCACGAACCTCAGCATCGTTCCAGGGGTGATGGAAAATATTCCAACCCTGCTTTTTTACCTTATGTTCTTCCAAGCCTTGACCTCCTCACTACTCCAGAGCTCCTTGCATGGCCTGCAGCAGGAAATGAAGCATCATTAGGGCTGGGTTTGTCTGGCCACTGGACTTCCTCTTGGAAATTATTTGCTTGGGAATTTTTTTTATTTTCTTTCCCAGGATTTTCTTAAATTTCTTCTTCCCCATCTTAGTGTAGAAAAGCCCAAAACCTTGTGCATTTTCCAAGGTAAAGCTGGGACAGCTCAGGGGTTGCTCTGCCCACAGTGCCAGAGCTGACTGTGGGGCAGCTCCTCTCCAATGTGATGCTTTGCTCAAGCCAAGTATCAGGAGCCCATCTGCAGCCATGAAGTGACTCAAGGGCTCGCAAACAGGAATATTTGGATCCTGAATAGCAGCGTGATTTAAAAATTCCCACTGTCTGTGGTGGTTTGCAGATGACCAATGTTAACGCCCTCTTGTCCGCAGTGTTTATCCAACAGGCTGGGGTGCTGCAGAAGATGGGTTGGGAGTGTTGCTGGAGGCAACAGAGATGGTTCAAGCCCTCTGAGTTGTGAGCAGGACAGGACTGGGGGTAAAGCGAGGATCTGGCCACGGAGAGGTGCAAGGGGTGTTAGCTTTGACTGTACTTGTACACGTCCCCGAGCAGCAGCAGCAGCTCATGCAGTCACCACTTGCTTTCTCCAGCTGTGATTTCACCTGGATCAGGCTGGGAAGAGATGAGGATCCCAAATAGACACCCCTTGCTGTTACTGGCACTTGCTTAGACCTGGGGCATCGTATGGATTTAACACAGTCCCCGACAGGCACCATGGGAGGAGAGGCTGGGCAGGTATGGAAATGGTTTTTCTTTCTTTCTCCATGCACCTTTGCATGGCACAACCTTTCCTGGGCTGTTATCACACTTATCTCCGCCCAGACAGGGAGCAGAAGGATGTTTATTGGTTCCTAAGCACACAACTCTTCCCTCTTCCCTTCTCCTCATCCCTGCCTGCACCTCCAGTGCCAGGAACATTCACTGTCCTGGAAATGGCCCTGCTGCGGGCTGGGTGGCTCCTTGAACGTGGTCCCATCTCCAGAGCAAGCCCAGACAGTGATTCAGCCCAGCACTGCCAAAGCACGGGGCAAGTTACAGTAACTCACTCCCTGGGCAGCTTCTCCAACAGAGCAAATCACTCCGAGGAAGTGGAAGGCACCCAACTCTTCTTCACCCTTCCCGGTGGCAAGGCAGCTTTGCCATAACTTGCCACTGCTGACTCAGGGGCTCTGGGACACTGGGCTTTCTTTGTGCTGAAATAAAGCGGGCAGAGGTGTCCCTGCAGCTGGTCCTGGGTGCTGTCCTGGCTGGCTGGGTGCGGGCACCAGGAGGTGGGTGCTGGCAGCAGTAGGACCATCCTGTCACCACTGCAAACCCAGGCAATGAGCTTGAAACAGCTGCAGTTCCCTGGAGAGGCTGGAGAAGCAGAATCCCCTGAATGTTTCCATGTCAGCAGGGGACACCAGGAAACGTCTCCTTCCTGCCCTGGGCTCCAGCAGTGGTGAGGGACCCTGCATCAGATCGGGCACCATCCCCATCCTACTGCTCAGCCACGGCCAAGGGCAAAGTCAGCCGAGGGGAAAGCATCCCTCTTGGAGTGCTGGGGGGGGGTTAATGGAATGAGGAGCGTTAGCAGGAACAAATGAAAGCCAGCTCAGCAATAACCTGGCCTTGCACTGATTTTACCTGCTGCAGCAAAGCAGAAGAAGGGAGCTGGAGCAGCACAGGCAGAGACCACCTCTTTTTATGACTCATCCAAGCAATCTGCTCCTGTGAGGTGGGAACACTTTGCTCCCTATTGCAATAGTAGGGTTTTTTTTAGTTTTTTTTTTATCCCCCCCAGCTTTTTCAGATCCGTGTAACTTACCTTGTGACTCAGAACCCCTGTCCCTTACTTTCCTTGCTGCTGCTTAGCAGGATGCATATGAAAGCTGCTGTTCACTCAGGTATTTTAGTCCTCAGTGGTGGCTGCAGCTTCCTAGCTGGAGTCCAAATGAAACACTGAAAGTCAGCCTGGCTCCTTATGAAACTCAGCAGCGAAGCTGTTTGCAAAAGCAGGGTTTGGGTTTGGTTGTTTTTTTTTCTTTTTTTCTTGTCTCTTTGCTTGCATCAACTCGTGCTGGGTTCCTGTGCTTTTGTCCTTGTAGTTTCCTCAGGACTCGCAGCCAGTCCGGGTTGCACGGTGCCTCTCGCAGGGCTGGAAATGAGACCCAAAAAAGTGGTGAATAAAAGAGAACAGAAACACTAATAATGATAAAAAAATGTATCAAAAAACCACAGACTCAAAGCCACATCCAGGATTCCAGCCAACAGAGAAAGTGGTGAGATCACATGGAAATAATTTTTCGTTGGGAGATTTCAGTATCTTGAAGCAGGAGAAAGGATTAAAGAAAAAACCCCAAACAACCAAACAAGAAAACAACCCACAAAATGAGCTCTGGCTTTTGTGCACGAGCTGTAAAGGTGCAAAAAGCATCCTGAAGGGCTGCAGCCCTGGAAACTGCCCCTGCAGTGGAACTGGGGGAAGGTGTAGGTGTGTGCTCTGGGGTTTTAGTGCCCACACATTCTTAGCTGAAATTGCAAACTTGGTCATTTCCAGTTCTTGAAAAGAACCACAGTGGTGGCTTTATTTAAAACTGGGTTTTGGCTTGGATTTTTTTGTTTGGTTGGTTTTCTTTTTCACTTTCTCTCTTCTCTTCTCTTCTCTTCTCTTCTCTTCTCTTCTCTTCTCTTCTCTTTTTTTTCTTTCTTTCAACTTATGTTGGGAGTATCTTTGTCCTGGTGGTGTTAAATAAAACTAGTGGGTGATTAAAGCTGATTTCAGCATAACTTATTTTTTTAATTAAAAAAAATCTGCATCTAGAGCGATGAAGAGGGGGAATAGGGGCTGTTGGGGAGTGAGGGCCACCTTTGGGTCAAGGGGAGGGAAGTTTGACACGTGCTGATGGTGATGTGCTGGGAGGCTCCGTAAGCAAGGACCAGCGAGGGAATTACAGAGGTTTGCTGCTGTCCTGGCACGAACCTGAGCAGCATCCAGCTCTCCATGAGTCACCTTCCAGTGCTGGGTTCCTCCAGCCCAGCTTTACTGGATCCCCTGTCCCCATCCTGGTCCCCATCCCCTCCTGCCACAAGAGTGCTCCCTGGCCCAGCATGGGCAGTCAGGGGCAGACTGTGCTGGGCAGAAGCCACCTGGGAATGGGCACATGGAGCAGTAAGGGGGTAAATGTGGCTGCAGCCTTTTCAAAGCTGCCAGGAAAAGAAAAACCTTACTCCTCCTTTTGGAGGGACCTCAGACAGGCTCTAAGAAAATAAATGACTTTGCCTTCCAAATGCCAACCAAAAGCCTTTCCTGGCATCTTCTCTGTTCTGGATTAAACACCAAGGTTGTGTAATCTGTTCTCATCCATCATGTTTCCCAGATACCTTTTGGTGGAAGGGAGGGGTTCCTCCTTGTGTGTTCTCCTTTCCCTTTCCTTTCCTTTCCTTTCCTTTCCTTTCCTTTCCTTTCCTTTCCTTTCCTTTCCTTTCCTTTCCTTCCCCATCCAGCAAATATTTATGATCAGAACACAATTAATAAGGAATATCTCTTAGCCCTGCTGAGACACAGGAGTTTCTTTGCATCAAGCACGTCCTTGCAAGAAGAACCAACACAAACAAAACCACAAAGCCAACTGCTGAAGCACTTGAAGCAGAGGGACGGTGACCCGGGGACTGGAGTTTGGTTCCTGGCTCTGCTGCTGATGGTGCAGGGTTTTGGGTAAGCTCCCCTCCACCCTCCTGGGGATGGCACATCTCTTCTCCTATTCTTCATCACCTATTTTTAGGCTAAGGCAAAAAATAATGTACAATGGGAACGTGCAACTGGGCAGAGCCCCTGTTTCACAGAGGGGCGTGCGGCCACCACTGCGAGCTCGCTTGCGTGGCTCTAAAAATAATTTATAGATGTAGCTCACTAGAAAAACGTGTGTGAGGCTCTGAAAACGATCTTAGCTGGTCAAAACCTGTCCAAAACTGGTTGAACATGAGAGTTTTTCATTGTAATCTTGAAACTTAGCATAGTAGAAGAATGTTATGGAAACCAGCGCCTGGCATCAGAGCCGGTGCCTCCAGATCAAAGGGGTTTTCTGCCTCTTAAAACAACAGCCTCCTTTTCTGAAATAATAACACATCCAAGGAAGAAGGCTATTTCTGTTTACACGGTTGAGTTATAAAGCTTGGCTTTAGTCCAAAAAGGGAGTAAGGTGTGGGGAGGGCAATATTGAAAAGCTCAGTTCTGCAGAGAGCTGAAAGCCCGCAGCAAACTGCTAAGAAACGCGGTGTGGGATGGAGCAGGCAGCTCAGGGCGTGCTGAGCCCGGCTGCGTCTCGAGTTCAGCGAGAGAGGGAGCACCACTCAGCTGGGAAATGGGCACATCTGTTTCTTTCTAAGCAGGTGACATCTTCTGGGTGCCCACAACTCTCTGTCAGGAGGTTGGAGCTGAGGGACAATTTCTTCCCCCCCTCCAGGGCTGTCCCAGGCTTCCCAGGGTAAGGGGGGGAGTCCCCGTGAACCCCAGAGTGGTTTCCAAGCCCCCTGTGGAGCTGTGGTGCTGAGGGCCAGGGGTCAGTGGTGCCCTGGCAGTGCTGGGGGTAGGGTTGGATCCGATGAGCTGAAAGGGCTCTTCCAACCAAAATGATTCTGTGCTTCTATGATCAGTTAATTGCTGAAGTGCCCAGGCTTTTTCTGACTTCGTGCTGCAGGAAGAAGAGTTTTGCCTCTTTGGGAGCATGTGCTTGAGGATGAGCTGGGAAAGGACACCCAGGAACCCACACAGACATCAGCCCTTACTCCAGGTAGCCACCACTAGTGACCCTGTGCTGAACTGGGGCTGTAGTCAGCTGTGGTGTGCTGGGATGCAGGAGCTTCCTTGCTCTGCAAACACCTTTCCCTGCCTGGTCAGGCCACAGCCCCAGCCCCAGTTGCATCGAAAGGCATTGGAAACATCTCAGCTGGCATCCACAGGCACGTTCAACCTTTCTCCTTTGAAATGACAGCATATCTGCTAGTATTTCTTTCTTTTTTTTTAGCTTTCAAACACACTGTATAGAAAGGCTGGAGTTATTGGAGCTGTGAGCAGCTCTTTAAACAAAAAGGGATGGTTTCGATGGATTTTTCCACTGCACTGAGCTCAGTGCCAGTGATGTGTGTTTGCTCTCCCCTCTGGGGCTCTGTGCCATGACAACATCTGCAACACGTGGCAGGGACACACACACACACACGATTCCTATGGAAACGTGAAATATTAAACTAACTTTCCTCCCAGCCAGGGGTTGTTTTGGATGAGAACAGCCCCCCCCAAACACCAGCATTCCCAAAATGCAGCCAGATCTTGGTGGTGCTCAGATGAGAGCCTGGGTGATGTGCAGGGAGGTGGGGGGTCTGTACAGAGAAAAAAACCACTCCAGAATGAAGTGGAAAAAGTGAAGAGCAGCTCCTTGTGTGCTACTGGGGCCGACAGGCAGCCTGGGAAGGGTTTTCAAAGCCTCGAATATCAAAATCCTCACCCAAGAATGTAATTTAACTTCATAAAGTGGGTTTTTAAACCCTCAAATATCAACATCCCCACCCGTGAATGTAATTTAACTTCATAAAGTGGGTTTTTAAACCCTTAAATGTGGACATCCCCCCCTGAGAATGCAATTTAATGCCATAAAGTGTATATATATATCTCTCTGTGTGTTTGTGTGAGTGTGGTGCTTTCAAGTGGCCAATTGCACAAAATCCAAACTAATTACAGGCTAATTGGAATGTAAAGAGCAGCGTGTGAATGCTAATTGGGAACTGCTTCAGAATAATTTCCTAAATAGCTCTGATTTCACAACAGAGTGAGAAAACATTTAGGGCTACAGGCTGGTTCTGAGGGGGGGGCTGAAAGCTTTCTGGAGGAGAAGAAATGCTGCATGGAAGAGGTAATGAGGAGAAGGGGGGGCCTTGCTTCAAGCTGCTGGAGCCTTCCAGGGCTGCTCACGCTGAGTAAGATCTGCTAAGGGGAGAAGAGACAAGCTGGATAAATACAGGTTAGTTAGCTTTACAGTGAACCTGTCAAAGGAACCGAGTTGCTGCTGATCTCTAATGGAGATGGGTGTGATCCAATGAAGTTCTCTAATGAATGGAGGGTAACGTGATGTGGCCGATGTCCATCAGCCAGGACTGGTAGGAAATGGATCTCGGAGACCTTGTGGTTTACACCACAAGTTTGTTTGACTCGAGTGTGCAGACTTTGGCAAAACACTGGTCAAAATGTTTTAACTAGGAACTGAAAGTGATAGTAATGCAGGCTGGCTCGGAGAGAAGGGCGAGCCTGTTTGCAGGGCTGTGCTGGGGAGGGATGCTCTCTCTTGCCACCAGGCAAGGGTTTTTTTTGCAGTTGCTGGTGGTTAGAATCATAGAATCATAGATTCATTTAGGTTGCAAAAGACCTTCAAAATCAATCAGTTGAAGTATCAACCCAACACTGCCAACTCTACCACCACGCCACGTCCCTAAGTGCCATGTCTACACATCGTTTAGATACCCCCAGGAATGGTGACTCCACCACTTCCCTGGGCAGCCTGTTCCAGGGCTTCTGGGGAAGACATTTTTGCCTAAAATCCAGTTATGACAGCACGGCCCATAGCTTGGGTTGGCTTGTCCCATCCAGGATGATCTCCCTTGCTGGGAGAGCTTCTGCACCTTCTCAACCAATCACCCCATTATCCACATCTCAGATGCAATCGTGCCAACTGGATGAGCAAATGAAGCGTGCAGTTTAGAGATGTGTGATTTAAAAACCCAATCCAGTGACAGACCCAAATCAAACCAGCTACTTCCTTGGCATGGCACCAGCATCCAGTTCCCAGACAGGTTCATCACGCTGACTGTATCTGTACAGAAACCAAAAATGAGCTGAGAAAGAAAATATTTCTCTTTGTCGTTTTGTTTCCAGGACAAAAGAGGCTGTTGATTTTTCACTTGCATTCCCTTTCCAGTTTTCACATTACTTGTAATTATATGGTGCTGAGCAAATAGATGATGCTCTACCTTTTTGCAAATGACTTGGAAGTTTTTGTTAATCCCTTGGTAGGGTTCACCTGCTATGTCATTCATCACCCTGCTGCTCTGCATTCCAGCAACTGGGCTCATTTAATTTCCTAGGCTGAATGAAATGGCTTTGCCATGCCTGCTTATACAGAAGTAATGATGGGTAGAGCCACACAGCACATAATAATTGCTGTTTTCCAGGGAGAGATGCAGGCATGTTATCAGAATAATCTTAAAAAAAGTAAAAACTCATGAAAGTGAGGCAGGCTGTGAGCAACAGAGCAAAATGATGTGGGGTGGTTTTCTACCCAGATGGTGGGTTTGTTTTTTTTTTTCCTAAATCTCTAATTTTCAGCATTAAAAGAGTATTTGGTGGTTGAATCACTGGGCTGTGGGACACCACAGTCCCCCTCCTCAGGCTTGGCAAGAGCAGCTGCAAGGCCTGTCTCTCCCTGGGGGCAAAATGTGCCTACACCTACATCCCCAGGAGCTGTTCCAGCACGTTCTAGGCTCTGACACTCTCATCCCCTCTTAAGAATGTCAGTCTGAAACCCACCTTGCACCAAAGACTTCTTTGTTGGGCAAGAAAACCGACAATAGATTGCCACACTTTTTCTCTGAGGAGATAAATGCAAGGGATGGGTCCAGACAAGCCCTTTTCATCTTGAGGCCACATTACCTCAGCTCAACCTCACCCATTCCATCCGTACCTTGACATGTGCCAGTCACCCCAGTGCAATCCACAGGCTGACATTCCAGCTCATCCTCACAGACCTTTCCCCGGCACAAAGCAGCTGGGGCTGCCTTTGCCTGGAGGGTTTCACCCCACAGCTCCCCTCTCCCTCCCCTCTGCACCCCGACTCAGCCTGGGCAGCTCAGGCTGCTGAGCTCAGGCAGCGTTTCTGCTCCTGGATGGCTCACGACCCCTCTGAGCATCTCTTATTAACACTCTCAGGCTATTGCTGCTCAGGCTTCACACTTATTCCCTGTGCCCTGGCAGGCAGGGCTGAAGCTGTTGGTGAATTTTGATTCCCTGGTGGCAGAAGCAGTGTGGAAGAGTTGGCTGAGATATCAATGTCCTAATTCTGTCCCTCCCAGTCCTCTGAGAATTATTCTTCATTGCTTAAATTGAGGCTGTTTTATGAAGACACAGATTTGTGCTCTTAACATTTAAAGATTACCCAGGCAGAGAGTTTTCCAAGAGCAATGTGAGAGCAAAAATCACTCATCTGTGTGAGGGAATCAGAAATGAGACAGTTGGATAATGAAATAAGAAATTACAGCGCCTGCTTTCTGAACAGATTCAATGCCCAAACTTTTGCTGCCCTTGTGTTACTCCTGAGTTGCCACCCCAGGAAGAAAGTCTTTGCTTTTAAGAACCTGTGATTGAAGGAAACTGAGAGAAAAAATACTGCAGGTAGGGCAGGGTCAGAGATGGGCACAGAAAGCTCAGGCCACACTGGGCAGAGCATGGGATGGCCCCCAGATACAAGGCTGCTTTCCCACCCCAAGAGCTCCTGGCTCACATCAAATGCTGAGTGAAGTACACAGACTTGAACCTCTCTCCCTGGCATTTAGTTCAGTGTTTTCCATCTTTCTTACCTGCCAAGGTGTGAGTGCTCACATAGTAAGGCTCTGGTGCCACATCATCCATCAAGCCATGAACGTATCCGACAGGAATCCACGTGCCCGTGGCAGCAGGAGGTGGTGAATTCCATTAGTCTGCTATCATTTTGGACACTTTCTTTTATTTATTCCTTTTTCACAGTGATTGGGGTCTCCTTTTGAAGCAGATGGAACATTGTCAGTAGTGTAAGACCTGGATGGGAAGAGGTGTCTGAGCAGTCTGCCCAGGTGGACCAAGCACCAGGAGCAACCACAGGGATCTTTCTTCCATGCTGGCTGAGGAGTTCTGCTCAGCACCCTGGACCCACAGCTTGCAGCAGCCAAGAGCATCATTTTTCTTCTTGCACCTGGAGAAAAAGAGGAGGAAGGGCAGCATGCAGCATTGCTCCCCGGGAGCACTTAACACTGACATACACCAGGAGTATTTTTAGCATCCAAGCACACTTTTTCTTGGCCGCTTCGTGACACCTGAGGCCACTCCTGCACCATCAGTATGAGGGTAATCATTTCATGACGGGAGAGGGGAGGCACAGAAAGGTTAAATGATTTCTCTCTGTCTGCACAGTAGGACAGCAGCAGAACTGGGAACAAAAAACTCAACACCTCACCTCCCCAGCACAGCCTCGGGGGCTGCCAGCAAACCAGCACTGGTTCAAGACCTGGCTGATACTTCTGAGCAGGTTTAATGGAGACATCTTTGTGAGGAAGGCAGGTGATGCAGCACCTCTGTGACAGTGGCATTCCCAGTGTCCTTCCCAGCTTGGGCCAGCGCAGCTCCCATCCCTCATCAGATGCATTTCAGCACTGTACTTCCAAAAAAGGCTGTGGTACAGAAAGTTCTAGGCACAGTAGCAGCAATTTCAGAGCAGTCCAAGGGCAGAGGTGATCAAGCACCAGAAACAGGAGTGGCACAGGACTTTGGCATCCCCCAGTGCCATGGTGTAATGCTGCCCCAGCTCTTCACAGCCGTCGCTGCTACAGATCAGTGTCAGCAGCTGGCAGAATCTGTTGAGCTTCTGGCAGAGAAGGGCTCTGAGCTGGAGCTCTTCTGTTCCCTCTGGCTTCCGAGGGAGTCTGTTAATAGCTGGAAAATGGATAAGAAACAAAGCAAGGAGTTTTAATTGATATTGAGAAACTGGCCTTTGACAGGAATCCATCCCTGTGAAATGTATTTTGGGAGTGACAACAATTTCCACTCAGGATCTCTCAGGTTAATGACTGCCAGGCTGGTTTGAATGGAGTCAGTCTGGCCATTGGGGCTTGGTTTTGTTTTCTCCTTGGCAGCAGCATGAGAGCAAAGCAGCTGGTGATGCTCACCAATGTTACTGCAGCCAAAAACATCCTATGTTCTGCCCATACATCTTAAAATCCAGTTCTGGCACAACCACCATGGATGAAATGAGCAATTGCAGGGAGATGCTCCCATGCTGAGCCCACTTTCCCTTTGTTAAATAAAAATCACATCTCTCTGCTTTGCCATTTCACTGTTGGCCAGGGATTAGATACATGGGATGAGGACAAAGCTGTCCATTCACACGACAAGGAAGCAAAGCCTACAACTGATCCTAGGGATGCTTATCATTAAGCTGTGTTCCTGTGTCCAGGCAGCATTTGCTGTTATGGAAGCACAAAGAGGAGAAAGTATCTGCCAGGGGCATAACGTGGAGCACAGACCAAAGCAGAGCAGATCTGCCTGGCCATGAGCAGCCACTGCCAGCAGACAGATGTTTGCCTGGTCTTAAGTTACATTGCCTGCATGCCTGGAAAAGATGCTGTCTTATAAATAGCAGCGTTTCAGTCCCCAGTGGCTTTGCATATTCAGGTCCCACCGTAAGGCATATGGGGGTCAGACAACACTGGCTGGAACAGGGCTGGGGGTAGAAAGCTCTGCCCTCTGTGCTGGCCCCAGAGATGCTGCAGCAGGGCTTGAGCAGCAACAGGGGCTGTTTGCCACCTGCAATGGGCTCGTTATGAGCTGCTCCTGGTTTTGAGTGGTCATTTCTGCATGTTGTGCAGGCAGAAGAAGAAACATCAGCTAACATTTTGGGGAGAAAGAGGGGGACAGCCAGTGCAACTTACCCATGGGGCAACCTGAAACATCCTGAGCTACAATTTCATGTGATGGAAAGCTACAATTAACTCTAATTAAGGCAGCCTCATTGCCTCACCAAGAGCAGAGCTGCTGTCAGTTCTGTTTTCTTACCTTTCCACAACACCGACATGCTGCAATTCAGCAGATTAATATTCCCAGCATGAAATTCTGCCCATGCAACACTGCTGAACGGGCCCTGAGGGTTTATTACACTGCAGTGGGGCCCAGAGGCATCCCCAGCACAGGGCTCCCTTGGCTAGGGGTGTATTTATCCAGGGTAAAAGGTCAGAGCAGGGAGAGTGCAGATGTGGGATGTGCCTGGAGTGACACCGTTCCCTTGCAGGGCTGGGATAAATCCACCTTCTTCTGACTGAAGGGTAGTGATGGACCCATCAGAGCACAGATCCTGTTGCCTCAGGGCAATGCAGGTTGAGCATCATTCTCTGTTCTGTGTCCTGAAGTGTCTCACTGATATTTCTGGGCTGCATCTCAGAAAACCCACTCAGAAAAGCATAAACCTCAGAAGTTACAACAGAGCATATTTCATACATTTTTATCTCGGTCAGTGAGCATCACTGGGCTTCCTGGAAAGAGATTTAAGCCCCCCCTTTCATATCCTTTGTGAAGCCAATCTCTTTGCAAACCATTTCATGTGCAGACAAGGCACGTAGTGGGCACTCTGCCTTAGGATGAGCACCCACTTTGCTCCTCTGTTGTGGGGTAACAGCTGGGGCTGCTCTGCTCTCTATTCAGTGCCGTCGAGAGCAAAGTGACTCAAAATATCATAGCATCATTCTGGTTGGAAAGACCCTTGGGAACATCAACTCCAACCATTAACCCTGCTCTACAAAGTCCACCCCTAAACCCTGGCTCCCAACACCACATCTAAACGACCCTTGAACACATCCAGGGGTGGTGACTCAACCCCCTCCCTGGGCAGCCTGGTCCAGTGCCTGACTACTCTGGCTGGGACAATTTTTTCCCTGCTGTCCAGTCTAAACCTGCCCTGTTGCAGCTTGGATCCATTCCCTCTTGTTCTGTCGCTGGTTACCCGGGAGCAGAGAGCAGCACCAGCCTCCTGGCTCACTCTCATCCAGCACACACTGTATTCAACAAGCAGAGATGCTCTGTTCTTCCAATTAAATGGAATTTCTCAGTAGCCCTGGAGAATCCAGAACCATTTCTTGTTAGGGCAGCCGGTTTCTTGCTGATGCCAGGGCTGGATTTTATTAGAGCTGTGTTGCACTGGATACTGAGGTGAGATTTGGGCTGGTTTGGGTCATGTTATTAACTGAAGGAAACCTCTGTTGCAATGGATGGATTGACAACCACGGGTATCTTGACTCTTTCCCTGAAATCAGTCATCCTCAGGGATTAATACAACTCTTGTTATGAGAGTATCAGAGCCTCTGACAATCACATTTTATCTGTCTGCACCCTCCTGGGCTTGGCCAGGAGCTGGTTTCCCCCATGCAGGAAATTCCACCCCCTTGGCTTCTTATTTTGAAGCAGTAATGAATTAAACATAAAGAAATGTTGTGATCAAATGCAATCCGTCCTGTGAAGTTCAAACTTCAAAAAATCAGAGGATCACAGAGTCACAGGCTGGGTTGGGTGGGAAGGGACCTTTCAAACTCAACTGGTGCAACCCCCTGCAGGGAGCAGGACCATCTGCAGCCAGAGCAGGGTGCTCAGAGTCTCATCCAACCTCCCCTGCAATGGTTCCAGGGATAAATATTGGTGCATAGAATGAAATAATTTCATTTCAGAATAATAAGAAATGAATCCATTCCCTCCTGGGAGGATCAGGAGATGACATTTTGACATGGAGCAACCTTCTCATCTCATGCACAGAGCAATGCTAAGACTTAGGGCAAGGGTCCCAGGTACTGGGTAGCACAAGGAGCTCAGCAGTGACCAAGCCATTTGGTTCCATACGGGTAAAACAGCCACCTCCCATCTGCAGAGAGATGTGAAGAGCAAAGGGATAACAAGATGAGACCCCAAACCTGCACATCATTGTGATTAATGGCTTATTAATGGGATTCCAGCTTCTCTTTCCAGATGTGAGATCTGGCTTTAGATTTTCACTAATTTATTTGTTCATAACTGCTCAACAGACCTTTTCAGCAAGCATCCTTCAGTCTCTGGGTCGCCCACAAACATGTTTGCTCACTGTAATCTTGTTCACCATGTGAATTCCAGCTGCTCAGTAGCACACACACCATCTGATAGCACTCCAGTTTCCTGAATGGATGCAGTAAAATAGATACACCGAATAAAAAGTGAACTAAAGAGAAAGTGAAGGGTGAGGTGGGGTGGGGGGAAAGGTTTAATTGATATTTTCAGGAAGAAGAAGTGAAACACTCACGGAGTTTCCACTGCAGAGGGAAACCTTTCCCCTGGGGAGGCAGAGCAGTGGGGCAGCAGTGAGGCAGCAGCAGCCACGGTCCCAAGCCATGGCCCTGAGTCATGATGAGTCAAAAAACCATGAGGAAGGAGCCAAGTTTCAGTGTTCACACCCCTAGTAAAAGCTAAACCTGCTCTGTCAAGCCTATTTCACCCCGTGCTGTCACCCTCACCATACAAACCTTGATCAGAGTGTAAAGCCTGTATCTCAAGCAGAGCAGAACGGAAAGCAGATTGCCTACAGCCCCAAGGAGCTTTTAGGATTTCCAAGTGGTTTTCCACTCTGAAGCTGAGAGAGGATGGAAAAAGTCCATTTTTTTTTTGTGAACTGGAATCAATGAACTTTCTAGTTCGGGCTTGGCTGAAAAATTGTACTGATTTTAATCTTATTTTTGCTTCCCTGGAAAATTACTTCTATTTCACAGTGGAAACAAATTCAGTTAGAAACAAAAATAATGACCCAACGTGCCTCTTTCTCCAGGACCCTTTCTGGCTTCTTTGACAGGTCAATCACATTTGCTCCCTTGGGAATTATTCAGAAGGGGATATTTGTGGACACAGGTTCTGGATCCAATTGTGTAACATGGGTTGGCAAATAGAAAAAGAAAGAAAGAAAGAAAGAAAGAAAGAAATGAGTTTTAATAACTAAACCTATTCAAATACCAAAGGATACCTGGCAGGTGTGGGATTCCTCCTACCTCCTATTGCAGCCACCCACATCCCAGTGGAGTTAACTGGGGCTGCAGACTGGGGAGTATTTCAGCAGGAGCTGCTGTGGTTTGACACTCTCATATGTGTTTGGAATATATTTGCAGGTCCTCAGCAGACCTTGTAATTGAATCAGATAAAGGCAGGGAGGGTGCAGTGATATTTGGGTGAGGCTGAGTGCTCGTTGTACAATTACAGCGGATCTTTCCACTCTTCTGAGCTGACAGTGACTTATTTCTGTATTTGTAAGTGCTGTGCTTTATGAGGGAGGAGTTCACAGGGCAATAAACAGGGTAAAAAGCCCAGATGAGGAATTTCATTACTATAAAATCTCTTTATTTCAAGTATACCAGTTATTTCTATGATGAGACGCTTTAGAAATAATTTGGCATCTTGAAGGAGTTTAAAGAAGATTAATTTTCCAAGGAAAAAAGCCTTTCTCAAATCCATTTTATCTCCTTCTTGGACAAAGCATGAAATTAGAAGCTTATCCTAAAATCTCTGAAATCAAAGGCAGGTCTTTCCCTTGACTTTAGCGTGTTGTAAATCAAACTGGATGTGAATAGCTGAGCAGTATGGTTGTGATGGATAAGTGGGGCTGGAGATGTGCAGTACCAATAAACATGGGACACAGGACAGAGATTCACTGGCCTGAGTGGTGGAGATGCCACCTGAAGGCTTCAGACTTCACCCAAGACGTTTCTGGATCAAGATTATTTGTCCAGAGCTGGTCTCTTGTGCTTTCTGCCAAGCTAAATGGGCAGGAAGCTTGAAAAGTGGAGTGAAAAGGGGTAAAACAGACAAAGGCTTTTCTTTTACTCTGAAAAAGGAAAATAAAAAGCCAAGCCCCATGACAGCAACATCTTCCAATGCTCCACCTGGATCCAAAAGACACCAGTTGTTCCCACCCCTAGGAAAAATGCCAAGGAACTCAATTTCAGGCTTCTTTAGAGTCTCCAGCTGGTTGCAAGAGGCTGATACTGGGACCCCTTGGGCTGGACAAGCAGGTGCCCCATGGACCTTTCTATGGTAACTGCAGAGCCCACACTTCAGCTGGTTGCTCATGATGCTTAGTCCCAAAGGGCTGGAAGATGCTGGATTGATGAACCAGGAAAAAAGCTCTTGGGCTTTTCCATTTCAGTTCCATCCTTCCTTTCCAAACACAAAACACTTGCCAGTTTCTGTTACATTTATTAGCTGTGGGGTTTTATGTTTGTTGATGTTGGTGGTGGGTTTTGTTTGTTTGTCTGTTGTTTTGATTTGGGTTTTTTTTGTTTGAACCCCCAATGTTATTCCTAAAAAGAGTTGATGTTTTATCAGAAACCCTCATTACTGCACATGGCCTAAAATCTCCCTGGATTACTGATTCTTTTGGATTCTCTATCCTATTGTTTTTATATCAGACTGACCCTTTTGCTCAGTCTATCCAATGTACTTGTTTTTCAGCAGCTGCCTGGAAATATTATCCTAGAATCAGACATTGAATCTGCTACCACACTCACAAAGGAACCACAACCCCTCCTCAATGTATCAAAGAATCCTTCTGTGGGCTATTTGGGAAAGAAACTTGAAGTAAAATAACCAAGTAATTAATAAAGCATAAATTTGATCTTCCTGCTAAATTAGTTACATTTTAGGAAGTTAAAAACTTGGTGGCCTTTGCTCTAGTAATTTATCTGATGGAAGGGATGATTTTGTACAATAACACTGGTATTTCAAATCATCTTCCAAATCTAAGGGATTGGTAAAAATATTTTCCTGGGGTAGCATCAATCAATGGCACCCATTCTGTCGCCCCAGTCCCTTTGGGTTTTCCCACCCTGTTGCTGCTGATGTACCAAAGACCCCAGGCGTGCACTGGCACAGGCAGCTCTGGCTGTGTCTGGGCTCTGTGGTACCTGTGCTGATCAAGTCTGGGGTACTGGTGGTGCTCAAGTCAAAAATAATTCTTATAATCTGAAAAATTGTGTCTGTCTTCGGGGGAATTAAATCTTTAAACCCTCAGACAAATGGGCCTTGCTTATTTCTTTGAAAGGTTCATGCTCTCCAATGTGACAGTAAGTTAAATGTGCCTTGAAAAATAATCTCATTTCTGGTTCCTTTGCTTTTAATTCCATTTTACCTCCAAAGAAATTACCCACACTAATTCAATCAGAGGGGTTGACACCGCGGGCTCCCTGGCTGGACAGCTGGGAAAACAACTGTCACCTCTGATAGGGAAAGAATGGAATTGGTTTGGTGAGAAAAGCTGAAGGAGGTGACCAACTCCCTTTGGGTGACACAGCGACCCCATGACACTTCCCAGGCATCCTTGCACCATCACCATTTGGTTAGGAGCATCTTCTCTGCTGGGGAGTTAACCTCTCACCACTGGTGGACGTGTAGAAATGTCAGCACATCACAGGGCTCCAGAAGACAGGCTGGTTAGGGACATGCTCGTTGGGTTTTGCTTTTATGATTTAATGAGGCAAAATGAAGGTGACATGTTAGACTGTGACCACTGCAGCAGTTTCACAACTGGAAGCTGCAGAGCCCCAGCTGTGAGCTCACTAACCAGCCTCTCAGGGCTGGCAGAAACCTCCAAAGGAGAAAGTCACCACAGTTGCTGTCACAAAGCTGGGATTTTGTGGCCCTGAAGGGGGTAAGGAGTTCCTGGCACAGCTCAAAACCTTGTGCAAGATTTGACTTCTGAATCATTTCATAAAGCGTGGTTGGAAGGTTTAGAGTTCATTGAAAAAAGGCACGTGGCTAGAATAGAATTTGAATCAAATTGTATTGAATCAAATAGAAGAATAGAACAGAACAGAACAGAACAGAACAGAAGGGAATAGAAGAGAAGAGAAGGGAAGAGAAGGGAATAGAATAGAATAGAAGGGAAGAAAAGAATTACAGAATAGAAAAGAAACTAGACTAGACTAGACTAGACCAATTTCAGCTGGAAGAGCCCTACAATGATCACCTAGTCCCACTGCCTGACCACTTCAGGGCTGACTAAAAGTTAAATCGTGTTATTAACAGCGTTGTCCAGATGCCTCTTAAATACTGATGGGTTTGGGGCATCAACCACCTCTCCAGGAAGCCTGTCCAGTGTGTGACCACCCTCTCAGTAAGGAAATGCTTCCTAATGTCCAGTCTAAAGCAGAGATTCTGATACTCTGGGCAGTCTGAACGTTGCTATCTCAAAGCACAAGTGCTGCTGCGACCCGTGATGCACATGTAGCGTGTCCCAGTGTACAGAGTCTCATTGCCAGCGTTGTCTGTCAGATCTGGCTGTTTATTTTGCTTCTGGCAGAAAGGATGCTGCCGTTCAGCCCTGTCTGCTGGAAGCACCCGTGGCCAGATCCAAGGAGGCAGGATTTGGCCCATCAGTCTCTGGCACTGCCGCCTGCAAGAGGTGTCCAGGCTGGTGGCCTGTAGCACATCAGGTATCATGACTGATTTGGTCGTGCTTTGCTGGCCAGGAGCCCCTGGGAAGTGCTTTCGTTGTGCTGCCACACGATGCTAATAACAGATGTGTCACTGCTTTGATGCTTCAGCGGGTGATGTGCTCTGTTTCAGCTCAAAATGCTGCAAAACAGCAAGAGAAGCTCAGGTTTTAGTGACAGAGGGAATGATTGCCAACTGAAATCACTGAAAAAGCACTAAAAAGGCGTTTGCAACCCTTGCTCCAGCAGACCTGCCAGCTCCAGAGTCCTTTTTCCCTTCTGGCAGCACGCTGTTCAGCACTTTCAACCTGCCAGTCCTCGAGTGGAGCAGCAGTGGGGAAAACTGATCCCTCCAGTTGCCAAGAATAGGCACGATGACAGATTACCCATCATTTCATCTCCTGCTGCTGCCCTGGTGGCTGCCGGGCTCCTCGGGAGTCGCTTTCCCAGCCCAGCATGGAGCAAGAAGCTGCAGCTAATTTTAGTCTCACCTTCCCCAAACTGCCTGGGGAAAGGACAAAGCGGATGAAAGTTCTTTTTTTCAGGATGAAAAATTGGGTTGTAGGTGGCTTCTCAGCTCAGGGGACCTTGGGGATGTGGTTTAAGCAATGACCGTGTTGGATCCCTACACAGAAGGTTCTGGGTGCTCTACCTGGCTCCTGTTCTCCAGCCACAGGGATGGATACCAGAGGTAGGAACACTCCTAAGAAAGGTCTTCAGAGAAGCCCTGTGCTCAGCAGCTTGGGTTTGAACAGGAATGGGAGAGGAAAGAAACTCCAGAGGAAGCTTGTAGACAGAAAACATCACAAGAACCAAAACTTAAGAAAAAACCCCTCCATGATTAACAGAGATTTCCAAAGTGGCAATGCTGCCCTGTTTCCATCAATTCATTTGACACCCACTCATTTCAAAGTAATTTATCACAATTAAGACAGACATTGCAACACGGCGTTAAAATCTCTGCCAAATTACACACCATTATGCCATTCAGGGATGTTTGCAAGCCTAGGGGTTTTTTTCTTCTTTTAACAAAAGCACCACATTTACATAAATCATTATTTTTGATTGCTTGGAGCCAGAGCTCATCTTCAGTCAGGGATGTGGGCTACAGGGATGTGGGCTACAGGGACTGCTGCTGGTCCTTCCCAGGGTGTGAAACTGGGATCTGGGCTCAGCAGCAGGGTGGTGGGGAGCCACCTCCTGCTCTCATCTTCACCAGTAATCACTTCCTTGCTGCTAAACACCTCTGAAAGGCCAAGCCCTGAGGGCCCAATCCGGTGCTGAAGGATGGGCTTGAACCAATTCTCATCAAGGTCCAGAGCCTGACATAATTTGATCCATGCCAGGGCTGCTGCCAGACATGGGAAAGCCAGAGGAAAAACAACCTGACGCATCCCTCAATGCTATTCCTCTGCTAATATGCCCAGGAGCTTTTCTTTTTAAGCAGTGATTAGAAAATCCACTTGCTTCTTGAATGAAATTAGAGTCGGGGGGGGCAAGATGGAGAAGTTTTATCATTTCTGCTGAATTAAAGCAAGCTGCAGCTCCCCTGGCAGCCAGAGCTACCGGTGAGAGAGACTGCAGAGAAAAATGGCAAGAAGGCAGTACATCTCATTCTGGATTTTTCCACCTTGACTATTACCCAGTATTAATTTTTAAGTGGGAGGGGGGCAGGATCAGTTAGGAAGTGCAGCCATTTCAGAGGAGCTCGCACAATATGTTTCCCTTGACTTGTAAACCAAAACTTTCTCCCCCACAACTTTCATTTCACTAAACATGCTGTCAAGAAAAAACAAACCTCAAACCCCTCACATCAGCAGAGGCTGACAAATGTGTTTTGATGGGGGTTGGTTTTTTTCCCCAGCCCATTTTCCCATCTTCCTTTACTCATTACTAATTAAAGGCAATGGTTTCCCACTCCATGGCTTCACCTCTCACTCTCCTTTTAAGCAGAAAAAATGCACAGGAGGGAAGAACATACTTGGACTTGCAAGTTGTTGTAGTTCTTGGGTTTGTTTGGTTTTTCTTTGATTTAATTCTTCCTCATCCACTAGCAAGCAATGAGAGCAGATAAACCAAGCCAGCAGGTTCTCAGTTTCACCATTTCTCTTAAGTGCTCCTCAGCTCAGCACTGGGTCCGTGATGAGCTGCCAGTGAGAAAAATGTAACTCTTGTTCAGCATCACAACCAGAGAAACAATTTGCAAAAGAACACCCCTAATCTTTTCTGACAGATCCTATTCCTTCTCCTGCATGAGAACAGCTTGTGGGCTTTTCTTTCCCCTTCATCAGTTTTTTTGTTTGGTTGGGTTTTGTTGGTTGGTTGGATGTCCAAAGGCTGTGATTCAGAGATTAAAGTAGAAAACCAGAGCTGCTGCAANGCAACAGGACACAGTGGCAGGTGCTGGTTTCTCTGTTCCCAGCCACACTGGTGGCTGGTTGTTGCTAAACACAGGGTCGGTCAGACCCCCAACTCCAACCTCTTCTCCAAACACCATCCAGCCCTGGAGCACTGCAGTGAAGGCACCACCCAAACTGTGGGTTTAAGGGAACCTGTTACAGGACTGGTTTTGGCCTGGGTAGGCTGAAGGTGCTCCATGCCACCAGCATTTGCCTTGCAGCTGGAGATGGGTGCGTGGTGGTGATCCTCCTGCATCCCTTGGGATGGACAGAGGGACCAGACATCACCAGGGTTTGACCGTGTGGGTCGTGGGTTTGTGGTTTACATTTGGCATTTTTTTGTCCCAGGGAGGTTTCAGGAGTATTTTTTTGAGGGTGAAAAGAGCAAAGAGCCTCCTTCATGCCACTTGTGGTGCCTGCAGGGCTGGGGAAGGGGCTGAGAGCACAGGGTGCGTCCACCTTGGGGTCTGTCCCCAGCGCACTGGGGAGCAGGAGAGGTTCCCAGCAGGGCTGGGGGCAGGCTCTGGCTGCAGTGAGCCAAAAGCCAGGCTCATGAAACAGACATTTTGCTCCCCGAGGAACATTTTTAGGCCAATATCAGCACAGGAGTGGGAATAAAAGGGAGTTTTTTGTGATCTTTCCATTAGTTCTTGTCTGCATCGCAGCACCAGCCGGGGCTGACAGAGCCTAAAAATCTCAGAGCAGACTCCAACAGCCTTGACCTTCAGCAGTAGGCTTAAAAATCTTCCTCCAGAGATTATTTCAGCAGCATCCGTGCTGAAAGGTGGTTGTTGGGGAGGTGAAGTGACAGGGAAAAGGCCACGTCTCTGCTACTGCTGGAGAACTGCAGGGGCAGCGCCGGGTGTCCTCAGTCAGGGCTGGGAGCCTTGGAGGAGCAGCTGCTCTCCCTGATTTCAGAAAGCTTTTATTTCAGGTAAAAGTGGAGCTGAGCATTGGGGGAAAAAAAAAAAAAGAAGTAGCTGAATGGACCATTTGAGTCAGAGTTTGGGTAATGAGCTGGGGTCAAACACCCAGGGCAGCGTTGCATCCATTGGAGTTTAATGCTGGAATGAATTGATTCAAACTTAGAGCAAAACTCCATCTTCCTTTCTTTCCCTCAAAGCCATTTGCCAGAGACCAAAAAATATTGTTTATCTAAACCACCACTTTCACTTGCAAGGTGATTTTTAGCTTTCTGCACTTACCATGTTGGTCTATGAGAAGTGTTACCAGTGATTTTGATTCAAAGAAATACTTCTTTTCTTTTTTCCTACTAAGTGGAGTTTTGAGCCTGGAAGAAAAAAGTGCCTCTGAGCACTCAAGGGTCTCCCTCCCTTGTGGTAACACCCAACTGGCAGAGCACTGAGATGGAAAGACAGCTGCTAAGTCAGGATGGATAACTAATGAGGATTTGAAGACAGTTTTTACAAAGACCCTATTCCAGACAATCCCAAAGCTGACATTTATTTACATAAAACATATAATTGAAGTGTCAGAAGAGAACAATTAAAAGCACCAACTGACACGAGTGTCAATGGAAGCAGGACCGTGACTCTCTGCTTTCTGCAGAAAGGGGAAGATGGATTTGGGCTGGTTTTCCCTTTTCATTCATGTCCTTAATCTCTTGGTCATTTCTGGATGGTGTTTTGTATACATCAGAGACACAATAAATAAATAAAGAAGCCATTCTTACAACCAGCATCACATTTTCCCCAAGAGACACTTAAGGAGACCGTTAGCACGAGTGGTCTCTTTGCTTGCTCTCTCCCATAACCCAGCACCAGAGCCCTCCCATTCTTACTCTGGTTTTCCTTATTGTCACCAGGAGTTTTGCACCAGGCTGATCATCAGCGGGTGGAAAACAGGGCCCAGAGTGGATGCTTCCCACCAAAGTCTGTTCAGTCAGAGCTAACAGAAGGAGGTGACATTTGTGACAAATCCAGGTGGTGGCTCAGCCTGGGCTCACCCCCAGCCTGTGGACCAACCTGGTTCAAGGTTGGACCAAGGTGTGATCTAAGCTCTGGAAAAAACTTGCACCAAGCAGTTAGGAAGGGAATGAGAAATCATAAATGATTTTAGGAGGGTTTAGCCAGCTGTTGTCCCAAGGAAAGGCCAAACTTAGACATTATCCTTCTGAAAATGTTTAAGGACACTCCAGATAAAGCCCCAAAATGCAGGAAATGTACTTACATTAGTGGGATCCAGCCCAGAAGGGGATGCTGATGCTGAGAGGTTTGCTGGGAGTCGGGGCTGGCCTGAGGTGGGGAGGGGGATGATGAACCCAGGAGATCTGGACCTGGCACTGGCAGAGTCAACTGGAGCTGCATGTGCCAGGTGTCTGCCTGCTCTGCCCCCGGCTTCAGCTGGTCAAAGCATCAGCTTTGCCTCCCTTTCATTCTGGATGTTATTGAAGGAGACAGACGGATGGGGTTTTGCATCAGCAGCTCCAGAGATGCTTGTAAAAACCACTCGTGCCCATAAAGGCAGCTGAGCGTGTAATGACCACAGTGCCCAAATGGTACTGTCACAGCCAGGGGGACAGAGTGAGGGGTGAAGGAGGAGGGGAAGGTTTGACTCTTCCCATCACTGCTTTCAGAGCAGGGAGCACAGATCCTGAGGAATTTTCCATTTTAGACCTGTGAGTTTCATGAGGCAGGAAGCAATAATCGGAAATTAATTAAAGATAAGAGCTTGCTGGCTCAGCTTTACCATCTCTCAGCACAAGCTGGGCTGCAGAGGAAAAGCTCTGCTGTCCTCTTCTTTGGAAGTCTCCTTCTTTGGAGACTCAACACAAGTTTTTCTAGCTGCTCACTTGCTTTTATATGAAGCTTTCCCTACATCTTTGGCTGGGAGGGGGTTGAATGAGGCTGGTCTCCTGGGAGGACAAGCCCTCTTTGTGTTAGGTGAGACATGGGGGAGTTTGCTCAGTCCCCTGCAAGCTGCCTGCAGCCTGTTCCCGAGCAGATCTGCCTCCAAGCTGCTCGGTAGCCTCATGGCTCATGGAAGGCAAAATCACCCCTCCTGTGCTTTGGGCAGCTCTTAAGTTGCTCTGAGAATATCCTCAGCCTCACTCCATCTTCTGCTGTGAAGCCTCCACAGCTCTGCAAACTCCCCTGCAACTCAGCACCTTTCCGAGTGCCAGAGACGGTGTGAGGATGCTGCCCTGAGAACAAGGAACCCTCTGCTGAAAGGGCAGAAAAGCTGTTTTCTGTTTTCCTCCATCCTGTAGACACTCCAAACCCGCCAGCACTCTGAACTTTGGCAAGGGACTTCGGTTGGCTTTTAACGGGCACCTCCTGCCAGCTTTCCAGACAAGTGGCCACTGTGCACGGGCAGAGGAAGCCTCCCAGAGTTTCACAGAAAGCACGGAGCAGTTTTCCAACCAAACTGGCCTTCAGAAAAATAAATTGGCATTTGCAGGCTGAGATAGATGCATGTGGCCTCACATTCATCTCTTGCACGCCTGAACCCATTCAGATTGTAAAAGCCTTTCCAATGAAGAGCTCATACACTGCAGCAATCATACAAATGATCCTCTATTTACAAGGCCTGAAGGCGATCCTTAATCATGAGCCACATCTGAACAAGGCACTCCATCATCAAGGGATAAGTATATGAAATGGAAAGGCTTGGATGGATTTCAGTTTATTGGCCGTGGAATCCCGCTCGGCGCAGGGGACGCTTCCACGGCTGCACACCAAGAGCTGCAACAGGCACCAGGACTGCCTGTGCCAGCACCCTGGATGGGCTGTCCCCGGGGTGCTGGGGACACAGGGCAGCTCGGGGACCACTGCTGAGTGCTCCATCTCCACCAGATATGCCCCACTGGGGAGCAAGGACAAGCAGGTGAAAAAGGACCCTGAGGTGCTCGTGCTGCAGCAGGTAGTTTCATTGCCTGGCAGAAGAAATGATCCCAGAATGAACAGATCCCTCCATATTTCTGATGTTTCTGACCAGCCTTCTCCTCCGGGAAGAGAAGCTATGGATGAAATTTGTAACCTCCACTTTTGCTGTCTACATCCCACCTCCCCAGAGCTGCTGAGCAGCCTTTGACTCAGTTCTGACTGATTTAATTCCCTCCAGTCATCATTCCCCCAGTGAACAGCTTCCCGAAAGGTCAAGGAAGGAGAAGCTGAAAACATTCCCAAAGAAAGAAAAGCTCTTACATTTCATCTCAGTAGCTTTGTCACCGCTATTCCACGTCTGGGACAAACCCTTTTATGATCCCTCACTTTTACAGCTTTGATTTTATCCTGGGACAAAAGCTGGTGTCATAAAATGCCAGGAATTTTGGCTCAGGAGAGCCCAGGTCCTGCACGCTCTCCTCCTGCAGTTACTGGGCAGATAATGTTCTCAGCTGAGGGATGTCAGGAGAGCACGACGTGGCTTGACAAGATGCCAGCAGAACTGATGTCATGGTTCTCATGCTGCTAAAATGTGCTACAGTCTTGTGCACGTCCTGTCTGTACCATCCCAAAGCGAGCAGCAGGAGGGAGAGCTGAGGGATCGGGAGCTGCCTGGCTCATCCACTTTCTTCTGGAGCCTGGTGACCCATCTCCTGGCTCTCTGCATCTCCTCATGTGCAGCTTGGCAGAAAAAAAGGTGTGAAATATTGAAAGGAGGAGGGTGAAACCCTCGTGGAGAGGAGAGCTCCCCATGCTGGGAAGGAGAGCAGCTTTAGCACCGTGTCAGTCTGCAAAAGCCCCCCGTTTTCTGTCTGTGCTGGTTTTGCTCCTCTTTGTGTTGTTGGCACGAGGCAGGTTGAGCTGGGAAGGTGATGAACTCCCAAAGCCTGTTCCCTGTGGACCTCCTGCTGTCCATAAGGCATCAGAAAAATACCTCCTGGCTCCTCTCAGTGCCTGCAAGAACCACAGGAGGAATTAGTAGGAACTGTGAATATTTCATAATAAGTAGGAAAACTGCAGCTTTTCTTTTTCCAGTGGCATTTATTGTTCCCTACCAGGGTAGCTGTGTTTTGGCCTTTGCTCTTCTGTAGTTTCCTGTTTCCCTGACCACTGAGTAACAGACAGAAGCTGTTTTCTGGCTCTCAGCTGTTTTGGTGCTGCTTAAAGAAATTATAAGGAAATCAAATAAATTACAAGCCACTGATTTGAAAGACACCCTTTCCCTTAGCAGGGAAGGGCACTGGCCACATGATGAATTTTTAAAGGATGAAACAAGCAGCATTTTAAAGAAATAAGTGAAATTTCTCCCCATCTTCAGAGTTATTTCCTTTCTGGAAGGATGTTTTTTAAATCTCCTAAATTACTCTATGATGGACACCTCAGTCTTCTTGCTTAACAGTGCGTGACTGTGTCAAAGCATCATTCCATTTTTCTTTCCTGTCACATATTTAAATCCTCCAAGAATCAGCAATAAAACGCTTCATTTTCCTATTTCTTTTTAAAAGAAATGGGTTTTTTTAACCCTCTATGGCTCTTTTCCTGAGGATTTAATCCTCTCCTGTTGTTTTACTTTAAGAGCAGCTGGGTTTGTTGAAGCTGCAGCCACACTTGAGGAAGAGCTTGGTGCAGTGTTTGGGGAGCATAAATGTTCTTCCATGGAGACCTGACTTAGGGTCTGTCTTCCTTTTTTCATTCTCCAAATAGATAATAAAAGGTATTTAAAGAGAAAGTTCAAGCTGGACCAGGTTCTGAGCACCCTGCTCTGGTTGGAGATGTCCCTGTTCAGTTCAGGGGGGTTGGACCAGATGAGCTTTAAGGTCTCTTCCCACCCAAAGCAGCCTGGGATTCTATAAAGTTTCTCTCCATACATGAAAAGCATCACAAGCAGAGACACGGCGTGTTCACTATGACCCCCAGTTTGGAGCTGTGCCCACTGTAGGCATTTGGGGTAGAATCCCTCTCTCCAGGAGAGGGCATTACTGCAGTGGCTGATTTTCCTCACAACACAACAGTACTATGGACAATGTGAAAGTTTAGTTCTCCTAATTCCCATCAGAACTCATGGGATTGAAGTATTACCTTAGGAGCCAGGTGTCTAAACCCATTTGTCAACGTGGGTTTGCTTCAGACAGGAATATTCTTACTGTCCAGTCCTCCTAAACACTTGACTTGCTTCCCTACCCATCCTCCTCTAATTTTATTTCTAAGGAAACCTCAAGAAGAACTCGTAGGACTAAAGTGCATGTGCCTGGCACATGTAACAAGCCGTAGTAACCAGAATATCCCCCTCCCACGGCTTTGGAATTACAGTAGTGGGGTTGTCATAGAAACAACTGCATTCCCCACCCACAGAAGGGTGAGAACAGACTTGTGTTCCTCCTGCAGAGAGGAATGCAGCTGGGATGCCATCCTGAGGGACCTCACTGCTCCTGAGACAACCAGCAGCCCAGCATCACGAGGGATGAGCTCTCATCCCGCTGTATCCTGAGCGCTTTGGTCTGGGTGAAGACACTGCCAGGAGTGATGCTCCTCCCAGCAGACTAAACACAGGCATCCCACTGAAGCCTTTCTGCAGGCAGGCTCTCTTTGGATGCCAAAGCTTCCGATGCCATAAGCTAGTTCTCATCTCTCTGGTGATGGGCACGTTCCCAGAGAAGGGAGAGTCTGAAGCCTCTGAGAAGAAAGGCGCTTGGAGGAGCAGATGCTGGAAGGTGGTGTGTGGAAAGCAACTGTCTTTGCAGGCTTTCATCACCCCTCTGGTTCATTGTGGGCTTAAGAGTCGGTTCAATAGCTTGCACAACAACAGATCAAAGTACAGTTTGCTCACAGTGTGGGCTGGACAGAGCCTGCCCGGGTACCTGGGCACAGGAAATGTTTCATATCTGTTAACGTCATGCGTATAAACTCTGAAGAGGAGGACAAAGAGCTGATAGCTGCTTTCCAAACGAACTTAAACACATTCATCTTGCAAATGTCTTAATGAAATGCTGCTTAGTTATTAAATAATAGCCAATGATGTTATTAATGGCAAGTCCAGCTCGGGTTGTTTGCTCGTGGACACATCAGCCCCGTGGAACCTTTGCTGCTCAGCCCGTCCTCCTCATTCTTGCTCAGCTGGGATTTATTTCCCAATGCTTTGAAGAACATCTTGTCACCTTTGAACATGGCAAGGAGGATCTAACGTAAGGAAACAAACCTTGCAAGCAGCCTTGCAATGGTCCTGCAAACAACCCCCGTGGGATGAATTTTTTGGATCTGTCTTAAGAGTTCTTCACTGCTTCCTGCTCCTGTTCTCAGTCTCCTGTGGCCCCAGTGTTTGTGCCAGTGATGGGACACAGCCTAGGAATAAAACAGGCCACTAATGAGCACTGCACGTGGCCATGAAGTTGTTACTGTGATTTTTATTACTGCAAAAAGACTGATGTTGGGATGCACTTTAGAGGGGCCAGCAGAACTACAAGTCTATCCAGAAATTACTTGGAAAAATAGCCCAGGAAGAGAGTTTAAAATAATTTCCACTTCTCTGGGGGTTATTTTGTAATTATGCTGCAAATTACCTCAAATGGATCCTTGAAGAACAAATAAACCTGCCCGTGTTGTGACACAGCTGGTTGTCCTTGGGGCTGTTTACCACGTGGAATGAATTAAGGATCAATACTTCAAGCACGTGTCATATGTACCATGGGCAGGGGGCTGAAAACAGAGACAGATTCCTCTGAAAAACCTCACCTGGGCATCCCAGTGCTGGTGTCTGTATGAAATTTTTAGTGACCCGTGAGGTGGTAGAAGGCTGAAATGATTGGACAGGTGTTCTAAGTTTCAGTCGTAGAGAAAAATCAATTATTCATTATAAAAAACAGTACACAAATATTATTTTCAGTTTCTCAGTAGCTTTCTTTGCTCCCACTGCAGAATGCCATCTGCTTTGAGGCAATAATTCAGTTTTTAACTGGTCTTCACTCCTGTTTTTTTTCCTGAAGTCCCTGTACCAGGTATTAGAAGGTGTAATTTATCACACCACTAATTCCTTCCACTACTGCAAGCAGATGAGGAAACTCTCCTACCAAGAAATCTCTCAGGATAATAAAAACTCCACACTTTTCGTACAGATTAAGAGGTAGAGCTCAAGACAATTGGAAGGTCTGAACTCAGCTGTGACCCCAGCTCACATGAGAGCCAGAAAAAACATCTTCTCAAATATTTCCTAGTAAATCCTGAGCTTGAGAATTAACTAGGAAAAAAACAATATAAAAAAGAATACTCAAATGCTAGAGCAGCAGCTTTAATTATTCTTTTGTTAATCAGTAATTAAAGAAAAGAATTAATTAGTGAAACTTGAAGCTATTCTGTCTGATTCTCACTCTTGCAGCTTGCTGGTATTCACCTATTAGCATGAGAACAGGGCAGTGATCACCCTCCTGCCAATGGATGAGCTTCACCAGAGCAGGATTTTCCTTGATTCCTTCCACTTGAATTCCATTTATTGTTTAGTTTAGAGGGTGAGTGAGGCCAACTTGAACCTGTTGCTCCTTTCTTTACTTTCTGCAAGGTTTCTGTCTTATTTCTCCCTCTTATTTTATGTGCACACCTAGAGATGGCCAAGCAGCACTCTGGAGATTGGGGCTAAATGACCGAAACTCTTTTAACACAGCACCTCTGAATACTGGAACACCCTTTAAAGTGTTTTCTCTTGCTGGTGAAGCTCAAGTCAGTTTTACAGGTGACCCTGCATGGATGCAGCTGCACTCCAAGGTGGGTCTGGACCTAAGAGAAGGGAAGATTTGAGCATGAGGAACAGCCTGGAATAGGCTGCCTGGCAGAAGGGGACCTGGAGATGCTGGTGGACACCTGGCTGAACGTGAGCCAGCAGTGTGCCAAGGTGGCCAAGAAGGCCAAGGGGTCTGGAAAGCATGTCTGATGAGGAGAGGCTGAGGGAACTGGGGTTGGTTAGTCTAGAGAAGAGGAGACTGAGAGGACACCTTGCTGCTCTCTACAACTACCTAAAAGAAGGTTGTAGCCAGCCTGGGGTTGGACTCTTCTCCCAACTTACTAATGATAAAATGAGAGGAAATGGCTTCAAGTTGCATCAGGGGAGGTTTAGGTTGGATATGAGGATGAAATTCTTCACTGAGAGAGTGGCTGGGCACTGGAACAGGCTGCCCAGGGAGGGGGTGGAGTCCCCATCCCTGGAGGGGTTTAAAAAAATCAGTGGATGTAGCACTTGAGGCTCTGGTCTAATGGATGGAGAGATGTTAAGATGAAAATTGGACTCCATGATCCTAGAGGTCCTTTCCAACCCTACAGATTCTATGATTCTAAGGTGCTGAAGGTGCTTTAAGGCAGGCAGAATGAAGGAGAATGTTTCTAGTGGACAACATTCATCCTTAGCAACTGTTTTAAGTTCTGTGCACAGAAAAGCACAGTAGAGCTACATACAGATATTTTTTCATCTCCACACCATTTCCCATTAATAAACCTTCCACAGCTGGACTGTAAAACCCAAATATAATCATGAAAAGGAAATCTACTAAAAACCACAGCAAAACAAAAGAAAAGGTAAGTGAAAACTCTTGAAAGTGAAGCCTGTAAAAGAGAGGTTTGGGTCAGCAGCCCTCCGTGACGCAGCTGGTTTTCAAAGAACCAGTGGTGGCTTTTAGCAGGAGGGCAATTGCTGAACAGTGCTCTGCACATCCTGATAATACAAATTATCAAGATAATACAAATAGCTGTCTGGGAGGAAAAACAGGTAGGCTAATGGGCTCTCCTCTCTGGCTAAGAGAGCAGGGCTACACACAAATGTACGCTGCCCAGGGAGGGTTTGTGTTTTGATTTTCCAGTTGCTATTTTTTTTCCCTTCTCTCTTCGATCAGCTGCTTTTTAAAAGTAAAAAAAAAAAAGAATAAATCCCCAACCAAAAAAACAACCAACCTGTAATACAGGAAACCAGAATGGAATTCTATTCTGTGTCATCTTTTCCCCTTTTTGACACAGGTCTCCTATTTAACCAAGTGGCCTAGGAAGCTAATGGATGGCTGGTATTTGTTACATGGCTCACCAGAGCAGATGACTCTGATGTGCTCTCCATTACTGGGAGCAGTTCAAACACATGCCTTGCTTCCAGGGAATAGCTGGAACAGCTCAAGAGCTCAATTCAACATCCAAGTGCTTAAGTTAAAACTCACAATTGCTATTCACAAGCTGTTTTTTTCCTGGGGAAAAAAAAAAGGCACCACTACCCTAAATTTCTTGAAGGTTAAAAATCCTTGGATTCACCCTCAGATTACAGAAGCAGGTGTCACGGGCTGGGAGGGGTTTTGCCAATAAGCAGATTGTCATCTAACCTGTGCAAACTTTTTTTTTTCCCCTTCACTAATAATGTTTGAGCAGCTTAAAAGTCTATCATCTGTTTCCTTGCCAGTCGTGTGATTTTCTGTCAGGCAAACCATTTTATTGCTCTCATTTCAGGCTGCCTGAAAATGTTAGCAAGCTATAAATGTTCCATCTACAGCTGTGCCTCTTATTATTCTTCTTCTTCACAATAAACATTCACTCAACATCTTCACTTATTAGGCTGAACCTCCCCCCAGACAGCAGATCCTGTGCAGATGATGCAGAGGAGATCTAGCTGAGTTCTAGATGTGAGAAACTCACTGGCCTTTTGCAGGCAAGGTTGGAGAGAATTCTTAAAGGCAAGACTCAAAGCCCACCACGAAATGAGACTAATGAGCTTTAACCCAAAGAAAATCCAGGGAATACAGCACTGCTGTGGCTAATTTTATCCATGTATTTTATAGGAAAGATTCTAGACTACATTTTTCTTGCAGACTTTGAGTAGTTAGCACAGAGATTACTGCTGGTAACCTGCTAACCTAAGGACAGTGGGGTAGTGTGTGCGGTGGGCCAGGCACTTCTGCCTGTCAATAAAAATGCTGTTTGTTTTCACAGCTATTTCTTTCTCTAAGTTCATCCGTGTGTCTTCCAGGTTCCTCAGAGACCGTTCAGATTCCAGCAGTTTTTTCTTCAGAGAGTCAATGGTCTCCGTTAGTTCTCCAACTTCACTGATCAACCTGAACAGAATCACATGAAGTGATTAAAAAAGGAGCAGGAGCCAGTGGGTGTTCAAAAGGACATGTGAACTGTAATGGGAATAAAGATCAGCAGCTATAGGATCAGGATTCTCGGAGACAAAGGAGCTCGGGGAGCTCCTGTGCACTTGGTCAAAAGCAGAGCTTGCTTTCAGGGCTTCTGTACAGGAGTCTCCCATGATTTAGAGAGTACCAAGAATGTCTTTGCTACTCAGCACAGTGGAATTGCCCATCCTCACCTCCCCCTGCCTAGGACACTTGTACTAAGAGTTACAGGGCAAAAATTGTTAGATAGGTCACAGGAGCATTAAAGTTGGAAATGACTTCCAAGATCATCAAGTCCAGCATCCAACTTAAACCTCCCATGGTGCAACTTAAGGCCCTTTCCTCTCATCCTATCACCAGTTACTTGGGAAAAGAGATCAACCCCCACCTCACTACAACCTCCAACCCCTTGGTTTGACCAGATCAGCATTTCATTAAGCCTGGGTTTTGATATCTGGTATACAACTGGTAAAAATCCTCCAGTATTAAAGTTGATACCTGCACCAGAGATCAGAATCCAGTCTTTATTTCAAAAGCAGATGAGCTTTTAAAGAAGGAGCAGCACATCATTGTGAAAGAAAAAAAGCCACCTCCCCTTTGGAGAGCAGCCCATCACTTCAGCTGAAAGTCAGTGGTGGGGGGTAGGTGCTTTATTGCAATCTGCTTGCAGAGACAGCACATATTTACTTCCCTGGGAAAACAAGAGCCCTATGTGCTGTGCAAACTGAGCAATTACAAACAGCATAAGCCTGGCAATGAACCACATGGCCAACGGGCAAAGGACTTGAGCCTGTCCTTAAACCCCATGGAAGGTGATGGCCATGCTGAAAAACTTGCACGTGGGTGGTTTGCTGGACCTCAAACGAGTGGGCCTGAGATGGTGTAAAGCATGTGGATCTGCTCTGACTTCTCCCCCACTGTGTAAAGAGCAGAGTAGCAGCTTGGAATGGTGGGCATCTTGGCCACGAGGACATTGTGAAGCCAGTTCTCCACTTTTCCTCTGAGAGTAGGAAAATGTGAAGGAGCTGAATGAATTACAAAGCTTATAATGAGATGAAAACTGACAAATGTGACATTCAGACCTTTAATTTGAAAAGCTTTGTTGAGCTCCCGTTTTAAAAGGGATTATTACTGGAAATCAAATGTCACCAGCCCAATGCTTCACAGCACTGAGCACTGGTCTGGGACTGTGAGGATGTGCAGCCCATTTACACTCTCAGCACTCTCAGCCCAACTCATTCATCACACAGTCCACCTTGTGGTGAGCTTCTGCTAACAGCAAAAGGCTTTCAGGGGATCCCCACGCTGTCAGATTTTTTTGGATCATGTAAATCAAAAAGCAACCACACAGGTCAGAGAAGGAAGCGTAGAGACAAAAGGCAGAGTTGGGTCCATGATGTCAATACATTAGGTTAGAGTTATTTTTTCCTCACAGTGATTTCAGTCAACTGAATTATTTCTGGCTTCTATCACAATCAAACCTAGAAATAAAAGCTAAAGGCTACATGTTGCCAAGAAAAAGTGGAAAGAATGCCTAGCATCACTTCTGGATAGAGTGGAGGAGTCGTTTATAGCCTTGCTTACCTGAATTGTGCTTCATCTCTGCAGAGCTCAACGTTGGGCCTAAAAGCCCTGTCATACAGCCTGGTTTGAGCAACTTTCATTGGGGCTTCTTTCTCTTTGATAGCTTGTTTGAGAGCAGCAATGCTGGCTTCTTGATCTCCAATCTCCACAAGGATCTAAAGAGGATACCCAAGAAAGGACTGGTTACAAGAAGGTCAGTGTTGTCCCCGTGCATGCCATACATCTGTTCATGGTCCCAGCAAATCACTTATGGGTTTGACCTCCTATTTGGACAGAACATAGAAGAAATCCAAGTGCAAAAGAGGCTTTTACCTCTTTATTTCTGCTACTGCACTGAGAATCTGATCTAAATCAAAGCAGAACATATTCTGCAGCCTCTTACAGAAACTCTTTCGTGTCTCCTGACAACACATCCCACCTTCATTGATTGCTTTTCATTGTAAATTTTAAACTGTCAGTTATCCAAGCAAAATCCAAGCTCTTTTGAAGGAGATTGAGAACAGCTGTTCAGCTGGGAAATGCACGGACTTCTGGCGTCAGGGAAGAAAATGGAAACGACAGGAAATTCCGAAGCTCTTCTCCCTCATAACCACCACCACACATGCAAAAAAAGAAATTCTACGAAGAATTCTAGAAGAATTCTATGGATTCTTCTAATGCAGGAAGTCGTTACCCAGCAGGTGCCAAGGAATAGCTATTTTTTCCACACTTGCCAACGGCTTGACACAGAAGTAGGAGCAGTAGAAGGGGTGGAGGCTGAAGATGCCTCTTGTCACTCACCAGGAGCTGCTGCTGCTGGTAGTGCTGCAGCACAGCATGGCTTTTGTTCCATGGAAGTGATAACCAGGCTAGCCTGGGAATCCTGGCCCAAAGATCAGCTGCCTGATCACACAAAGTGATCAAAGTGATTTAGTTCAGCAAGGCGTGGATGAAAGTGTTTCATTTTCTTCATGTTTAATTGCAACAGAGAGCAGAAAAACCTGAACTGGAGCCACAGTCCAGCTCTGCAGACTCTTCTCTGGTATTAAGCAACAGAAAATTGGCTTTGGTACCTGACATGGACTGAAACATTTTTTCCTAGTGGATATCTCTACCACAATCTTCTCCAGAGAGACTATCATGCCTGTTGCCAGCAGTCAAAAATCAACACCTACTTTTTTCAGATGATGCTCCAGCTTCTGCTTTGCCTCGTCCAGCTCCTCACAGCGTTTGGCCAAAGCCTCGTTGCCAGCATCCCACTGCCTCCGCAGGTCCTCGGATACGTCATGCAGAATGCTGTCAATCAAAGCACGAAGATTGACAGATGCTGTCTTTTCTCGTTCTGCCCTGGAGATGTTGTCATGGGTGAACTTGGCCCATGTCTCCGGTGTCGAGGCACTGGAAGAAGAAGTGAAGAGTGTACAACAAACAGTTGTTCAAATTGCACTGGAGAAGATAACCTGAAGCTGGTTCCCACCCTGCAGAACTGTTGTCAGCCTGCGTTTGGTTTTGCTGTTCCTTCACTTACTGGGAAGGATGAAGACTAACCCTTTATGAAAGCAGTAATTTCTGGTCCATCCTGTGGCTTCTGAGGGAAGTAATACGTGACACAAACTCATCCAAGGTTGGAATGAGATGCTCTTTAGGTCCCTTCCAACTCAAACCATTTTATGATTGCATTCTGTGAACTCTGCCACCAGCACGGGCCATGGTGAGATGGAGGTGCTACCCTTGCTGTCCCTGCAGCTATCTTTAAGCTATGACCTTGTATGTCCAAAGCAGCAGCAATCACTCCTGAATTGAGGGGCACTGCAGCTTTCACTGCTGCAAAGGACATACAGCCTCTCACCAGGGTTACCTGGGGAGGATAGTGACAGTAACTACTTACCTCTCTTCAGCCTTCACTGAACTGGGGTGGAACTGGCTGTTGGTGCCCTGGTTGCTGTATCTGCCACATCTCTCATCAGTGTTGTACGATTCAACTTTGTCCGACCAGTCCCTTTCACAAACCTCTTTGTGATCTCGGTTTAATCTGGGAAGTCATCGTTATCACACAGTGAGTGGAGAACAACAGCATGAACACAACCATCCCTGACATTTGTGAGGCTAGGCTCTGAGTCTTTGTCCTTCCAAGAGCAGTAAGAGCACTAACTCTCCTTTTTGCCTTGGAAGCCCTCACCAAACTGCCTCCCACAGCTAGAAGGATGGGAAGCCTGATGTTCTAACCACCACCCCAGACCTTCTGTACCATTCTGTGCCTACTGAAGGCTTGGCTCAAACACAGCCTGAGATGGAGGAGCTGTTGTTGGGCTTTGGATTTTACTGAAGAATCCTAAACCACAGAGGGTATTTTCAATAGTGGTGACAGCTGCAGCTATGATGTGGAGAACAGAGGTTGCCCAACAGAACCCTCATCCCATGGTAAGGCATCAGGTGGTGCTACCAGAAGACCCATCCTCCTCTTTTACCAGTATATTGAGTGCAACTCAAATTTAAGAGACCCTGGGTCATGCCCAACCCTCCTGCCTGATCTTTTAAAGATGGTAGCACACAGACAGTGCAATTTCTCCTTGGAATGTACAAGCACAACGATATTCAGAGTTAAAACTGCTGCTTTGTTGCCAGTTGAATGAGTCACACGTCACCCGATTAATTAGAATTGTTCTGATCACAAAAGACAGTGGGTCATTATCGACTGCTAACACCAGATGTCACTGTCACCCCAGGAATTAAAAAGATTCTGCTGGCCAGTGACACTAAAATGTGGTACTAACGATACTAAAATGATCTTAAAATAATTACAAAGAGTGAAACTTAAGCTCAACAGACTCCTCTCATACTGCAATTGATGTAACAGGATTGCTTTAAATTATTTTCCATTTATAGGCATTCTTTCTATAAACAAGATTTCATTTTATCTGGTAGAACAGCACAAACTGGAGAAGATAAAATTAAAACCCCTTAAACATCAAGTTTGCCAGCAGTTGACTCCTTCCCCCTGATGCACCTTAGGGCTCGGGTGACATAGTTCCAAAGGTTTTGTTACCTATTAAAAGCAAATATTCCTTCTGAAGTGCAGCGACCACCCAGAGAGAGAACATAGAGTGAAGTCTCTTAAGTTCATGCTGACATCTGGTGGCTAAAAGCTCACCTGGAAAAGGTCCTTAGAGCAGATAAATGATTTTTTAAAGCCTATACTACAAATATATCACATGGTAGAGTGATATCCAGATAAGACTTTTATTGCACATCAGTTCAGCGTTGGGAAATGAGAGAACTGAACGCACGGGCTGGAAAGCAGGATGGAAAATCCCAAGTTTGCCTTTAGGACATGGCTCTGCTCTTCTCCTACTTGCAAATCCTGTTTCATCACGGAAACCTCAGGTTAACATGGAACTCACAAGGCTTATTAGCCTGGCATTGGTAAGATCTTTAACCACTGGGCATCATAGCCCTATATATCAAGACTTACTTGGCTCTATAAATTAGCTACTAAGGGATCATAAAAACCACCTTAACCCAACTGGTTAACAGTTTGCATCAAAGTTCTTTTCAAAAGCTCCTGGATATTTCTGATAAGTTCAGCTTCCTAGAAAAAAAAACCCAACAGCATTGAGATTTCTGTGATACCCAGAGCAGTACATTCTCCCCTGCAGAGCAATTTGAGGTCAGGGCTTGTGGATAAATATTAAATCTTCTGCTCGTCACCCACTTTTACCTTATTATTGCAAGACAGGATTTTCTGAGGAGTTAGCAACAAGTCTAAGGTGGCAGCAATGACTGCATGTGTAGTCTCTGAAAAATCCTGTGTTCCAGGAGATTAAACAGACTACCTGAAGGATTTGCCTCGAAGTCTGCTTCAGCAGGTACAGGAAAACCATCCTAATATAAACCCAACATCATTAACAGCTTTAATTTTGTTATTAGTTTGATTTCCTCCATGAACTCTTTTTGCTTCTGGTGATGGACAGCATGGAGGCAGAAGCATCTCAGATGTGCAGTGTTGCTTGAGGGGTTCATTTCGGGGGAGTTTCAAGACAGGGACTGCTCAAAGTCACGAAGCTCTTCCTCACCTTGACAATGGATCCAATATCTGAAGTTCCTCCTCAAGCTGCTTTGGGCAGCAATGTTCATTTGCACACAAATATGATGGAACAAACAAAAGAAGAGCACACTTTCTAATCATCTCTGGTTGAACAAGAAGTACCTGGTGCTCACCCTTGACTGCAATAGTGCTGCTTTAGGGTTTAAAAGTGACTTTCCTGACCTGGTAATTACCCATTACTATATAAAAACCAGTCCAGCAAGCATTTTCTTTTTAATTATTTAAAGGAATTTAATATTTGAGGCTTGGTTATTAAAAAAAAGCTTTTGTATATGAAAACCTCCTAATTAATTTTGCTGGTTTACACCAATGACAGTCACCTAATGACAGCTTAGGGAGTATATACTTGCTAATAAACTTTATTCCCAGAACACAGCAGGCACTTGGTGATCTTTGTACTGTTTTCAACAAACAAACCAGTCCCTGCAGTGTCTGTTTCCCCATCAGAAGAAACCAACACAAAAAGAGATCCTTTTAGTCTAAATGGGAAAGGACAAGCACGATTGGAAAGCAAATACCATTTGTAAAGCTCTAAAAAAGCACAATTAAAATAGATGTGTGGCTGAAAGTATCAATATGCAAACTGTGAGAACACTAAAACTCACGTTCTGCAGGAAGTATTGAAGTGGCTGAGTTGTCAAAGTAAGAACGAAAGGATTTTAAAAGGTTAGAAAGATCCAGCAATCAAAATGACATTTCTAATCACGGATATTAATTCGGTGTTGGGTTGTCAATAAAAAGACAACCAGTATCCTGTGAGTAACGTGAACCATTTTAAAAGAGAAAAGCTTTCCTGTAGCAATTAAGGTCTCTCACGTGGAAAGAGTGAAATAATGCAAAACTAAAGGATTCCCTTGTTGAATGAGCAACAATGAAACGTAAAAATGGATTTCCTGGGGAGGAGATATGTGTTCAGATGTGAGATTTAAAGCTGAGGATACAGTTCTCAGAATTAATGGCAGTCTAAGAGCAGAGTGAGTAAGCAGGTGTTAATGACAAGGAATTTCTAACGCTTATCTACTAAATGATTTTTCTTAACAATTAAAACACTTAAAAATTCCGAATGTCTGGCTGGGATGAGCTGTGGCACTAGGTGGCAGATGAAGATCCTTTGATTTAGGTCCCTCAGTCCTGGCTGTGCTGTCAGCCATTGTGTACAATCCAACTTGCTGCCCATCCCTGGCTGAATCTGCCTCGTGAGATGGATGGGGAGAAGGTCCCCATCCCTGTCCCCATTGCAGGGGAGGTGGCCGGGGCTCTGAGCACCCTGCTCTGGCTGCAGATGGCCCTGCTCCCTGCAGGGGGGTGGACCAGATGAGCTCGAAAGGTCCCTTCCCACCCAACCCAGTCTGGGATTCTGTGACTTCTCAAATGCCACATCTGCTCCTCCACATTTTCTTTACAAAGTTAACCCATCACCAAGCACAGTAAAGAGAGGTGCAGCCAGAAGTTCTCCTGGACTTTGTGACTTCAGCCATAAAGCCGTGGGTGCTACCCCAGTAAAATCCTGGGGGCAGATCTGGGTTTTCACAAGAGGCAGAATAAATGTCCTGCACGTGGTTTGTGCACAGAACTGTGCTGGCAATTTCTGGTCTGCATTAAGAGAGGAAAAGCATGTGAAGGAGTTTTAGTAGCTAGCAGCATCTCTGCTTGAGAGGACAGCAGTAACAGAGATTCCCATTTCTCCAGTTCAGGAGAGGACCTGGTGGATGAAATGTCTATTTTTCTTTCCTCCTTATTTTTTCCATATATGTCTCCTGGTGCTCTCTATTAAAATGAAATATTGATGACTCTGAAGTGATCTTGGCTTCTTTTCAGCTGTCTTCTCCCCAGTCCATACTAATAATAAACCTCTGTTTTTATAAATGGGTGTCAATTAAGAGGGAGAGAACAGCTTCTAGTTTAGCATGCCAGTTATTTTATAACAGCTTTTAACGTTTATGATGCAAAAGTTGGAATTTTCCTCAAATGGGATGATAAAACCATCCCAGTTCATGACTTTGTAAGTGCCTAATTCATGGTGCAAAGCGAAAGCTTCAGAGCAGCTGCTTGTGCTTTCCATGAATTTACAAACACAGGGGGGTTTGCAGCTTGCCTGTTCACATCAGCGACTCACAGATGTCAGCAACCTCTAAATACAGCACCCAGGGCCAGGGTGGCAGGGAGGGAGCAGCTCAGAGGGACCAGGAGCAGCCCTGAGAGAGGCTGCACCCATCCATCAGTACCAAGATGACACCACGTGTCCCAAACATCAGCAAAGAAAAGCAAGCTAGCTTACAGAGCTCACTAGATTTAGCCCAGTAAATGGCAGGGAATGGGGAAATTCTGTTTGTTACAGCTGGGAGTGCAAACAGGTAATGGTCTTTAGAATCTCAGCTCTGTGACTGGCCCTTTACCTGTGCCAAAAATCAGCCCTGATTTTTTTTTTTCCTTGCCCCAGTACTGCAGTTAGCAGGAATACACACTTCAAGTCTCCTTCCACTTTTTAAAACTTTAATTTTCCACAGCTGACAGGATCTTGGCTAATGCCTTTGTCTTCAGCAGCAGGGAATAGCTGGGGCTGACTTCATCATTGAAGCAAACACACAACAAATCGACGCTCTGAGGCCAGGGTAGAGAAAAACTGAGCACATCCACTCACTCCACAGTCACATCTGTCAGGCAGCTAATGTCTGGACACTGGATATGTGGAAATAACCTGGAAATGCAGTATATATGCAGCTGACACAGGAGTTACTGACATCATACCACCGTGTGGCAAGTCCTTTGCTAGGGTTTACATTTTCAGTATGAGACTCGTGCAGGTAAACATACTAAAGTGTCATTAAACTGCTGCAAAAGGGATTTGGAAGAGATGTCCCATGGGTTACAAAGGTCAAAAACCTCATCCAAAACTGATGCACGTACTGCTTTTTATGAATTCAGCTATTTCCAGCTCACCAAGAAGTAAACTCATTCTAGTTGAGAGATTTCATCTTCTTTTTAGCCACCTAAAATCCTTTTACTTGCAGAACGAGTGTGTCCTTCTGCTGCTTTTTCTTAAGCAGAACTGCATTAAGGAAAGGTGATTATTCCGTGAAGTGGAGTCAATGAGTAACAGCTGATTTTATTGTGCAGGAGAGGAGCTTTCACTTAAATAGCCTCATTCCACCAGTGGCTTTTTAGTGGGGGTAGGCAGCCCAAGGGGTGATCTAAGTATGTCTTCAAAGCAAATAGGACAGAGGAGCTGGAGCTAAAACAAGAAATAGATGGTGTGCCAGAAAACAGGAGAAGCCCAAGGATTGTCTGGATGCATAAAACCTGCATTGGAGATATTTCTGTTTTCTTTGTGAGTCATCTGAAGTGATTCCTACCAGACAGGTAAGGAAAGTGCAATTACATGCAGAGATTCAAACCTGCTTGTATAAGTGTATTTGATGTTGTCTCTTGAAATGTCATCTGCCAAGAGGCTGCTGGAAGGTGGTTATCTCTGAGCACTGGGAACTGTTCTTTATTGATGCTGAAAGCCCCAACAAACCCTACGTCCTGTGAAAAGCTTTTTCCATGGCTGTGGGTAAGGCAGATGCTTGGCCAGATGTGCTCTTCCCCTGCACACCTCTCATGGGAGCTGGCAGGGATATGACAAAGGTACCAGAGGATGATGCCAGCACAAGCCTGGGCTGTTAGTACAATTTCAAAGGAAGGAAAATGCCTGAGAATATCAATTAACTGTGTAATTAAAACTTCAAGGAAAATAATACCTGTTTCCTACCACAGCTGACTTAAGGAAGCTATTTATTCTTTTACTCAGCTTGCATGGGAAGAGAATAAATTCCTCCTGACCTCCCTTGCATTACCTAAGAGAGTTAGGACTAGAAAGTGACTGGACAAGCAAGGGGTGTTCAGTCTGTTGGAATTTCAGTGACAAAATCTGCAGAACTCCGAACAGGCAAGCATTGTAAAAGAGTGAGCTGGGCCATTTACTGGGAAATCTGGGCAGTGAACAGACAGAATTCACGGAAGAGCAGCTCTGTGTGTCAAGAATTATTAGTCAGCTTTGGAGGGAGTAAGAAATACAAGGTAGCACCTGATTTTGTGCAGTGGAAGAGGTACAGAGTACAGGTGCAGGGCTGGCAAAGCCACCCAGGGCACATTTTAACATTTCTTTGGAAACATTTGTGCCAGGAAATCTATTCCTCAGCAAAAAGGGGAAGGATTTCCTCTGATATTACATCCTCCTCTGCCTTCTGCGCTGCAAAGGTCATTGGCATGGCAACAAAATCTTCATTTCTCAAGAGTCCGTCGGCTGCTGGTGTGCTTGCCTCCCTCAGCTGAACTCACACCGTTCTTTTTTGATGACACACTACTTGGCTGTTGACTGTCTGTCGTCACCAGCACCCAGCCACAGCTTCAGGTGAAGAATGAGCAGCAGCAGATGGACTTCTGAGCAATGAGCAAACTGTTCTCTGAGATCAGAAGAAATGCAGGAGAAAAACCCTGCCAGAAAATGTTTGGGTTTTTCAAAAAAAATCTTCCATTTCACAATTTCCTTAAAACATCAGCAGCTGATGAAAAGAATTTCTTTTCTGTAATGTGAATTGTGCAAGATTTCACACGCTGAAACCCCTGATGCACTAACTCTCACATGTTTATGGTTTTGACTGGAGCAGCCTCTTAAATATTGATTGCAGTTCTGCAGTTGTAGATAATTCCTATTCAAAATATTGCTAATTGTTATCATGCCATCAACTGCGTAAGACTCTCCAATGTATTTCTACCAACAAATATTAATCATCTGGTTTAATCAGTAGCTCATCAGGCATCAACTTCCAGAGTATATTGGAGGCTGCTGGCAAATAATCATTAATTTATTTGTGCAATGCTAGAGTACGTATTAGTCCAGAATGAAAAATGACCCAGGATCAGTTCTCTGCACATTCCAGAATGAAAAATGACCCAGAATCAGTTCTCTGTAACTTGTGCAGTCACAATAATCACACCAGCTTTGAAGGCAATCAACAGGCAGCATTGGATCTCGGTGGCAGAAAGCAAAGTGTCAGCTGGAGCCAAGAGTCCTTTGTGGGATGAAAAGGATTGAGCAAATTTTAGGAGAGTCTCAGGTTTGTTGAAGTCACCCTGCCAGAAATACCATCTGTCTGTGCCCCCCCTGCTTGCCTGGAGCTGTCATCTCATGCAGGTGTCACACGACTGTGTTGTCATAGACACCACTTCATTGTGGTGTCCTGCAGGATGTTGAAAATTTGGACAGGTTGAGCAAAAAAACAGGCAAGGAGCATTTCACTGGTCCTGACCAGTCTCTTTATTGGGCACTGCATCTTTAAAGTGTGACCTGCAGAGAAGAGGGGACTTTAAGACAAGCTAAGGCTGGGAGAAGTGTAATGCCAGACTGGTTCAGGAAACCTCTGTTTTAATTTTGTTTGGATCTGGTTTGAGAGAGGGGGGTGGGGGGTGTCTGGTCTCCTCTAGTCATAGTTGTGTGATTTTTAAATACTTTATAAACAGAGGAAGGCTGGCAAACAATCCTTAAACCTAGGAGAGAGAGTTCAGGCTGCCAGGAACTACCAGAAGACACCTTCGTGAGCTGCAGTTATCACCTACTGACCAAGATACTCATCATTTTGGAAACCAGAACAGCACTAAGAGCTGGCTGCTGACAACCCTCAACATCCTACCGTCTCGCTCACCTTCAGCAACTCTTTCTCCACCTCGTCACTGACCAGGTCCGGGGCCTGCCTCCTCTCTCGACACTGCAGGTTATCAGTGGCGATGGCATAGGGCAACTCGGTGGCACCCAGAGCCCTTTCCAGCCGCAGCTTCTGGGCTGCTAGCAGGCCGGTCTCGGCATCCAGGTCCTCAATCTCCTTCTGGAGCTCGGCCTTACAGAAGTGTATGTCCTTCAGGCGCTGGCCCAAGGAGGCCGTGGAGGCCTGCTGGGCATGCTGGGTGGCGGCAGCGGCATGTTTGGCCAGCTCCTTGGCCTCGGCCCGGTCGTGCTCAGACTGCTCGCAGCTGGAGGAGGCCCTGTGGTACAGGTCAGAGTTGCTCTGGTGCCACTCGNCGTCCGGCCTCCCCTTGGTACCGGGGAACTTCCCTTCTCCGAATGCCGCGTGGGCTCAACAGCGCTTGTTCCTCTTCGCTGTGGGGACACGAATGGATCCCCAGAGGACTTCGGTCGCAAACGTG
>VWZY01006939.1:226183-248311 GCA_013399075.1 Chloroceryle aenea
AGGCGGTGCTGGAGAGTCTCCAGACCAGGAGACTCCCCAACCTCTCTGGGCAGCCTGGGCCAGGCTCTGTCACTCTCACAGGAAGAAGTTTTTCCTCCTGTGGAGATGGAGAGCCTGCGTTCAGGAGGCACGTTGTGCCCGCCAGCCCTGTGCCGCAGCTGGCAGCACCTGCCCAGCAAAGACTCCCTTCCACAGAGGCAGTGTTGAAAAAGGAGATTCAGGCCGAGCAGAGAGAAGAAATCCTTGACCTTCCCTTTTGTGAATATCATAATTGGCCCTCCAATTAAACAGCAGCAGCAGATGATCTCTTTGCGCTGCTGGAGCCACTGGAATGACACCCTTTGCTTTCCCTTTCTGTTCCTCTCCTTTTTCATGCATCTCTTCTCTGTAGCTGTCCTATCTATTCCTTTCCTTACATTCCCCCCAGCCTGTACCTTCCTTTCTCTTTCCCCTGCTTGTGGCCTTCTTTGCATGATGATCTATGCAAGTACAATAAGTCTACAGGAGAAGCCCTGCTGAGCTATTCAGAGCAAAAGTCCTTGGTATGAAAAATACATTTATTTTTTTTTGAAAATAAGGGCAGCAACAGTTTGCTATTAAGTAGCTTTGGGGTTTTTTTTTCCCCCCTGAAGGTTTCAAAAGAGCTTTTATTAGTAGTGTCTTATCAGCACCAGCAGTTTTGAAAGTGGGTCAGTTAGGGCCATGATGGGAGGTGGCTGAGGTTGCACCCTGGGCTGAGTCCCAGGCCCTAAATGTGAGCAGTAAATTAAGAATCTCCTCCAAAAGGGAACCACTGCACACACACAATAAATTCTTCCTGATCCAGTGCAAGGATTACTTCAATGAGCAGTTTTGGGGTTGTTACCCCCACTGGTCAATGTTTCCAAGGACCAGATGGATTTTAGGAAGGATTTTCATCAGGCTGTTTATTTTTTTCCGTTCTAAGCATCCTTTCAAGTGTTCACAGATCCATCATGTCCTACCAGGTTGCGTATCACGTTGCTACAAGAAATAAAAGCAAAACCTATTGGCACCTGGCAGATTCAGGAGTTCCCTTCGTTATCCAAGGTAGACCCAGGGCCCCTGTGTTTCAAAGCCCTTCTGACAGCCAAGTGATTTAATACACCACTGTAACAGATAAATTATTAACAGCGATTCGAGATGTTCCCAGAGCACAAGATGACAAACTATACTGGAAAAAAAAAGAATAAATAATAAAAAAAATCTCCCTGGATGTGCTGGCTGGCAGGGAGATGTGGTGCCACTGCATCAAAAGCAGCGCAGTCGCTTTTCATGCCTCTTGCCATCAAGTGCCAAAAGATGTTTTCTCTCCCTCAGCTAATGTGGTGGGGTGGGCAGAAGGAGCTGAGCCACTTTCCTGGGCTGGTTGCTTGGCTTTGAAGTGCTCCCTGCTAACTTATAACCGGCCACGCAGAAAGGCAAGCAATCAGTCAGAGGGGCAGGAAATACCATCCGGCCGTTCCCTGTAATTCAGCAGTTTGCAAGGAGGGGGAAGAGACAGCGGAGATGGAGCGGTGGTTCCTTAGAGTTCAGATGGTGCATTAGAGGGGCATTGGCCTGAGCTGCCTGTTCCAGGACAGAATTGCTTTAAAAATTGATCTTTTTTTCTTTTTTTTTTTTTTTCCTGTTTGCAGTGGACATTCTCACGATGATGAATTATCTGTGAGGCAGCCAGGGGTTGCTTTCCCTGCATTTCAGATCCCAGACCCCAGTCCTGCTGTTTGTGCTGCTCCCATCACGTCAGAATTCACACTGACAGCCCTAACTGAGGGACTGTTTATATTCAAAAAACACTGCATCCGAGGAGGCTCATTTGCTTTTCTTACCTTTGTGAGCCAGGCACAAAGGTAAGAAAACCAGGTGTCCCTGCCCATGGCAGGGGGGCTGGAAGGAGATGATCTTTAAGGTCCCTTCCAACCCTGATTCTATCATCTCACAGCTTCCCTGTCCTCTCTCAGCTCCTTCCAGTGCAGCACCAGATTCTCCGTGTCCACCCCAACCTGGCTCCAACTGGAACCCTAACCAGGAATGCCAGGGCAGAGGGAGGCCAGGAGATGAACCCTGGCTTCCCCAGGCCATAGAGCATAGCAAGGAAATGCCTGTGAATACCCCAGGCTGGGAGTCCTGCTTCTGCAAAGTCCCCTGCTAGAAGCAGAGGGCCAAATTCTCCTCGCTGTGACCTGCTTGTTAGAACGTGGCTGGGTTTTACTGAGTGTGGAACATCAATTTTCTTTATTTAATATAGCATCATTATACTTTTTATCTGCTGGCTCCATACCCCAGCACTGAGTACCTTAGCAGGGTGATGGATAGAAACCACAGTGCATTCATCTAGATGATTGATAGGGAGAAAATGTGGTGAATTAGTTCAGAGGAGAGAAAACACAGTTGATTATTTTATATAAGGCAGCGGCTGGCACTCACAATCCCTGCCTGAGAGCGACAGAGCACATGAATAAAAAGATTAAAGAGTTCAGAAGTGAATTTTTTTGTTGTTTTAATATCAACATATGGGCAAAGTGTTACATTTCAGCTTAAGAAATAACCAGACGCTAGCCTCGGGAGCAGGGATGTTCAGCAAAAGGCTGAGAGCAAAGGTTATCCTAGAGCAGAGGCATTGTTTTGATATTGTCTCAGATCACTGAGAGGAGAACTGTTGCTGTTGTTTCCAATCTAATCAACCCCTCCTAAAATTTGATAGATTCAGATAACATTAATTATTTCTAGCAGTAGCAGCACGGCTTTTTAAAAAGCAGTTATTTCACAAACAAAGCAAAGCCTAAATTGAGCCATTCCAGCGTGGATAAAAACACCATTTAAAGCTTCATTTCCCAGCCTTCTATCTCAGAGGTGAACTGTGTTTGATTAGATCCTTCCAGCGGGTGAGAGCAGTTTGAGTGACAGCTGTCTACACCAGACCGACGCTCTGTTTATTTGCATTTTTCCCCCAGCTCTGGGAGTTTGCACTTGAAATCCATCTTGATGGGGCAGCATTAGACAAATTGGTTTAATTACAGTGCCAGGACTTGAGGCTTTTCAGAAGGTCAAGGTCTCTGTGCCGACAGGTTTGATTAAAACCAGACAGGGGTAAAGAGACCAGAGTTAGATGGAGAGCAACGAGCCTGGGCCGAAAGGGAGAGGTTGTGCCACCTCCCCGACCCCCCATGTGTCCATCCTCGCAGTGGTGGCGAGCCAGGACCGTGTGGCAGTGAGAAAAGTGAGGACATTTCTGCTTACACCCCAGCAGGAATGTCAAGCTGATGCTGTGCATCCTCAGGATGCTTAGAGGTTTGAGAATAATGAGCTAGAATCCCCCCCTTCCCCTCTCCTACCCCAGCCATCTCCTCTACGGATCTGCTGCCCTCCCATTACCCTGGGCTGGTCGGTGAGGAGGAGGCTGAGGAGCGTTGCTCCAAAGTTGTGCTGTGGTAGGATTTGGTTTGACAAGGAGCTGCCTGCTGTGCTCTGCTGGCTGGAAGGGCTGGGAGCAGGAGCTGGTGAGCGCCTGGTTGAGGTCTGGCTTGGCAACGTGGGCACCAAGCTGCTGAAACAAAACCAGTGTCATCCTTACCCTGCACTACCAGACCCCCTCCTGCTGCTGGCGGCTCCTCGTAGGGCATGGGCAGAGAGAGCTCTTGTCTTTGAAAAGAGAAAGCAGCCTGGTTGTTCAGACCTTCCCTGGAATAAACTGGTTGAGTTCTGGGATGTGTATGAAATCAAACTGACGTTTACCAGCAGCAAATCTGACCTCGTGCTTATGGCAAGACAACATATTCTCTCCTTAAAAACTAAAAATGTAGCTTTTGACTTCCAAATTTCACTTAGCTACTTTCTTTTGATATACTTTTGTCCTGTTAGATTCCCTGATGCTCACCTAAACATCCCCATGTCCGGTTTTGGAGCGTGGCTTCCTTCCAAATGGAGCACCTGGCACCTGAGCGTGGCTTCCATTGGGTAAGTGTGTGGATGTGGGAGCACAGCACGGAATCATCACTAGGTCTTCTGAGTTTGTTCCCACGGGAAGGACGTGGTGCCCTGTCCCCTAGACCTGCACAAACCCCGAGTCACACGTGGTTATTTTTGCTTTCCAACAATTGCTGTCAAGTGTGTCCTGTGATTCCTCAAAATGTCAATCCATCTGTGGTTGCACCAAGCTCTTCTGCAGAAAGCAGGTCTTGGGCTGTCATTTTTGGTGGGTTTTGTTTTTTTTTTTCCCCCCTCCCAATTTATTCTGCTTAAAGAAGGCACGTGGTGACAATCAGTGTACTCCTGACCTTCGGGAGTTCAGCGGCCATCTGTTTAAAATGGAGATGTAAAGAACTTCCAGCAAATCCTTTTATTAGTCTCTTGAACTGAGAGAATAACAGGAGGAGTCCTCAGCATGGACAGCAGTTTTACAGCACTAACAAATTCCACAGCTACCAGGAAAACAATCAATTTATCACCCAAGGCCACTGCTTTCTCTGCGTGGAGCCCGGAGGTTTGCTGCGCCTTGGAACGATAGCCCATCCGTTTTAGTTAGCTTCATTTTCCCAGCTTTTTATCCAACTTTGTAGTTGAAAACAAAGTCTCCCCTTCAGCTTCGTTCTCTTTCTGCAGCCAAAACGTACATCTGCAGGCAGAGCAGAAAGCAGGGGTTTTGTTTGAACAAGCTCAGGCCTGTTTAGGATTTTGTCTGGTACAAATCAGGTCCTTGATCCCGCACCGAGGAGTCCTGGGAAGATCCTTGTTCTGGCACAAAGCCCCCTCAGAACCATCCGCCTTCCTTATGGGCTCCAAGCAGCCAGTCAGTGCCTGAGATTTGTGATGGATGGGTGGCTGGAGTCTACTGACATCACGGGGCACAAAGGGTGCATAAATAGTTGCATAAATTAACAGAAGACTTTGTATTTTAGCTACATAATGGCCCCTTCTGTATCCCCTTCAGAGCCCCCCCCAAGGTGAGCGTGGTCATCTCCTTGTCTGCTCCACAGTCTGATCCTGTCAGGCTTCAATAATAAAATTCTATCAGATAAAACAGTCAGGGAGCTGCCACCAAAGGTTTCATTGTTTTTCCCAGTACTTCTAAACCCAGGATTAATTATTTGTTAGCAGATGAGGAGCATCCTCATCCACTGCATCAGTATTTAAGAGCAATTCACTGAAGCCCCAGTGATGGTGTTAAGTTTTGCTCCATAAAGAAGGGATATTAAAGAAGTGAAGCTGTTGCTTTTTTCTTTTTGCAAGATATAAAATGTGCAGATATGTAAAAAGCATAAAAGCCCGAGCCTGAAGGTCTTTGCAAATGTAAGTAGGAAAATGTTTCATTTCCATTTTAAACTTGAGCTGAGGTTGTACTTCGTGCTGTTCACATTGTCTTCAAACTGGGGAGTGAAGAACAAAAAAACTTCAAAAGCAGTGACTTGGGTAGTTGGGAATTTCAGCAAATGGGAGTCTTGGGAAGTATTTTGCACTGCAGAGCTGAGTGTGTCTCCTGAAAAGCACTCCTAAAGCAGTCTCTGCTCCCACCAGGGCAAACCACTCCCTGTCCTGGGCAAACCAGTCTGTGCCCTGGGCTTTTGGAGCATGCCCAGCTCCTCCAGCAAGGCTGCCCATGCTTAGGAAAGCCATGGGAATGACATCTGAGGGAGGTGGTAGAAGCTTCAGTTTGGACTTAATGCGTTTAGCTTTTTAAACCCTGGAGACAGAGAGTGCACGTGTTGGGACAGGGCTGCCCTTGGCCAGGTGAGCGAGGAGGGAGAGCTGAAGCTGAATTTCATTACTGGAGGCAGAACCACTCTTGCTGCAGGTAGTTTCCATGGGTTTATTGTCTTTGGAATCCTCTGTCAGAGTCTGGACACGGTGAAAGCACAGTGTGGTCTGGGAATTTCACTTTGTACCAGGGATTAGTCAGCAGGAGAGAAAACTGAGAATCGGCACCGTGCGAGTTCTCCACTCCTGCAGCACCTTGCAGTCAGTCACCTGGAAATGGCTTTTGCTGAGCTCCTACACTTGGCCGAGGTGTTATTTCAGGAATGGTGGGTGCTCAAAGCCTGTGTGAACAAGGGGAGGCTGAGCAAGGTGACAACAAGGGAGCATTAGTGGTCACAGGAGAGCGTGACTCAAGCCGTGGTGGCCAAGATGTGGTGGGAAACACGGCACTGAAAATTTGCAGAGATAATTTCATGTTATGGTCAGTATTGTCCCCAGGATTCAAGGCTCAGCCTGTCCAACCCTGCCCAATTCAACCCCTGTAGCTCTTTATTTGCTTTCTCCTTTTCTAAAAATAAATATTGAAACCCTATAAGAGTTCCAGGTACAGAGAATGAATCCCTCAAATGTTCGCAGGAAAACCAGGCGCAGGCGGAGGGATGAGTGATGGGGACGTGGAAATGAAAAGCCCGTGTGTGAATATGAAGAGGGATGTGAAAGTCATTTTGTCAAAACACGTAGAAAAATCCCCAGGCCAGGTTTCCTTTTAGGAAGCTGAGAATTACTGCTCTCTGACTTCAGTGTGCAGTTCTCTTGCTAGGAGGTTTTTAGGGTGAAAATCCGTAGGGATGTGGCAGGACTTTCGTAGTCACCAAGTGGAAGAGCCTTAAAGAAAATGACATTTATATCAGGTTTTTGCCCAGTTTGCTTTTTGGTTTTTATTTTCTGTCTTTTTCGAGTGGCTGATTCTGTTTGGGTGGCCACGTTCCAGCTCCATCAGGGGAGGTGAGAAGGAGGGGGGTTTCCATACGTGGGTAAAATCGATGTGTGTTTTGAGTTTAATGACAGCAACTTCAAACTTCTGGAGGGTGTTTCTCTTCTGAGATACTCCTGATCTCAGCCATTGAGTTTATCTTCATAAACTGCAAGGAGAATGGAAAAGTAATGTCCTTGTCTTGGGAAGGAACTTATTCAAATTTATAACTTTGAGTAATACTCTTTCTATACATTACTCTTCTTCTTATTAGCAAATCTGACATTAACAGATCTTCTGCAAAGCTATTAGTCGTTGGTAAATATTTACTTAGCAGCATCAGGGCATTTCTTCTCTCATGAATCATTTGTTCATAATATCTTCCTATTGTTATTCTTGATGCCCGATTGGTCCCCTAAATTGCCAGCACTGTCTCTGCTGCCTGTGTCCTGGCTGACACCAGCAGCTGAGTTGCTGGCACGTTGGTTTGGGTAATAAAATTTTGGTTCTAGAAACCCCGAATGCAGGAGGCAGGGAACATTTTCCATAACTTCCAGATACTTCTGACAAAACATTAATAATATAATGTTCCCTTAGGAAAGAGCAAACAAAAAGTGGTGTGTTTTCAGATCAGCTTAGTCTCTGGAGATGCTCTAAAGCAGGGGCAATGAGAAGTGAAGTTATTCAACAAACGCCTGGACCAAACTAACTGTAATTCTTTGGAGAAATGTGGGTGTATCTGCTGGGAAAGTGAAAATTAAAGACGAGTACATTGGGTTCAGCAAAGCTCAAGGTCTCTTTTCAAACAACAAGTCATGCATATATGAGCTAACCCAGAATGATGCTATTTTGCCTTTCTCTGTCTGCTAATGACACCCAGACAGATCTGTCTTGAGTTGGCTCAGCAGCTCGAAAAGCTGCTGTAGATGGCAGAGGAAAAGGACCCGAGCCTTGGATGCTCCGGGGAGGCCAGTGTGCTCCTTCAGGATTTACAGAGCCATCTGCACGACGCTGGGCTGTGTTCCCGGCGGGAATGGTGAGAAGCAAGACAGCCCTGATACCAAACCCAACTCTGTAATTCACTGGCCCTCCATATTCCCTGGAATATATCTTATTTTTCATACCTGGCTCATTTCCTAGGACTGAGTCCAAAACTGCTTCTGATCTTGACTGCTGGAGGATGAGTGTAAATACCACGTGCTGTACGCCCTCCAAGAGCCCTCCCCAGCGACTCCACTGTGGTTATCCCAGACAACAGCCTGAGATTAAGATCCCCCATTATCAATGGTTTGACTTTTTGAAAGCAGTCTACATAAACAAAGCCTATTTAGCTTGTGATTGTGCCCTGGAGAGTGTCCTACAATCACTTTCATTTCCCCTTTCGCCTTCAAGGGAAGAAACTGTCCTGGTGAGGAGGGGAGAGAGCCAGAGCCAGGGCTTGGATCCGCTCCCAGCTGAGTTACTGCATTACTGTGTGGCCCTGGACATGGCAGGGTGGTTTTGTTTTCCAGTCCATTCAACTAAATAATGAATATTCTGTCTGGAAATGGTTGAGAGAGACTCTTGTCCCTACAGAAAAGTGCACGAGAACAACTCAATAAGCAGTAATAGAAGGGAAATGAAAATTTAATGGAAATTAATTGAAAACAAAGCACAAAACAAACTTAAATTCTTCAGGAGATATTAGGACATGATTTTGAGATCTTTGCTTATTGAGAATGAGCACTGATGTTTTTAGCTAACCATCCAGGAGATAAAGTCTGTTGTTTTTTTTTTTCTCTTTGTTCTTCTATGAAAATTACATTTGCTCAGCACTTTCCAGGCACGTTTTTGCTTCCAAACTCTGCAGCAGCAGAGATTTATATGAAAAATACCCATTCCAAATCAAAAGTTTTCTCTCTTCTTCAGTACATCAATCTCTCCCACCCTTAACAAAGGATCAGTGGCTTTTAAAGTATGTAGGTGATAGCTTAAAATATTTGTATCCTTTGCTTATTTACTGAAGACACTAAAGGCTCTTTGAATGACACGTGCTGGTGAATTCCATCCCTGGCCATGCCAGGTCTGTGTCCCAGAGTCCTCTCACCCTCTGTCCTGACCAGCAGCAGCTCTCTGAGGCACCTTTGCTCTTCTGGCAGAGATGAGCTTCTCTAAGTGACCCCCCTGCCTGCCAGACAGAACTTCATGGTAAGATTTTCTCAAATGAGTGTTCATGTGCCAAATTAACACTCCCCCCGGAGCTGTGACTTTCTGGGGGGGCCCAAGCGGGAGGCTTGGGCAGTCTTTTCCCCTCATTAGCACTGATAGTTAATTTGCTGTTCCCTGTAGTCACTGCTGCTGTCAGATTGGGTTCATCTTCCTGATATTCCCTTGGAATGGGCTGAGGCCCGTGGGGAATGTGCTGTCTCACAGCTGCCCCCCTCGTTTTCCAGCGTGGCACGTGATGCTGCCCACCTCCCAGTGAGGGGTCTGCAGTGCCTCTGTCCTCTCATCTCTGTCTCTTCAGGAAACCCACGTCACTTGTACAGGCAGGATAGTCAGCTCCTAACTGAAAAGAGAAAGAGCTTGCATCTCTAAGTTTGTTTGTAGGGCTCCCACAGAGGGTCTGGAGCACAAGGGGGGTGAGGGACCTGGGCTTGTGGAGCCTGGAGAGAAGGATGCTCAGGGAGCCCTTCTGGCTCTGACAGCTCCTGACAGGAGGCTGGAGCCAGGGGGGTCGGGCTCTGCTCCCAAGGGACAAGGGACAGCACAAGAGGAACCAGCCTCAGGCTGCCCCAGGGCAGGTTCAGGTTGGAGCTGAGGAACAATTTCTTCCCCACAAGGATGTCCAGCCCTGTCCCAGGCTGCCCAGGGCAATAGTAAAGTCCCCATCCCTGGAGGGATTTAAGACATAGAAGTGGTGCTGAGGGACATGGTTTAGTGTTCACCTGGCAGTGCTGGAGTAACAGTTGAACTCAAAGATCTTAAAGGTCTCTTCTAACCAAACCAAATCTACGATTCTATGGTACATGTCTCCTTCAGGTCACGTGCAGTTGTCATCTCCAGGCAGTACCACTTTCCCACATCCACTCTAACATTTTCTAGCACCTGAAATCTCAGGAAGGTTTCTGGGTGACAGACCTGCCAACCTTGCCACTGCGCTTGGCTTTGAGCAGCTCTGAAGTAGGAGCAGTAGGAGTGAGAGCCTGGGCGTGCTGTGGAGAGATCAGGCAGTGCCTTTGATACTCCCTGCTCCTCAGGCATGCCCTGTTCTGTAAATCCAACGTGGGACACAGCCTCCCAGATCTGCAGATTCCAGAGCTGAGATCGCTGTCATAACTGAACTGGGGTTGGTTTCTTCTTTTTCCTTTTTTTTTNTTATTTACATGGGAAAATTAACCTGGGCTAACTGAAGGCTGGAATTTAAAGTGAATTTATTCAGCTGCATTTGCTTCTATGTGGACAGAATTACAGAGACCTTTGTTCAGTTTGTTGTGATTTGTCTCCAAAATGCATTAAGATAAAGTAAATTAAGTCCATTTTTGTCCCAAAGAAATATTTTATATATGCTCATTCATTTTAAAAGTTCTTAGATTAATTTTGCAGAAAATGTCCCTGCATAGACACATCAACATTCCTAATAATATTTGGCTGAAATGCAAGATAATAGCCAAGTCCAGGCTCAACTAGAAGGGATGAATCATCTCTAAATCACATGGTACGATGTAATAGGATAAAGGACAATTGTTTTGCTGGAGAGAAGCTGCTGTGCACAGACCAGCTGTAGGGTCATTGCAGCCCCTGAGAAAAGAATGGGGCAAGTCTGGGGATCGACCCCTGTTCATCTTCCGGAGGGTAACACGGCCTGATTTCCAGAGCACGTGTCAGCCCCAGCTCTCCCCACCACCCTGGATGCTCACCTGCAACCACAGCGGGTGGCAGTGTTTGATTCGTCAGGATTTGTCTCTTGGGACCCCCAAAATGAGCACAGGGTTGAATCAGGACAGATCCAGGGACGTGTGAGGATGAAGAGCCCGACCTCCCTGGCTCCAGTCTCCTGTCAGGAGCTGGCAGAGCCAGAAGGGCTCCCCTGAGCCTCCTTCTCTCCAGGCTCCACAAGCCCAGGTCCCTCAGCCGCTCCTCACTGCACTTGGGGGTTGGACTCAATGATCTTGTGAGGTCCCTTTCAACCCCTAACATTCTGTGATTGATTGTGATTGATTGATTGATTGTGCTCTGGACCTTTTTTTTTGTTGCCTTTCTTAAGGCACCTTCCAGCACCGGATCATTTTTATCTTTGCAGTGAATACACAGGATGCCCTTGCCTTTAAAAGATCAGGGGAGAATGAAACATCTTTATTTTTTTCCCATGTCATCAGTACAGGCAGCTTGATGTTGTTCGTGTAAAAGCATCAGCTGCTGGTGGCATGTCACGTGGTGATGATCTCACCATGAAAAAATACCTGAAAAAATAAACTGGATGCTCCAGGTGAAGGACTGAGCTGGGCATTAGGCTCCCACGCATTCCCTGCTGGCGTCCTTGTGGGTAAGGCTTGACAAAGAGTAAATCCAGAATAATCCTGCCGTGGCTCAAGGATTTACAGTAGGGAAAACCCAGCAGCAGGCAAGGAAGGTGCCACCCAGAAGAGAGCTGGGAACACAGGTCCTGCTCCTGGGTGCAGGCCAGCACTGCCAGGGCTGGCACATCTCTAGGGAGCACACTCGCTCCCGGTGCTGCCTGACACTGCAGCCTGCAGGCACTTTAAATGGGACCATCCTTGATGCCTCTTACAAGTTTTATTCATTTTAAAAGCTTTTTGATCTCTTCCAATTAAGCTTTTATTAGTGTTCCTCATTTCAAGCCCATGGAATGATTAAAACCATTTGAGAGGAAGAGGCTTTTTACTCCTCACCAGCCCTACCCTGTCTTCACTGGGGATCACAGTCCTTCACTTCACGCATCCATGAGATCCTTACGTGTAGCAGCATCCACCAAACTGCATTCCATCACCCATGGTAAGGTGCCAAACATGGGAAAATATGACTTTAAGGTTGTGCAGTTGGTCTCTTCAGCTTTTACAGAGGAGAAAAAGAAAAAGGAAAAAAAAAAAGGAGACCAGCTGGCACAGTTGCAGTTGCAGCCTGGTTTCAGTTGCCAGTTATGCGAGAGGCAGATGCACAGATATATTTTTTCCCCTTCCCATTGTTGTAGCTAGGTTGTTGTATCCCAGTGTTGTAGCTCAGCAAGAGCCACCTGGGAGAACCTGCCCATGCACAACCCCATGGTCACTCCTCTGTGACTCAGAAGTGGGTTGATGTTTGGCTCCATGGCTTGATCGGCCAAGCTGATCTTCAGAGAGATCTTCTGGCCCGAGGGCTACAAACTAAATCTAACAACCTCCCAAATTCCTGCACAAGCCACTTGCTGCCCGAGGGCTGGAGAGCTGAGATGCTGCTGTACTCTGTAAGGACCACCCCCCCAGGTCTCCCAGGACTTGGCAATGCCATTGGCTGCCACACCAAAGGGCAACAGTTCCCATCACCCGCATACAGGACATTGGAAAATAAGATTTTTAAATCACTTTTTTTCAAGCAGGCACAATTTACAGCTATCTCCATGAGACTGAGGTATCAAGCTACTTCTAACTCTGATATATGCTGCCCTTCCTGGGAATATTTCCCATCACTGGAGATGCTTGAGCTCTCACATCACCTTTTGGCCATGAAAAGGTCCCTGCTGGAGGACCAACGGACATCCACCTCCCTCCTTCTTCCTTACTAAGCTTGCAAAGTAAGAGACGAGCAGCAAGACAAATCTCAACCGTGGTGTCTACAGTGGCTCACCTGGGGTTCAGAAATCTTTCCCTCTGTTCTCCAGCTGCCAGAAGATCTCTCGACAAGGAGCCACGACTCTTTTCTCCAGGTTTCCCCCCCAGTCCAACAACAGCGGCGATAAAGAGAAAACCAAACAAGCTGAGCAATGTGCTGAGCAAATGCAGGGGAAATATCATTTATTTATTTTTTTTTAACAGAAAGTCTCACAGAGCTCTTTTCAAAGTGCATTTACTGACATTTCCCCAGAGCCTTCCTAATGTAAGTACCGTTGGAAAGATCCTAACTAAGAGAAACAGCTCCTGCTGAGTGATAGTCCATAGTGTTATTAGCAGAGATCAAAGAGAATAAAACAATTACTGTAATTTCCAAGAAACAGTTTTTTCCAGGGGCACAGGAGCTGAGGGCTATGAAAATGGGCCCAGTGTGTGCTTAACTAATGGGTACAGACTCTGGTCTTGAATTTTTTTTACTGGCAGTCACCTCCTAGTCTGGGATATACAAATGTAAATACAAAGCAACTTTTTATGGCTTCTGTAAAGTGCTCACAGTTTTTTTGGGGGGATGGAGGGGTGAAAAATGAGTGATGCAGGACAGAGTGCAGCCCAGCAGTGGGATGTGGGTACCTTACAGACTGGTAAGGGTGGGGATGGGATGTCTTTGTTTGTTTGAAGAAGGGCAACAAAGCTGGTGAGGAGTCTATTTAGAGCAGGAGTCTGGTGAGGAGTGGCTGAGGGCCCTGGGCTTGTGGAGCCTGGAGAGAAGGAGGCTCAGGGGAGCCCTTCTGGCTCTGACAGCTCCTGACAGGAGGCTGGAGCCAGGGGGGTCGGGCTCTGCTCCCAAGGAACAAGGGACAGCACAAGAGGAACCAGCCTCAGGCTGCCCCAGGGCAGGTTGAGGTTGGAGCTGAGGAACAATTTCTTCCCCTTCTTGGGAACCAGAACAGCCAGGCTGCTCTGCAGCAGGAGCAACAGCTCAGAGCTAGGGACAGAGATCCTCTCAGCTACATGAATCTCAGAGGTCTGTGCCAAATGTCTGCGTTTGACATTTTATTTTATCCTGCTGCTGGAAGGACTGTGTAGCACATAAATGCCTGATCTGTGTGAGCACCAAGAGTGGGTCTCCTGAAGGGGCTGAGCTAAAGATTCACCACAGACATCAGAGAACTTGCCCAGCAGGAAAACATCTTTCTGCAGTGCTCCAATATCTGCTTAGGGCTCTGCCATGTGTGGAGCAAAGCTCTAGGTTGGCAATTTTTTCTAGTTTAAAGAAGTCCTGGCCAGAATTAATGCTCTTTCTCAGCTCTGGAGCTCACTTCTGAAGAGAGGGATGTGTTCCACCTCTTCCCTTTTACCACCTGGATGCCAATGTGAGGATGTTCAAGGCCAGAAAGCAGCCACTACCTCTGGCTTTGCTCCATGGAGAGAGGAGGATGGGAAAGGAGAGGATCTTTCAGCCCTTGACTGCCATTTATTCCAGCCCTAAAATGAAATGCCTTTTAAAATCCTGGTGCTGAAACATCTATTAAAAAGAGCACTAAACTATGGCAGAAGAGTGTCTGGGAGGTAGGACTTTCTGGATTAACCCAGCTGATTTTTTTTAATTTATTTTTTTACTGCAAATGAACTCTCACTGGCTTTCTTTAAAGGTCACCTCTTTTAAAAAACTACTGTGCTGGGAAAATGCTTTTAAGTTTCATCTGCTTTGTGTGTGTGCATTTTCTAAGCCCTGGGTTTATTTCTTATTGGAAAATGGTCTTGGATCATTTCTGAGTTGGAAATTTTATTTATCAGGTGCATGTTAGAAAGAGGATTTTTTAACTCCTTAGATTCTTTTTATTTTTTCCTTTACTGGAAGCTCAGCACCATGTCTTTGGATCTCAAACTGTTGTAAATTTTATTCATCCTCTGCCAGCATCTCAGCACGGGCCCTGCAGGTCTCTGTCCCATCTCCTCCTGTCTCTGCCTCCATGCACAGAAGAGGTTAAATGGCTTCTCTTAGTTCTGCTCGAGCACTAAGGAGCTGTTATTTCCTCCTCCTGTCACTATCACTAACAGCAGCTCCAGAAGCAGAGGCTGTTTTTCCTGCACCACCCTCCATGGTTGGTGGAGAGCTTTGGAGGTGTCGGGGACACAGATATTTTCTCATCTTGTGCTCCTGACTACAAGCAATCCGTAGCCTGTGGATGTTCATGGGCAAAGTAAAGCTTTCAGAAATGTTACAGCAAATCCAAAATGTTGTGACATCCTTCCACACCTCAGTATCTCTCTCGAGAAAAAGCTCTGTGCTGACAAATAGCACCAAAAGGGAACAGCCTTGTAGGGATGTACCAACTCAGTTTGCAACCTTAAATCCTTATTAGGGATTAGCTCTCTGGTGAAAACCTGTTGCCTGAGGATTACCAATGGACAAATAGATTTTGAAAGGGTGCCCAAGTCAGCTCGTATTATCCAGACTTTGTCCAGACTCAGCCAAACCCTAAAGCAGTAAATCTCATGAGTTTTAGGTGGCTGAGGAAGAAGCACAGCAGCACAAAAGCCCACATGGAATAAATCAGTTACTCCTTCTCCTAGGAGATCACCAGTTGCTCCAAACCCAGTTGCTTGACACTCTAAAACCAGTTGCTTTGCCAGAGCCCTCGGCAAGGCTGAGCGTTTCTCCCCCACCCCCAGGATCTTCCTTATGCTCTTGTGCAAAATCCCCTTACAAAACCAACCCTGTAACAAGTGACTTCCCTGAACACATTACCCAAATTACATTATTATTGATTACAAAGCAGCACCATCTCGAAAGGACATTCCCATGACACTCTGCAGGCAAGTAAGTCACGGAACTCTGTTACATTTATCAACTTCCATCTTCAAACTAGTTAGATTTTTGCTTCATTAATCACATTAAAAGGCTGCTCCTGAACCTCACGCCTCTGATGGTTAGAATTACACTTCTGATTTCCATCCTCGTTTATTTATAGCCACATAAGCAATACTAGAAATATAAAAATAAAAAATGGTATTTAACAATCTGTCTAGACTGAGGACAGAGAATGAGTCAAAACCCCCTATTTTTATTGTTTCTTAAGCTTCCTGGTTTATGAACAGGATTTTGCATTTCAAGAGCAGATGATAGGGGGGTTAATTTTAATCTAGAGTTGTTAATGTTGAGGGATGGAGCCTGGTCCAGGCTGCCCAGAGAGGTTGGGGAGTCTCCTGCTCTGGAGACTTTCCAGCCCCCCCTGGCTCTGTTCCTGTGTGGGCTGCCCTGGGTGCCCCTGCTCTGGCAGGGGGGTTGGACTGGTGATCTCCAGAGCTCCCTTCTAACTCCTACCACTCTATGAGTCTATGTTTCTATGCTACTGAGTTTATATCTCAGTGAGTAGGGTACTGCAGAAGGGCAGGTTCTCCTTCCAAGGCTCAGCTTACTGGGCTAGCTGCTGAGTGCTTGGGCTCTGGGACTTCTGTCCAAGTTGAGCCAACCCTCCTGCCACCTCTGCTGGCTTGGACACTCTCATCTCCAAGGCATCCAATTTCCATCATATCAATATCCTTCACAGCACGAGTAGAAATCAGAAAGCCACAGATGTCATCCAAAGGTATCTGGACCTTTACTTGTTGTTTTGCCTTTGCAAGGCCAGAAATTGCCATAGGTGAGGCTTCTTTATTCCTGTGCTGATAAGAACAGATCAGCAATAGATCAGCTCTTGTGCTCCAGATTGTACAGCAATAAAGTCCTTCTTCCTTGCAAAATACAGCTCATGTTAAAGCCAGACTCCAGATGCACAGAAAATCCTTCTATTCTCTCCAGGGGATATGGTGCATCCCAGCAACTTCAAAAGGCTACATCTGATAGTATTTCATCTTCAGAAAAATCTGCCTTCCACCAGAATCTGCCTGTTTGCAGCTAGGAGAAGATAGTTATTTGTTAGTGTTCCTTAGCAAAGGCATGAGTTAGAAACGCTGGAGAGTTTTATTTCATTTTGTTCTTCTTATGTTGAGATGATGTACCAGCAAAGGCTTCCTCTGTGCATGGTTTTGGGAGGTGTATGATCTTCACAGGGAAGCTCTGGCCCTTTGCATTGCTGGGATTTGCTGCTCGGCCAGATCTCCTTGCAGGGCTCAGCAGGGTGGCTCAGCTGCAGCCTGGGACACACACGTGCTCATGGAGCACTTTGGACTCCTGGAGAGCACCTGAGGGCTGAAGGTGGCTGCTGTGCTGCACGGTCATGCTGCAGGTGGCAGGGCTTTAGGAAATCCAATTTTTTTTCCATGCCAGGCTTGTCCTTCTGCTTGGATTGCCTTAGAACCATCACTGTTGCTTCAAACCTTTAATTCTTTGCTCCTGTGTCTAGCCAGCTGGCTTTCCACCTACCCAGTGTGCCACATTCGTGTTTATCTGGGCTCTGCACCTCCCTTTTGGCTTGTCATTGTCACACGGAAGAGGCAGAGGATGGTTGCCAAGGCCAAGAGTGCAGCCAGCACCCACCTCCCCTTGGGCTGTAGGGTCTCACACATGGCCAAGGGCTTATCTCCATCACTGGCAACACCACGGACACTTGCCTAGCAGGCATGAGTCTCAAAGCTGGCACCCAGCTGCTGGAAAGGCTGGGGCATCTCACAGACACTGCCTTTTTTCCCCCCTCGGCGCCTGTACGTATCTCTAACGTGGCACATGTTTCATTTGATAACAAGGGACATCAGAAGATGTATATTGATTTATGGCTGACAGAAGTGCTCTCTCTGATACGACTGCAAGATCCCCCTGAATCTGCTAAGTCAACAGCTCCAGCCTCTTTGCAGCGAGCGAAGGGAGAAGGCTGTGAATGAATCATTGCCCTGACCTCCAGCCTCTACCAGCCAGTTAATCCAGTAATCTGTCTGAGCATCTGGAAGGCAGCATCCCCCCTGCCTGAGCCTGCACCTACCAAAAAAAAAGTGAAGAGAAAGAGAAACAAACAGATCTTAGGGCTGGAGAGAGGAGGAGTGAAGGAGGGGAGGAGAGGGAAGGATGCTGAGCCGACACAGGCAGCGCAGGCTCGTTTCCAGTCACTGGTTGCTTGATGCCTTCAGCTTGCAAAAGAGCTTTGGGGCTTTATTTGTTCCGCCGGGATCAGCTGGGCATTGTGAGCACTCACTGCTGGCTTTCTCTTTTGCATTGCTCAGTGCTCAGGGGAAACGAAAAGCTTCTTGCAGTGACCTCAGCCTGAAGCGCTTTTCGCCTCCGCAGCGAAGTCTCCGACCCTTCCCTGCCCTCCCAGCCAAGGGCACTGGTGCAGCTCCCACCCATCCTGGGACCTCGGGGAGTTTCTGCAGGAATTCTGCTTTCGTACCCTATCCTCAGTCACTTTATTACTTTACCAGACTCTTAACTAATCAGCTAGAAATTTCCTCAGTAACATTGAAATTAAAAGCAAAAAAAAAGTGGCAAAAATATTCCAGCTGCTTGAAAAAGAGAAGAGAGGTTCAAAAATACCTTATTTTCCTCATTTTGACTGTGAACACTATCAGCCCAGCTTTCAAATCCCAGTGTGAGGCTCAGAGGGGGTGAAGGATGTGCTATTGTCCCTGCTGTGTCGGGAGCTAGCATGGGCTGCTGGCAGACAGCTCTGCACCGGGCTGGAGCACTCCCAGCACCACTGGCAGCGGTCGAGTTTGCTCTTTTCAGTCCCAGCCTTCCAAAAAGTCACGGCTGGGACACCAACAGCCACCTCTCCCCCTGCACTGCACATTAAAGCACTCGGTGTGTGGGGGGGAAACCACCTTTTTGGGGCGACTTCCAAGGGGATGCTTGGAAATTGTGGAATAGCTGCTCTCACCTCTTCAGAAAGCCATCTGCTGAGCAGACACCAGCGTGAGCTGGTGAATTTAATATCCTAGATTTTATTAAAAATCCAGGCAGTATATGGAGTTGGAGAGAAGCTGTTAACAGCATGAATGGACTTTTGGTAGCAGACAAAGCCCAGCTGCTTTAAGGAAGACCCACTCTGTGTGCTGGCCATCAAACTTGTATTATTTTGATTTTAAATCGAGGTGCTTTTTAATTAAAAGCCCTGATTTTATAAACCAATCAATCTAGATAAATAACAACCCTCTCCTGCAGATAAAGTCGCAGGCTTATCGCTGCCCAGCAGCTATATTTTAAAGACTAGCCATAAAATTACCCAGCAAATCAGCTTACATAGCATCTGGGCTCTGCAGCTGCCTGCAGACAGAGCTCTGCCCTTGTGCTGTCAGCCACACTTCAGCCACACCGTCCCACCCCGGGCACATCTCCTGCCCAGCCCTTCTCCTGTTCCCCCCAGAAGCAGGGTTCTGCTGCCTCAGCACTCTTCCACCCTCTGCTACTCATCCCATTCATCCCACCAGTCTGGCTGAGACTGAGAGTAATTCTAAGGGGGAGGTTACAGTGCTGGAGGATGAAATGTAATGCAATTAGGAGATTGTTTTACTCATTCTTCACCTTTTCCTGCCAGATAGCTTTGTTCTAATGAAGGGTATCAAACAGCCATTTCATTGGGATTTAATTGAGCAGCTACTTGACATCGAGGAATGGTTACGGGGAGGCTTTTCAGGGAGCAGAGGAAAAGGAGGAGTTCTGGATTAGCGTATATACCTGCCAGGGATGAATCAGCCCAGTCCTCCCTCTAACGCCTGCTTGTTTGCATGAGCCTTGCTAAGCTCAGCCTCCCTCCAGCCTCTGGAAAAGCCCAGAGCCTGCTGGAAAAGCAACACGAGGGGTTGTGGCACACAAGTTTGGTGAGGGAACCGGAGAACAAGTCTAAGGAGAAGTGGCTGAGGCAACTGGGGCTATTTAGTCGGAAGAAAAGGAGGCTCAGGGGAGACCTCACTCTTTACAACTACCTGAAAGGATGTTGTTGAGAGTGAGAAGGTCTCCCCTGAGTGCCCACCTCTCTACAGCTCCCTGAAAGGACATCGCAGAGAGTGAGAAGATCTCCCCTGAGCGCCCACCTCCCTACAACTCCCTGAAAGGATGTTGCAGAGAGGTAGGTGCTGGTCTTTTCTCTCAAAAGTGATAGAACAAGAAGGAATGGCCTCCAGTTGCACCAAGGGAGGTTTAAACTGGATAATAGGAAAAAATTTTTCACTGGAAGTGTTGTCAACCATTGGAACAGGCTGCCCAGGGAGGTGGTTGAGTCACCATCCCTGGAGGTGTTTACAAACCTTACAGATGTGGTGCCTGGGGATATGGCTCAGTAGTGGACTTGCTAGAGGAGGTTTAAAGTCTGGACTTGATGATCTTCAAGGTCTTTTCCAACCTAGATGATTCTGCATTCCTGTGATTCTATGGTTGGGGTCCCTGGCTGCAGAGGAGCAGTCAGGATAGGAGCCATGGTGCTGAGGGGGCCTCTGAAGCTGTTTGCCCAATAGAATACAAAGCACTTAGGACTGATCCCAAACCTCATTCCCACTCTTGCACGTGAACACCCCTTTCCCCACAGCCCACAAACTGCATTTTCTCCGGACACCTTTGGCAGAGCTGAAAGCCAGGGCACGTCAGGCAGCTGTGGCCAGGCTGAGTGTGAAGCTCCAGAGGGTATCCGTGGAGCTGAGACAAAAAGCCTGTGCAGACCTAGCTGAGCTAAAGTCACCCCCAGATATCACCCCTGTCTCATTTCCTGGAATATATTACCTAGATGTAGCTGACAAAAATAAACAGAGGGAAAAAGACCATTCCGTAATGCAATCAAGCCTCAATTGCCCATTTGGTTTTGTCCTTTAAAAGAGCTAATAACGTGGTAATTGGTGGAGATATCTCCAGGGCTCCATAAGTGAAAGCAAGAGAGAGATTTTTCCCACTTTGAAAGAGAGAAGTATGTTTTGTCTAAAGAAGAGAGAGAGGTATTACCCCAATTAAAGGAATTCATATAGATTTCAACTTGATGCCCAAACCAGTGAAACCTTGTTCCTCTGAGTGCTGGATTTTAATGGCTTCAGGTTTAATTTGGTGTGATTGTGGTAGGAAAAGCATCCCTGGAATTTGCTTCTTGATGAGGAAAGGTCCAGACCCACTGGTGCATACTGAGGGTCAAAAATACATGGAAAAAATGTCTCCACTATGGCTATTCCTGCTTACATGGAATCTTGCTTTGCCCCTGACACTCCAAAGTGACAAGCACTGGTTTAATGTCCCAAACCCTGTCAAGTGAAGAGCAAACCGAGTGGAGAATATCGAGCTAAAGCACATTTTGTCTTTTAAAATAATGTCCCTTGTCATCAAATCTGCATTCAAATTCACCAGCTTTAATAAGCAGCCATTGTCACCCAAAAGACACACAAAATTTGGGGCCACAAACAGCAAAATTGCTTTCATCTTTCACAAAATGCCCAGAGCAGACTCTAATTTTTTCACATATCTGTTCATTTACTCAACCTTATTCTATTTTTTTTTTTTAATTGTCACATCTGTAGCCGGGGTCCAAACCCAGACATAACCTGAAAAACAGGTCCTAAAATTCAGCTCTTGTACTGATTGGGGTCTGACTTGAGCCGCTTCTTTTGGCTCAGCCAAACTTAAGGACTTCCAGGGGAGAGCAAACCCACTGTGGATGTTTGGAGACTTCCAGGTTCATCAGGAGCACATATGGGCTTCCACCACTGGGCTGTGGTCTCCACAGCACCCAGTCCACGCTGCAGGGTCCAAGAGGGTGGTCTGACAGTTGATGGAGAAAGGTGGGAGTGCAAAGGGCCAACACCCCAGGCTCTCCCTGAACCCTCCTCCACTTATTTTCTTGCAGTGCCAGTGCCAGGAAGATCCCGAGGTAGATGGGAAGCATAAACTTCTAAGGATTCATTATCTTATACATCAATTAATATGACGTAGAGCCTGATCTGTGCTGCTTTCATCCTTTGCAAAGTACTTAGGGTTTCTTCAGAACCCAGGAGCTATAGAACAGTAAATTATCATTTTGTTGAAATGATTTGCTTTATCCTAAAGCAAGTTCTTAAAGAACAGGCTTTAAAGGTTAAACTCTGTGCCAGGGTAATATGTACATCACATTCCCGGGTGCCTTTTGTGTTTAGAAATCGACAGTTTCCATCTGTGAAAAGAGGAATTTAGACATGCTGATACTCTGACATTTAAATGTGAGCAGTGGAAGATAAACACAGTCTGACATAAAGTAAATGGGGTGATATTAAGGAAAGTTAAATTTCAAGAGCTCCTGCTCCTGCTGGGGTGCTGTGTAGCAGAAGGAGCATTACCCTGCATTAACACCAGCACGTCTCTGGAGTGTGTTCCAGCAGCTCCACGCAACGCGCCCGTGAATGATCTTTCCAAAGCAAAGGGCCAGTGTTGGCCGTAAGCTTGTTCCAAACTTTTTCTGGTTAGTGATGAGTCTTATATCACTACATCACTACACTGCAGCTAGCAAAGTGAGGCTCAGAAGAGATTTAAGATGCAGGTCTCCATCGCCATCTCAGCTGCAAATGGTTTTGCGGTAGCATCCTGGTTGGTGTGGCCAGCAGGAGCAGGGCAGGGATCATTCCCCTGGACTGGGCACTGGGGTGGTCACCCCTTGAATCCTGGGGTCAGTTCTGGGCCCCTCACTCCCAGCAGGACATAGAGGGGCTGGAGCGTGGCCAGAGAAGGGCAACGGAGCTGGGGAAGGGGCTGGAGCA